>OU426978.1:1930731-2504221 GCA_911387785.2 Aelia acuminata
ACGATTCCTTTTCGAAATTAACATTTAGTAACCTACAAAATAACGTGAAAGACGAAGTTTTATTTCCCCTCAAAACTTCGTTATTTGCATCAATAAGACGCGACAGTACGGTAGTGGGCAACAAGAAAAATTATCACTAATTTTGATTATGAACTAACTGAACGAATTCGTCTTGTATTCTCCTTACCTTCATACGAACAATCAGATAAATTATTTTTTCTGTAATCGTTGAATAATGGTAACATTACTAAACTAAAATGAGTGAAGAAAGTGAAACATTTTGCAATAGAGTGAAGAAAGTGATTACTTTCTTCACAAGTGAAGAAAGTGAATTGCCTTCTTCACAAGTGAAGAAAGTGAATTGCCTTCTTAATTAGTAATAAGTATAAATTAAAAAATAATTTGAAGTTGGAAATTAAATGCTTTTAAATGTTTCTTAACATTGTAAGAATTTAGTTTAACAAAATAAATTGAAATGTGAATGAATTATTGGTGGAAATAATCAATATATTTTAAAATTTAAATAGAATAATTACCTTCCTTGTTTATAACCTGCACTTGTTTTTAACTATGCTTATAATCTTTCACAACCATGTTTATAACCTACCAACAACATACCATAATCTTCACAACATCCTAATTTTGTTCATATTCTGGTTAGATCTGATCATGTATTACACGATTACAGAAAAAATTTAATATTACACTCGTGAATAAAGTAGAATTTACAACTCTCGTGAAATTACCACACTCGCTTCGCTCGTGTGGGTAAACGTTTCACTCGAGTTGTAAAATGATCTACTTTCGTCACTTGTATAATAAATAACTATTCATGCACAAGTCAATCAAATAAACCATCGTTTCTGGTGATTGGTTCAGTACTGCGCTAGACTTCGTACAGTAAAGAATTGGTTTTGAAATCTAAAACCACAATATCTCCGTAAGGAGCAGCCAGAAGCAGATAAAGTAGGTATCAAAATAAATAAGAAGAAATGTACTATTTATGGTTAAAGTATGGAAAAACGTTTTTTAGAAAATCATTTCCGAACTTTAAAAAACGATGAACATTTCTTATATAATATTAAACAGTAAATCTTACCAATTTATGCACTTTTGGTCATAATTAGTCAAGGAACAATTCACTTAAGACGGGCACTTTAACAGGTGAAAAAAAGAATTAAAATGTTCAAGTAATAAGATGGTAATAGCCAAAGTAAATATATAATAACCTAACCTGTTTTATACTTTGTATTTTTATCAACAATTCAAGTTAATCCTTAGCTTTGAGCTTTTGTTTTTATATTGAAATTTTGATGATTTCTTTCTGTTCTAAGATTCTAAAATTTTTTTTAGCCCTCAAAAAAAATATTTTAAAAATTAATTTTTCTGATTTTTGAACACTGCTCGTGACACTGAGCGTCACCGAAAACCCCGTATATCCTAAGCCGCGAGAAAGGGGAAGACTTAAAATAAACAAAATCATATTGATACATTAAATTACTTATATCAATATACCTGTGTTTCGAAATAAGTTTTATAGAGTTTATTATAAATGGAGAGGTATCTGGTTTTGACCAAATGAGGAGAGCATTTCAAAAAAATAAATCTCCTTTGAATTTTTTTCAATTTCGGCATAACAAAATTTCTTTGTTTATTAATATTTGCTATTAATTTAAAATTTAATATCTATATTGATGAATCATTTATCATACATAAAAAATTTATAGTAAGTTAAAACCTAACAGAAGAATAAAAATTAAGCAAAATGTGTGATATATTTTGCAGGGTTGGTATAAAGGGGACGACAATATTGTGCCTGGGGGACAATATCGTGCCCGGGGGCAGACAATGGGGTCCCGGATTATTGCCTGCCCCATCCGCCGCCCCCACCTTGACAATACTATTGTCCATTATCTCTTAATTAACTCTGGTCAGGCCTAAAGGTACACACAGCCTAAGGGGATCGGGTATTTCAGGCCAGAATGATACAATGTTTTATTATTACAGGTAGGCTACGCGAATGTAAAGTGGACAACCTAAATCATTTGGTGCCTGTAACAGCTTTAGTTTTACAGAGCCAGAAAAAAACAAAAAAAAAACATTTTCATAAAAACCAAAGAGTCTCTGATAATAACAGTACCAGTTAAACTTATGTTTCATTAAGTTATTTATTTATCATTCAGCTTGTAGATTTGCACCTGCGCAGTGGCACATCAAGCAAATATGGTCACTGTTGTTATTGACTTTGACTTTCTTGATGCAACAAAGTCTTATAATTTATTGTAGTAAGAGGTCTCTTGGCCAGTGTCGTCTCGGCCGACATCGAGGCTGACCAGGTAACAGGGAGAAGGAAAGAGAATGGATGAGTGGGTTAGGTTGTTGGTAATTGTCACAGGTGGGCATGCAGATTTTCGTAAAGAAAAATTGAGATGACTTGATTTAGTGGAATTAATTTTGATTAATTAATTTTCAATAAGTTTAACAGCGCATTCAATGCCATTTCATATGATATACAGCAATGTATAGGTTGGAACTAAAGAAATTTTCTTAAAACCTAGTTTAAAATTTTAATTTCAATTATCTCGAAAAAGGCATCTTTTAGAATTTTTATATTTTTTTAAAAATAGGCAGTATTGTGTGTATTATAGACAGTATTATATTATAGACCACGAACCATTGGTGGTTCCGCTGGTAATCATGGTAATAATGGTATTTATGGTGATGTGGACTGTATAATGGGGGAATGATGGAAATGATTAAACTATTAACTGAACAAAATATGGGGTTATATTTGTGATATGAAAATATGACTGGAAATTCAATGGCCGAAAAGTTACATACAGGTGGTTAGTTTAAATTTTGATTAATAATTTGATGACGACTTCTTCTTGCATTTAACGTAGGAATGATGAATTTAAGCGCTCTCCTACCTTGGCAGAGTTAAAATATTTGAAGTAGTTAAAATAAAAGGGCTGTTCTTGTGCCTGTGAATAACTTGATCATTTCGGCTGGCCAGCGCTCAGCTTGTCCGTCTTCATTCTCGGTCCCAAGGACCCACTAGGGCCTTCAAAATTTACTCCCTCATGATCTTAATGCACTCAATATGCTGGAAATAGTCTGCACCACCATGAGGTCTCACTGCCCGTCTCTTCACGCACAGTCTGTCTCGTGAGACGTCAGTCAGCGCTGCCAACCCATGAACTTGGCCATTTAATTTTAGTATGATATAATGATATATCATAATAAAATTACATATATATAAATATATATATATTACTTAACCAAAGATCAATATATATAACTAAGATAGTTTATATAATAGATGATATTACATAAACTATATGATATATTATACAGGGTGTTTCGGAATTACACGGCACTATTTTAGGTACGTGTTCTCTAACACAAAATAAACAAAAAAGTTCATATTAACATATATCTCAAACTCATTTATTAAACAGATATTAAAGGTTAAAGATTTATTATTTATTTACTGCATTAAGACTGACTGTACAACGTTTAACGTGTTTAATACTAAATAAAAGGTTTTAATCACCTGATAAACAAATGAACGATAAGCAATGACAGTAGTTGCCCATCTGTTTGTCTAGTTCTGTGTGTTTTAGTGTGAGTGAATCTTGTGACACAGTTCAATTTATGATTATCATGGGAGATACCACAAATTTATTCACTTTTGATGAACAAACAGACATGCTTTTAACTTATGGCGAGGTACATACAAACGGTGCTGCTGCTGTTCGAAGATATCGTGAAAAATTTCCTAACCGAAGAATACCAAATCGTAAAACGTTTGAGGCCATTGAAAGACGTCTTAGGGATAATGGTACGCTAAAACCTATACGAGTGAACGCCGGTCGACAACGATTTCGACGAACTGCAAACGTAGAAGAAGAAATACTCGATGCTGTTCAGTTATCTCCTACTACTAGTACCAGAAGATTTTCACGTCGTTTCGATGTTTCCTCTACCAGCGTATGGCGAACTTTACACGAACAACAATTATATCCATTTCACGTATCAAGTAGGCAAGATTTGTTACCACAAGATTATAACAAGCGCAGAAATTTCTCCAAGTGGTTAATTCGACAATGCACACGAGATCCTAACTTCCTGAACTGCATTTTGGTTACTGATGAACCTTGCTTTACATGAAACGGGATTCTTAATTTTCGAAATACCCATACTTGGGCCGAAGAAAACCCTCATACGACTGCTGTTGGACATTACCAACATACATTCTCTTTAAATGTCTGGTGTGGTCTTCTAAGCGACAAAATCATCGGCCCCTTCTTTTTGCCACCTAGGCTGTCAGGTATATCTTACTTGCATTTTTTGCAAAATAATCTGCATGATATTCTAGAAGATATTCCGCTAGGCATTAGGCAAAGGCTGTGGTTTATGCATGACGGTGCTCCAGCTCACTTTTCTCATAGTGTCACTGATTATTTAAATGCAACTTATGGAGACCGATGGGTTGGTCGAAACGGACCTGTTAAATGGCCACCACGATCTCCGGATTTAACGCCATTAGATTATTTTGTGTGGGGCTGGATGAAGTCTATGGTTTATTCTGCGGCAGTTGACACGCAAGAAGAGCTAAGAAATCGGATCGTGGAAGCCGCAGTAACTATCAACCACCATCCTGATGCTATACGAAGAGCATGGATTCGTCGTGCTGAATGTTGCATTCAACAAAACGGAGGCGCCTTTGAACATTTACTCTAAATGTTGTAATAATAATAAATAAATAGTAATAATAAATCTTTAACCTTTGATATCTGTTTAATAAATGAGTTTGAGATACATGTTAATATGAACTTTTTTGTTTATTTTGTGTTAGAGAACACGTACCTAAAATAGTGCCGTGCAATTCCGAAACACCCTGTATATTATATAATATTAAATAAAGTAAGAGATAAAATCTCACATGTTTCGAGCTACTGGCTCGAACAAGTATTATATACATTCATACAACAAAATATAAAAGTGGGATCAAAATTTGGTAAATTTTGACTTGACGCATGGTACAAATAAAAATATCAAAGGTCTGAAGCAAAAGTAATTTTTAAGGTAATACTGAGTAGAATAGAATAGAATTGATTCTGAGTAACACTGTCTGATAAAAAAATGTTTGTAGGTGTGAGAATGGCTACAGGAGCAGAAACGGGTGTGTATGTTTGCGTGTTAACACACTAATTAAAAAACTATAAACCGTACGAACCTGAAATTGTTTATATTGTATATGTATGTGCCAGTGATGCCAAAAATTTCACCAAAATTGGTCAAACGCAGGGGGTACTTTATTTCTTAACTCTTTTTTTTTCAAAAATAGGTTTAGTGATTTTGATTATGAATGAATGAATGAATGAATGAATGAATTTTATTGAGCTATATACAAATAATGATAAATACAATAGACATATTAAAACTCAACAAAAATATTTACGGCTTGGTTACACTGTGAACCATTAGCCGGAGGTTGGCCTTCATCCATTAGGCATTAGTTATTATTTACAAGCTCGAATCTTGTAACTAACAGTGTTACTACCGATTATTTCTAAAAAATCTTTTAAATTTAATTAAACATTAATTTAACATAATATATATATAAGCAACAAATATAACAATAAAACAATAAACAATAAATATAATAATATAAATATATTACTAACATGCGGTATAAAACAACCCATAACAAGAACGAGAACAAATTGCACTTATAACATTTAATAAATCAATAAGATATTACATATCAACATAATAAGGGATTATTAGATCATAAATTATGCCTACCTACCCATTCCCACCAACAATGTAGAAATTATAATCTAACACAACAATTTTTTCTTAGTAATAGGTAAATAAATATATTGGCCCCTTCTAACTAACAATAATCATAATAAATAAAACAATAATCGCAACATAGTTAGTAATAGATAAATAAATAAATTGGCCTACTCTAACTGACAATATAGATTTCATAATATAAAACACCTTTTCAAACATAGTAATAATTACATAAATAATTACCCAACTGCCAATATTGTTTTTTAGGGATGCTAATAATTAAATTCCCTACATAACGTATACCTATATGCCCAAGCTACTTTACAATAGTTTGCGAGTTGAAGCCAATCTTTACCGTTTAAGTAATCAGTTGCTTCACTAAATGATATAAGATCTTTTTTAAAATATCTTCTTCTAATTTCACTCAGTATTGGGCATTTGGCTAAAAAATGAATTATGTCCTCTGGCTCATTCTTATTACACAGGGAACATATTTTATTCTCGTTATCATAATAAACTCTATTGTTCAGCTTTATTAGTTCACCCCTGGCTTTGAAGATCCATTTTACGATGTTGTCGTTGTAATTCCTTTTAAAGTAGTTTACCCCTGTCTCATGATTCAAAACTCTATAAATTAAGGCCTTATTAGAATTTACTGCCTTCTCTACGAATTTGTTTTTTAATTCTATAGCCAGTTTTTCCCGGATTAGTTGAAAAGATTGTGGCCATTTAAGCGTGATAGTAGGGTTAAATTCTATTTTATATTTATCTATTAAAAAACTTAAATCTTTGTACCAGCCTATCTGTTTTTTAATTATTTCATTCGCGATTATTTTGGGAAATCTATTGTCAGGGTAATTCATGACTCTGCATAAATAATAATGATGATTTTTTAAATTATCCAAATGAAGGGGTGTCAGTTCTGTTTCTATATGTATTAGGTATGCCGGTGTGTATATCGGTAAGTTTAATATTTTTTTAATGAAATAATATTGAATTTTTTCAATCTCCTCGTATTGCCTTCCTCCCCACACCTGTGAGCCGTAACCAATAATCGATTTTACCGCTGCTTTAAAAACTTTAATTTTTGGGCCCATATTGATCTTACTATACGTGAAAAGTTTTTTCCACAGTACATTTATACTTACCATGGTTTTTGCCGTTCTTTCCTGAAAATGTTTAGTCAATGATAGACGTGGCGTTAACAGTATTCCTAAATATTTATAACAGTTCACTACTTCTATGGGTTGGTTATACAATTTCCACATTTCATTTTTTGCCAGTCTTCCGCCTTTTCTGAATATCATAATTTTAGATTTTCTAAGATTTATCTCTAGATTCCATGTTGTACAATATTTTTCCAGGTCGTATATCATATCTTGTAATACTCTGGGGTCTGTTGCCAAAATAACGATATCGTCTGCGTAAGCTAGCAATTTAATCCTGGTGTTATTAATAATCAACCCTCCACCCAAGTAGTCTTCTAAATCGTTAATAAAATAGGAGAATAGCAAAGGGCTCAGAATACATCCCTGTTTTAACCCTCTAAGCGTTTGAAAATTATCTGATAGTGTTTTACCTAACCATATACAGCTTTCCGATTCCTGATACAAATCTTTCAATATATTCATTATTTTTGTAGAAACACCTGCTTTATATAGTTTGAAAAATAACGCATTTCTATCCACATTGTCAAACGCAGCTGAAAAATCTATAAAAAATGCATAAACTTTTCTCCGTTTAATATTTAAATTAAGGGTTACAATATTAACAAGATTGAACACGTTATCAATAGTAGAGTAGTTTTTTCGGAAACCAGCCTGGGATTCGCTTATCACATTAAATTCATTTACCCATTCGGTAAGTCTTAGGCTAATCAGCCCTGTAAAAATTTTCCCTAAGCTATTGTTGAATGCAATTCCCCTATAATTTTTCACGTTATTAACATCCCCTGCTTTATATATTGGGAATATAATTGAAGTTTTAAAGCTTTTGGGCAAAATGGCTGTATTAAAAAGTTTATTAAAAATCTGTAGCAAGTACTCCAGGAAATTCGTGGTCGCATATTTAAAAAATTCTACGGGGATACGATCAGTGCCTGGGGCTTTGTTTACTTTGGCCTTATTTAAGACTTGTTTTAGCTCAGCCAGCGTGAACGGTTGATCTAAAAAATCATTCTGAACTGAGGGTGCAGCGTATAGTACAGAGGGCTCCATTAAAGCGTTATTATACAAATCCCTAAAGTATTTAACCCAATCCTCTTCTTTAATGTTTTCCCCCACTAGTCTGCATGAAAGGACTATAGTCAGCAGTAAATATTTACAAGGTGAGTTTGATATCTATATCAAGTAAATAATTTATCATCTCCTGGCGTGGGTTTACTACAATCTAGTGCTTGGCAAGAAGAAAAAAAATACTCATAGTTTACAATTATGGCTATTAGTAATGAGGACATCATGGCTGCAATTAACAAAAATACGCAGGAAACAATGCAACTCAAAACTGCACTCGAGAGTATCGCCACTACCCTTAAAGGGGTACTTGATGAAGTATCAAATGTAAAAATAAAATGTGTAAATCTAGAAAAAAGAAACATTGAGCTAGAAAATGAAATTAAGACCTTAAAACGCCAAGCTCGAAATAATAACTTCATTATTCACAAAGTCCCAGAAGAAGCAGATAGAAACACAGAAAACGTCTTGAATACGGTTGAGAAAATTTGCGGAAAACTCAATTTATCCCTACCTACTGGCGCTGTCAATAATTGCTTCAGGCTAGGGAAGGGAACGAATGATCGGCCAATCCTAGTATCGCTAACCAGCAAGTTATTAAAGAATGAAGTAATGAAGCGTAAAGAGGACTTTGCCAAGATAAACACACCCATCAGTCACGACAGGACGCCTGAAGATAGGGAAAACGGAAGGAAAATATTTAATTGCCTGAATGACCTACGTAATGTTGACAAAAATGCTAGTTATCGCAATAAGAGATTTAAATTCCGTGGAGTATTATACACTTTGGAGGAAGCAGAGGAAATTACACAAGGTTTAACTTATAGCGATGAAGCAGCAGATACCCGCAATTTGAAAAAAACAAAGCAGCAAAAACTTGAGGACTTTCAATTCCGCAGTGGATCGCTGTCAAATAGCTCTACAAAGCAATGACTGGATACAGTACAGATCGCTACTCAACTTCCAAAGCGGAACTCTATGAAAGCTCAAAATGATAAACAACGGGAACCTTCAAGAAGCCGAAACTGTTTTGACGAGGAAGATCGCATCGGAGATAACTCATCACCACTATCACCACCAACTCTACCTAGTTTAGATGTAAATATAGAATCAGGTATTATCAAAATATTGTCTTATAATATTAATGGGTTAAAAAATAAATTAAATTCAAGCCTCCTAAATTATATTAGAAATTTTGAAATATTTATATTGTTGGAAACATTTGTAGAGGCAAGGGAGGAAATAAAATTCGCTAACTACTTTCAAAATTTTAAGATATCTTGGATACCTGCCACCCGAAATGTAAAATATGGGCACGCGAGCGGAGGAATTCTAATGGGTATTAAGCTCAATATTTATAACAAACAAATGGCAGAATTCATAACGTTATCGGAGTTTAGAATAATAAAACTAAATTTAAACGGTAATGAAATTATTGTGACACCGGTATATCTAAATGGATCCGAATTTAATAGATGGGACCACGATTACTCAAAACTTTATAATCTTTTATTAGAAAATAATGAAAAAAAATTCATCCTAACTGGGGACTTTAACGGTCACATAGGCCTCTCTCAAAAAATTTCAAAACGTTACTTAAACGGTCATATGGCGTTTAGCAGTAAGTATAGAAATAGTAAAGATATAACTATAGATAAAAAGGGGAAAAAAATACTAGAAATGCTTATGATGTTTGGTTTGATTATACTAAATGGAAGAACAGAGAGCGATGAACGTGGTGAATTTACATATATTGGTGGAAAAGGGCAGTCAGTGATAGATTACAGCTGTGTTTCGGAAAATATTATACCTATAATAAGAGATTTTAAAGTTGATACCCAAATATTCTCGGACCATATGCCCACAGTTACCTATGTAACATTATACGAAAAACAAAAACAGGCTAATGTTCACGCCGAATTATTACCAAAATTAAGGTGGAAAGAACAAGATAGGGAAAAATACCAAGAAAAGCTAGAAAATAGTTTAGGAAAAATCAGAATACTCAATGATTCACCCATTGATGCGGTAAACAATATCATAAAATTAATTAAAAGAGTTGTTGGAAATTCGGATTATAAAATAAATTACAATAGGTGCTCTAAAAATAAATGGTTCGATAAAGAATGTAGTGAAAGTAGAAAAATGGTATTCAATTTGTTAAAAAAGTACCGTAAAACTAATATTATGGATGATAAAGTATTATACATTAATGCAAATAAAAAGTATAAAGAGCTTTGTCAAAAAAAAAGGAAGGACTATACCGAAGGCATTATTGAAAAATTTCAACTAGTAAAAGGCACTAAAGACTTTTGGGATCTAGTAAACAATTTCAGATTTCAGATATAAAAGATTAACATTTAGTGATTTTGATTATATTCGTCATGTTTAATGAGAATCAATTATTCTTTAATATAAGGTATTATTTATATTCAATTGTCAAGATATTTTCGCCGTCACTTCACGGGCATATACCTATCTTCAATGCCTAATTTCAGTTTCGCGCGATTTATACTTTTAGAGCTGGTCCGTTTACACACGTACAGACTGTGTTTACAGACAGGACTTAGTTCTTTGTACTCAGGGAACCGGAAGTTGACATTTTTCACGATCGTTGTACTTTCTATTGATTATATACTTAAGTAAGTGAAATTAAGCGCATAAGGTTTCATTGATTTATTCTGCAAATGAAGCAAAACTTTAAACTTTAATTTAAAGTCAAGATTCTAATCAATATTAATTCGAAATATATAAAGGCCCCTCCGAAGACTACTCAAGTATCTCTCCCCCCTTTTCGTCAAAATTAAAAATATCTTCGGGGGCCAAAGTGTTAATATCCGACTTATGAATATTCTGCAGCTCATTTATAATGTCAACTCCACAGGCATTAAAATTAAAATTTTAATTCCGGTCTGTTCAGTTTATCGAGAGAGAGATTTTAATATTGTCACATATTTTGTAATTTATTTTTGTCTCCCCTTCTTCATTTTAATTATTCATTTCTTCGAAATTTTAAGAAAAATTCCATTTAATTGAAATACGGCTTAAGTTCGCTATTCTACATCCTTGCATGAAGTCTTGGCTAGTTTTTATTTCATTATACATTTTTTATGCAGATTCAGAAGAGAATACACAATAAATTTATTTTTCAGCACCATAAAAAACAATAATAGTAATAATAATATTGATATTAATAATAAATCGAAAAAATTTTAATGATTATATTTCTCTATAAAGAAGGTTGAGCTTAGAAGTTAATATGATGGAAATGGTTGGGAGTGCTATAATATATGTTTCAATCCATTGTTTTGATTTGAGATTCAATTTTATACTTATAGCCCTGATGAAGACCTGAATCTCCGTTCGAAACATCGGCACAAGATATGTTATTACACATACTGTGTTGTTTAATTTGACCGCACTACCAACCATTTCCATCACATAATTCTCTATAGCTTATAGAAAATTAAATTCAAATTCTTTGATTTATAATTCTTTTATTTTAGACGGAAGTCAACAACCAGATCCAAAGAGCTTTTTGTATTAAAAGAGAAATAATAAAAATATGTTGGGAACATAGTTAAGTAAAACTATCGTTAGTACTATCGAAAACTTCGTTTTTTTAAAGGGAAAAGTAATAATAGCATCCAGAGTTGGGCAAAAAGAAGTTGAACTCAAATTACAAAACTACTGACACAGTAGTTGGGAAGTTGTTGAAACTACAACTACTTTTATAATTTGTAGTTGATGGACCACAACTACAACTACTGTAGTTTCAAAAAAGTAGTTGCATTTTTACAACTACAACTAGTAGTTGCAACTGTAATTATGGGCCTGAAACTACAACTACTTTTATTGATAACGAGTAATTATCGATATCTAGTATTATCGATAAGGAGTATATCAAATGCAATTTAGCTAATATATAAAACATGGGATTGATCGAGAACCTATGGTTAAAAAAAATAATTGACTGCCGGAAATCATGGAAAAATTTTGTATTACGTATATGTATTGTACTATTTTTAAAACAGATTATCAACCATAATGGAGCCCATTTATCTATGGAGTATTTATCTAAACACAAAATAAAAATAGCAAAAACATGTGTTTTAATTAGACGTTGCTTAGCAAATGTAGTTGCCGCTCTAAACTACATTTACAACTACTTGTTGTATTTGCCATTCCCAACTACTTTTTCCCAACTACTGTAGTTGTAGTTTTAAATTACAACTACTTAACTGGTAGTTGAAAAATACTAGTTGCGCGCTTCCAACTACAAACTACATGTAGTTGTCTGTGTAGTTAATTACAAATGTAGTTAACTACTGCCCAACTCTGATAGCATCTAACTCTAAGCACCTTTGTGCTATGTAGTTCATTTAAATGTAAAATAAAATGTTACTGAGTAATTTGAATTTAGTTTTCTAACAAAAGGTGCGTATCTACATAGTGTAGGTCTAGAGGATAGTCCACGCACTCGAGGATCGCGTTCTGAATGTTGTCGCGTCTTGTACCTTACAAATACACTTCGTCGACAAATGAGGATTCCCGGCACGTGGTCACTAAAAGAGGGTTGGTATCACCTTCCCCTAAGTCCATTTTACTTGACTTTTTGATTTTTTTTTCGGACGTTACATGAACAAAAAATACCTCTGGCTATAATGGAACCCATTGACAGAAATGTCCATCTTATTCCCTTATTAAAAGAAAAGAAAAAAAGTAAAATCATAAAAGGCATTACGGCTACTATCGTTTCAGATCGAAAATTAAACAAATTCCTTCTACTATTATTTCGCATGTCCAAAAGAAAAAAAAAAAGATTCTCTTAGAAACACACAATTTTCCTTCATGTATTATTACCAATACCCCCCCCCTCCGTTCATTACCATATACTATCGATAGTTTTATGACCGATACTATCGATTAACGAGACTATCGATAGTTTCACATCACTACCATCTCACTGAAGAATCAGAGGCAATGAAAACGCCGATCACGCTGCCAATTAAACTAGCTGGGAAAAGAATCGTCAAACGCAAATTGCATTAAAAGAAGTCACATCAGAGGCTGCATCACTTGAAGAAAACTCTGTGGAAGAAATCTGGTGCGTGCGCGCATCACACAACTTTCACTTACCAACTTACTTAGATTAGAAATTAATGCGTTATTAATGCCACTTATCAAAGTTAAACATTTTTCCACATTCATTTCTTATTTTTGTTTTCATTTGATCTATAAAAAACACTAATTTCTTTTATTATTAAATGAAAGTTTTTACTTGAGATAATTCGGCAATGCAAGCATAATACTCCAAGTCGACTGATTATATAATTCTCTATGTACTTGTTGTAAATTTCATTTAGTTACCATGAAACAAATAATTTCCATTAAATGAACAGAACGGCTTTAATTATGAACAATGGTCTGTCATTAAAGGCGTACTACGCATGCGTGGGCTCAATGTGTTTTATGAGTTGTCAGAATATTTTTCTTTTTTTTTCCTCTATATGTTTACTTGGTTTTTATCATATCTCATGTTTAGCCATTTCTTATTATTAGGCGTAACGAGAGACAGTTAATTTCTCCATATAAACAAAAACAAAGGTACTTTATAGGAAATTAAAAAACAAACAAACAAAAAAGGCCCCTACCCCATTTAAGATAAGTTAAGCCCCCATCAGAACATTTTAATAATGATAAAGCTTACCTGATATTAAAGAACACCTAATTTTCATTAAACAGGACGAATTTGATGAAAAGCGTTAAAGCCGTTTTTGAGATAATCGAAAAAAAGGTAAAAATTTGAAAAAAAAAATTATGAAATACAGTGCCCCCTTCGTTTGACCAATTTTGATGAAATGTTGGCTATCACACCTTTGGCATATACATACATCAAATACCCAGTTTGATCAAAATCGTTAAAACCTTTTTTAAGTAAATAAAAAAAACACGTGAAAATGATACAAAATTTGTTAAATAAAGTCCCCCCTCCGGTTGATAAATTTTGATGAAAATCACATCTTACACATACATACCATAAATACCCAATTTCAGGTTCGCAAGGTTTATAGTTTTTGAGCTAGTCTGTTCACACACACACGCGGGACTTGGTTAATTGGACTCAGGGGACCCCAAAACGTGCATTTCCGTTGAAAACCGGAAGTCGAAATTTTTCACGATCGCAATACTTCCACTTACTATAAATTTTATATATAGTTAAGTGAAAGTAAAAATTCTAGAAAGACCGCGGATAATCCGCAAAGTGGATAATCCGCCAACGGCTAATCGAGAGTTTACTGTAATATAATTATACATTGAAGTAGTACAAGATATATATTTTTAATAATAGCCTTTAATAAGTAGAGACACCTAAACTAGGAGACTTAAACTAATCCGATACACTAAGGGGGAGCACAATGATGCCGACCCGGGCCGGTTTTCATTAAGCCGAGCCGAGAGGGGGCGGCCAGCTCCCGACAACACAACTCATTTGCTTGCCCTTATCAGATTTAATTAATGTGTAGCTTTTACCTTCCTCTGTGTCGGGGATTAACCGCACTATTGCCCCATTAGCATTCGCTTTATGCCCGTATAAATGGATATTGCCTGTCTCAGCTCTTTGTATACTTGAGTCCGTTATTGTTTTCGAGGATCTGGACCAGGCTACTTGCTTCTTACTGATCACGATATAATAACGCGGGGATATAGCTTGGTTGATTCCATTATTGAAGCGAGGTGAATATTCTTGAGCAACTGTATGTTGTTTAAGTTCTTTATCTCTTGTTAACATTGAGTTTGTGGGTATCGCGGTAGGATTCCTACCTCCTATATACTATCTACCTGCCAGGCGGTAGATTCAGTAGACACTAAATCATACGAGGACAAGTAAAAATGTTCTCTGCTTGATAATGAAGGATGGAATTAATATAAAGGACTGTAAGGGATCCTGATAGGTCTCACTCAATAAATAACTCAAATTACAAAGAAAAAATAAATCTTTAATAAACAAATAAAAGAACTATTTACAAAAAACTTTGCTGAACTAAAAAAATAATATTTACAAAACCACACAAAACTAAATCTACAAAAACTACTCTACCAAACTTAAACAAAAATATCTGTGCAAAGCAAAACTTAAAAGGAAGCAACATGCATAGAGAAAAGGAACAAAATAATAATTGACTACTTGCAAGCAGCTGGGCATTAATAATTACAATATTTCATAGATTAATGCACAATACAAAAGCTAGTAGCATGCAGTGATAAGGTAACCTCTCTCTACTACTCCCTGGCCAGAAAGCAGTCCAAAGAGGTAGGACAGACCTCATTGGCCAAAGAGCTATTACAGGACTAATCCCTTATCATTTTTACCTATTCAATAGTTATATCTATACAAACTTTTACAATCCTACTGTCACTTGTCTATTATTTATAATACTTTTAGTTTTACCAGTTTGCTCTTGCCATTACAATGAGTAATATTCAGTAAAGAGCTGTGATGCAATTTTTAGTTAAAGTAGGCCTTTAAGAATTTATGAAAGTCTAAGTGTATGCAGACTCGTCCCCTCGCTGTAGCGCTGTGAAAAGCCACCTGTCATGTTTGAAGTCACACCCTCGGCCGGAAATATCATCAAAACAATTTTTAGGGATTCAGAAGGAATCCTGATGATTGATCACAAAGTCAAAGGCGTAACAATCAGAGGAGAATACTATTGTAATGTTTTGACTCGTATAAGCTAATAAATCGAGGAGAAGAGGAGGGGGAAGCTGAGCCGAGGAGTAATGCTGCTTCATGACAATGCATTCTGTGCACACCTCTCGTCAAGTGTAAGCCACGATTCGCACCTTGGGCTTTGATGTGATCAACCATCCACCTACAGCCCGGATTTGTCCAGGATGAGTACTAAGTAGCGAGGACATGTAGATTATTTTTGAAGAATACTGTAGGACAGGAAGACATAGGTTTACCACCAGGAGTAAGGTGATTTGACGGGATTTGTCAAGACTAATTTTCTAAGGATCTTGAGATGAGATTGGAGAGTTTGGGATGCAACGAATGGTTGGGTCATTATTAGATTGAACACATAAGTCATCGGCGTATAAGGTGATAACAATATTGGGATGGGTAAGGATGCCAGAATATCCTGTATAACAGTATAAACTATATAACAGTATAAACTAAGTAACAGTATAAACTAAGTAACAGTATAAACTAAGTAACAGTATAAACTAAGTAACAGTATAAACTGTGTAGAGGATGAGACCGAGGATGCTACTTTGAGGAACACCAGCAGACTGTTGGAAAAGAGGTTAATAGGCGTTGTTACGAGAGTAGGTTAAAAGTTCTGGGCCTGATATAGAAGGGAATGAAATTAAAACAAAAATCATATGTTACTTTTCAGTGTAATGCCAATCGATACTTACACACTTTTTAATGAAGGAAATTCGTTGACCGTAGAAGAATATGAGACGGTCAAATGAAAATACTACATGTGAAATAACATATATATTGTGCCGACGTTTCGACCCGATATTCAGGTCTTCTTCAGGGCTAAATATAAAATAAGATAGCAACCAATAAATATGAAGAAAAGAAAAAATAATAAATAAATAAATAATAATGTTTAATAAATGTATCTATATACATATATATGCGTGAAAAAATGAAAATGAGTTAATAATTGCATAATAGAATAATATAATTTTTTTTTTTTTTGTGGAATTAGATATTTAAAAAAAGAATATGAATAAAATTTTTGGATTTTAAGTAATACAATTGTCAAATATGGAAAGCTATACAAATCAAAAATATGTCTATAGTGTACTAAAGAATATTATATAAACAATATTAAATGGGATGTGCGAATATATAATATAATTAAGGAGTATTGATTAAATAGCGATTGAATGAATTGATTAAATTGCTATTTAATCAATACTCCTTAATATTAAAAATAAATTTCGCTATAATTTAAAATACGTTGAAGCACTCGGCAGCTACACCGGATGGTTTGGTAAACAAATATAACCCCCCACTTCTTCCGATTCCAGTCGATCTCCAACAGTTCACTCGACAGGTACGTTTTATTTCTTGTTACATATATTTTTAGACTTCTACCCATCTCTTTTTCTATTTTTATTACTATCTCCTTTTCTATTATATGCTACACATATCTTTAGACTTTTACCCATCTTTTTCTATTTTCACTTCGCACATATTCCTTCCGCTTCCTCGTTACATCTATTCTGTATCCCATTTAATATTGTTTATATATATTCTTTAGTGCGATATTATATATTCGTACATCCCATTTAATATTGTTTATATAATACCATATTCTTTAGTATATTATGGACATATTTTTGATTTGTATAGCTTTCCATATTTGACAATTGTATTACTTAAAATCCAAAAATTTTATTCATATTCTTTTGTTAAATATCTAATTCCACACACACACAAAAAAAAAAAAAAAAAAAAAAAAGATATTATTCTATTATGCAATTATTAACTCATTTTCATTTTTTCATGCATATATATGTATATATTGACATATATTACTCATTATTTTATTTATTTATTATTTTTTCTTTTTTTCATATTTATTGATTGCTATTTTGTTTTATATTTAGCCCTGAAGAAGACCTGAATATCGGCTCGAAACGTCGGCACAATATATTTGTTATTTCACATATAGTGTTTTCATTTGACCGCCCCCCCAACCATTTCCATCTCATATACACTTTTTACTTCTATTTATTAATTTTTCTAACCCTACCCCAAATAGTAACTTCAAATACCCTACTCCTTAGCTCCTTTTTGAGGTTTGGGAATAGAAAGTAGTTACTAGGGGCTAGATCTGGGCTGTAGGTTGGATGGTCGATCACATCTAAGCCAAATCGTGGCTTACACTTGACGAGAGGTGTGCACAGAATGCATTGTCATGAAGCAGCATTACTCCTCGGCTCAGCTTCCCCCTCCTCTTCTCCTTGATCGATTCTCTTAAATGGCTAAAAACATTACAATGGTATTCTCCTGTGATTGTTACGCCTTTGTCTTTGTAATACCATCAGGATTCCTTCTCAATACCAAAACCTTGTGGCCATGATGTTTCCGGCCGAGGGTACGCACAGTGCAATAGCAAGGGGATCCCCATACAAATTGCTTGGACGTTCAAAAATTTCTAAAGGCTTAGGCCTTCTTTAACTAAAAATTGCATCACAGCTCTGTACTCAATGTTACTCATTTTAAAGTCAAGAGCAAACTGGTAAAACTAAAAGTATTATAAATAATAGACAAGAGACAGTAGGATTATAAAAGTTTGTGTAGATATAACTATTGAATAGGTAAACATGATAAGGGATTGGTCCTTTATAATAATTCCCTCCTTCGTTGTCAAGCCGACAACTTTTTGACCTGCCCTCGTAGATAAAGATAGGGAGAATGATTTACACAAGATATATAACACCGCTGATAACTAGGGCTGGCCACAGATCAGAAAGTAATGCACATTACATAATATGATATAGCAATCAGCGGCCCCCCTCATAAACCCCCCGCACCACAGACCCTGGGAGCAGTTGAAGACATCTGTTGGCCCCCCCAACTCCGTGCCCTAACCTCCATATCGCCTTAGCCACCCCGATCCGACCTCCCAGCCTCAAGGAACCTAATATTATATCTTCTATCTCAGCGGTATTTGACCCGAAAAGCAAGCAAGAACTATTTTCTTCCATTTCATTAATGCAAATATCATAAAGATAACTTTTGAATTACGTAACTCTACAAAAAAAAACATTTTGGTGCCTAGAATCTTATAGCTGATTTCAACTATGTTTGGGGCGCTGATTCCCATGATGCAATAAGATGTTTTCTATCAGCTCTACTTTTTAGCTTCAGCATACCTTAACAGTTGTTATATTTAAATTTAAATACCTATGATATAGACAACACAATCCGAAATAGATGTGTAAATGAATAATTTTAGCACAATTTTCTTCTTTCTAGTTGTGTAAATATGAAACCGGAATTCGCCAATGATAGGAGTTAGCAGTCAATATAATCTTCTAACTAATCCGTCAGTGGTGTTATCTGCTTTTGCCTACATGTAATAAAGAGATCCAATTGATACCAACAAATCGAGATTTGCGGACAGCATTTATTTTCCGTTCCCTTCTGAAAAAAATTGGAGCATTATCACATAGGATGCTTGTTGAAGCTTACGGGGAGCATGCCATAGGCAAATCTCAATGTTTCGATTGGTTCAAAAATTTTAAAGATGGATTTCGATAAAAGAAACAAAGACCGTGGAAAACCACAAAAAAAAAAAAACTTTGAAAACGCTGATTCGGAAGCGTTTGTTGGACAATTATTACATGTGACACCGTCTCCATTTGTTTGGAAGGCATGGAAAAGATCCAGAAGGTCGGAAAATGGGTACCTCACCAACTGAATGACAGGCAGCAGGAAGCTCGAAAAACCTCATGGCAAATGCTGCTCGCCAGGTACAGAAAAAAAGTCATTTCTTCATCAAATTGTGACTGGTGATGAAAAGTGAATTTACTTCGAGAATCCTAAGCGTAAAAAATCCTGGGTAACTCCTGGTGAACCATCGGCATCGCTTGGGGAGGAAGAAAATGTTCTGTGTCTGGCTCGATCAGATGGGTGTTACCTACTATGAGCTGCTGAAACCTGGGGAAACTGTTAATACGGAACGCTACCTACAACAGATGATAAATTTGAAAAAAGATTTGCGCCAAAAAGTCCCAAATATCAAGAAAGGACACACAAAGTGATCTTGCTCCATCACAATGCCCCATCACATTCGGCTAAACGGACCAAGGAAACGATCCAAGTGTTTGGTTGGTAAATTCTTCCGCATGCGGCTTATTCACCAGATTTGGCCCCATCCGATTACCACCTATTTACATCGATGGGACACGCACTAGCTGAGCAGCGCATCACTTCTTATGAAAATGTACAAAATTGTTTAAGTGATTGTTTTGACTCAGAAGAGAAAGCATTATTTTGGCGGGGAATCCACAAATTGCCTGAATGATGGGAAAAATGCATAGACAGCGAAGGACAGTACTTCGAATAAAAAAGTATGTATCATTTTTACACAATCAACTCTTATTTGCTATTTGAAAAATTCCGGTTTCATATTTACACACCTGGTATTTTAGAATATTAAACTATTATACTATTAGCAGTATATAATTGTTTGTAAGAAATACAAAATTATAACATCCAGTAATAACTTGTAACAACGCGTTTTAGTATGATTTTACCAACCGGCAAATCATTTTAACTATGGTATACTTTTGAAATGCCCAACTGCATCATGGCAGACCCACAGATAGCGGCAAACCGATAGAGAGGGAGAGAGAGAGCGAGGGAGAGGCAGAAATTATTTATATATAAATATAATTTAAAATAAATTTCAAGTATTTATCCCACAATATTGTTTTTTAATTTATTCATAAAATGCAAAATTACAATTTCAAGTATTTATCCCAGAATTTTATTTTTTTAAATTTATTCATGAAATGCAAAATTAAAATTTCAAATATTAAACCCAATATGCTTTCATACAATAGAAAGATTGGCAGATTACTGCTGGAACCTAAAACGAGACTGTTTGAAGAAAAAGTCAAGAAAGTCACGCAAAAGAAATGAAATGAAATGAAGAGTGAAATAGAGTCTCTTTGACATGTAAATGGTTTAGTTACAAAGTTTTTTTTTTTTTTTTTTTTTTTTTTTGGCTTCATAACTTTAATTTGCGCCTGTCAATAAACATCAACAATCAGCAAATGTGAGGTGTGCTAATTTGAATAAGGTCATGTTAGGCATGGGGAGGAATAGCACCCAGCGGTACCTCTTCCCTGGCTTGTTTCAGGTAACCTGGATTTTTAACGAAGGAGATCTCTCATCCAGCGCCTTTTTAATCTCCTAGGTATGGGCATATCAGCTGTTGCCATGCCTCTAATCAGTTGATTGAAATGACCGTGTAAGTGTGTATGGAAACGTTTGTAGAGTGTCTTTATATGTTGGTCTACTGTTTGCATTTGTAAGTCAGTATGTATTGTAATGTTGTTCACGTACCATGGTGCTTTAACTATGAGTCTTAATATTTTTGATTGAAAGGTCTGAATTCTTTGTAAGTGGGTCTTTTTGGCTGTACCGTATATCTGTGAAGAGTAAGTCCATATTGGTTTCAGTAAGTATAAATATGTATTTAATTTTTGTCGTAGTCCTAGTTTTGAGGTTTTAGAAAAAAGGGAGCAAAGTAGGGCGAGTCGTTTGTTAAGTGTTTTTCGTTTCATCTTAACATGCGGGCCCCAGGTCATCCTTCTGTTCTGGAAAGTGTATGTAAAAAAAAAAAAACGTTCGTTTCGACAAACTGAAAAAAATGACACCTTCGAAAAAGCCCTCCGACCATTTTCGCTGAGAATTGCAGTTTTTCGGTTACAACTCGCAAACGAAGGGGTTAATCGAAAAAATGTATGTAACCGTAAATATTTTCCTTGCAAACTTGAATAGATTGACAACTTTAAGAAACGTCTATGACCATTTTCCACGCATAATCCGCGAATTTCCGGTGTAGCGGTTAAAGAAAGCTTTGAAATGATGCCTCATTAATGAAATTTGTGGAAGTATTGAGGAAGTTATGGTGTACCGACAAAAAAAGGCCTTGGGAAATAATATATTATATGATTACACTAATACCTTTTTATGAAATAGAAAGATTTTGTGAAAATGTAAATGAAATCATTCATTCATAAAAAGTCTGTGGGTGTGTGGGTGAGAGAGAAGAGAGGGAGAGAGAGAGAGAGATTGAGAGAGAGAGAGAGAGAGAGAGAGAGAGAGAGAGAGAGAGAGATTATACGTATACGTACATATTTATCCCAGAGTTTTTTTTTTAATTTATTCATAAAATGCAAAATTACAATTTCAAGTATTTACCCCAGAATTTTGTTTTGTAATCAATCCATAAAATGCAAAATTTCAAATATTATATCCAATATGCTTTCATATAATAGAAAGATTTTGTAATTTTGTGAATAATTATCATTCATTCATAAGGCAAGTGTGTGTTATCCAGACATCCATTGTGTGTGTGTGTGTGTGTGAGAGAGACTGAGAGAGAGAGAGAGAGAGAGAGAGAGAGAGAGAGAGAGAGAGTGAGAGAGAGACCAGTCTCCCTCCTCCCCCCCCTATTGACGCAGACTGAGAGAGAAGAGTTTAATAAAACTGTTGCCGTCGCCCCAGGGGGGGACTGATAGATGACTGGCCGATATTAAAAGGGGGCAAGGTCGGGGATTAATTCCACAGCCTTATTTATTTATTCTCTTCTCAGTTTGTCTCCGTTTGTGTTTGCCTTATATCTCTGTACTCTCTGCCTTCTTTTATACTGAGGGCATCGTCTGGATCAGGGGTCTGGGTGGGTGTGGGCTTTAAGTGAGTTATCTTCGTAGGAGGATCTATGGCCCAGTAAGGGTGAAGTCTGGAGGAGATGGAAATAAATGGCACTGAGTACTCTATAAACCTCTAACATGTGGGTAATCTTAATTGAAAAAGTAAGGGAAAAAACTGACGGATGAGCGTAATCACGGTAAAATCCCACCTTGCTTACCAAGAAACAGTGCTTCCTTACACAGTACTGCACCCAACACCTTTCACGGGTTGTAGGGGTACAGGATTATTTAATGATAAAATGTTTTTCAAGAGTCACAATATCTAAATATCAGTTGCTATCTTTTTATAAACGTTTCTATATAGATATATCAATTATATCTTAGATCGATCAATAAAAAATCAAAAGGGAAAAAAAAAGACGTGCAGTCCTGAATTACTGTAAAAGAATTACACAAGAAACTGCGATTCCTCTAAGAACTACGGAACAGAAGAAGATTAAGAAGATCAATTATTTTTATGCGTCGATGTTGGAAGATTTTTTAAGCCATCAAACAAAACAAATAAAAAATATGTATCGGTTAAATTATGTATTTCACTTGCGTTTATGCTTAATAAATAACAGCAAAAATCAGAACAGCCGTCTTTGTAATGAAAACTATTGTATTAAGTGTGATCAGACATTATTGTTGGATCTAATTGTAGTGTAAATAGCTGTTCGTAGTACAAGGTTTCAAAATATAAACTCGAAATTTGATTTTCAAATTAATCGTTTCTCCAAAATTGCTCCATACGAATGTTTCGAATTTTTAATTCTAAAGAATTTTAGCATAAAAACATTAAGTGATGAAATTTATAAAACTATTTCATATCATTCAGAAAACAGTCCTCATTAAAAATAGCCGATTTTCAAGACTTTTTTTGTTTGTATACCTTGTCTGAAACGCGTCCGGAGCAGACTTTCCCACCGATGAATATTCTGTTTTTTGAAAAATATGTATTGAAATATGTTAAACCTAGTGACCGACCGAAGTTTCGGTTTCGGTTTCGGTTTCGGCCAAAAATTGGCCGAATCTTCGGCCAGGCCGAAACTAGCTCCTGTGTCCGATATCTCCAAGAAGGAAGTAGGACTACACGATTTCAGCTTGTAAGCTCGATCTCTTTCATGACACGCTTCATAACACCCTTGAATTTAATAGTGGGAAGGACTACAGGGTTAGAACACAGATATTTCTCATTCTTTTGGTATCTTTACGAAAACTTTAAGTTGGATGTGCAGACAATAATTTGAGAGTGACAAACAGAAATGTCCTCGTAAATCACATCAAGTCTTAACATGTAAGAAAGCAAGCTCTTCATACAGAATTCTTTACGTTAGGTGTAAAGAATAGTATTTATTCTTCACCTTGAGCGTTAAGAACCTTTTTGTGCTTTTAATCATCTCCTCATTAATAATGAAATTTGCATAAAAAAAAAGAAATATTAACATAAATAAGAATGTATATTCTAAATACTTAAACTTTAATTAGTCGACATGTCCACGGATTCAATTCAAATTGAAAAAAATATTTTAGTCAGTAACCTTGTCATTAAAAGCTGCATCAAATGGTGGTAGTAGGTGTTGGTCTTTGTTCTTGTATGGAATGGGAATCAGATGAAAAATCAATTTTTTAACCTTGGTAGCCCCCTTTCCCCCAGCGGTTCACCAATAATATCCCAAAAACTTGTCTCAATTTTTACCATGAAGAAGCACATTTTCGTGAAAAACTATTCTATAAATTTTCAAACTAGATTAAATCCACTAACATTTGAGAGCAAAACTGACTCAGTAGATTAAATAGCTTCTGACATACAGCTTTACGTATTCAATAGGCCGTCATTTTGTATTCGACTTTATAATGGAAAGATTTACTATATTATTTATTATTTATACATAATAACATGAATTTTTATTAATATCAGCCTGTTATTCCAAGATTATTTCAACTTTTAGGGCTGTACTAGTCAAGGGGGTATGGCCTAACATCCCACGGATACGTGTTAGACGTACGGAGCCGTACTAGAAAGGAGGGGGCCGGGATTGGATCGTATAACTTAACTAATACACCTGTTTTACCACTCTCGTATACCAGCTCACTTATTAAATGAATAATTTAGTTAAATAACTGTTATTTTATAAGCTTTCATTTATTACTAGACATATTACACTTATATGTATTATATATAGAAACGTAAATTAGTTTCGTTTTCGGTTTCGGTCCGAAACTAGGTCTATGGCCGAAATTCGGTTTCGGCTAAAATTTTGGTTTCGGTCTAGTTTAGTTAAACCTTTGTTACACACTAAGCTGCACTCCATGCCGCAATTTTGGTAATTTTGAATTTTCCCTTAATTTTTACTTTCACTTACCTATATATGAAATATATAGTAAGTGGAAGTATTGCGATCGTGAAAATTTTCGACTTCCGGTTTTCAACGGAAATACACGTTTTGGGATCCCCTGAGTTAAAATAACCAAGTCCCGCGAAATGGTCTGTGTGTGTGTGTGTGTGTGTATGTGTGTGTGTGTGTGTGTGTGTGTGTGTGTGTGTGTGTCTGTGTGTGTGTGTGTGTGTGTGTGTGTGTGTGTGTGTGTGTGTGTGTGTGTGTGAACAGACTAGCTCAAAAACTATAAACCGTGCGAACCTGAAATTGGGTATTTAGAGTATGTATATGCCCGCAATGTGACAGCGAAAATTTCATCAAATTTGCTCAAAGGGAGGGGGTACTTTATTTAATAACTTTTTAAGTTTTTTTCGATTTTCTCAAAAACGGCTCTAACGATTTTGATTAAACTCAGTATTTGATCTATTTAAATTTCCGAGATACGACTGTAAAAATTTCATCAAAATTGATTAACCGGAGGGGGGACTTTACTTAATAAATTTTGTATCATTTTCACATGTTTTTTTATTTACTCTAAAACGGTTTTAACGATTTTGATCAAACTGGGTATTTGATTTATGTATATGCCAAAGATGTGATAGCCAAAATTTCATCGATTTTGGTCAAACGGATATGGCACTTTATTTCATATTTTTTTTTCAATTTTTACCTTTTTTATCGATTATCTCAAAAACGGCTTTAACGATTTTTATCAAATTCGTCATGTTTAATGAAAATTAGTTGTTCTTTAATATCAGGTAAGCTTTATCATTATTAAAATGTTCTGAGGGGGCTTAAATGAGGTAGGGGCCTTTTTTGTTTGTTTGTTTTTTGTTTCCTATAAAGTACCTTTGTTTTTGTTTATATGGAGAAATTAACTATCTCTCGTTCCGCCTAAAAATAAGAAATGGCTAAATATGAGATATGTTAAAAATAAAGAAAACATATAGAGGAGAAAAAAAGAAAAATATACAGTCAACTTATAAAACTCGTTCAGCCCACTTATGCGGAGGACGCCTTTAATGACACACCATTGTTTATAATTTAAGCCGTTCTGTTCAATACAGAAGTGGCAATTAACAAAACGCATTAATTTCTAATCTAAGTAAGTTGGTAAGTGAAAGTGTGTGTTGCGCGCACGCATCAGATTTTTTTAATTCAACTAGGTGAGCGCCACAGTACCCCTTTTCGGATGATTGTAGAATCGTAGCAAGGTGGAGCCGAGTTTCTGTGATTTACAGGAAGTGCCTAGCGATTGGTTAAAGTGAAGTAGTTCATTTTTACGGCATCCCGTGCCGCTAGCGAGTACGAACTGTTTGGATTTTGCAAACTTTTTACGTCTAAAATTTTGAGATGTATTGTAGAGCTCAAACACTTGGCAATTCAGATCATCAAACAAATCGACAGATATAGTACAACGCCTTATTGAACCTATAAAAAAGTCAAATCGGGGTTCACAATGTATGCGATTCGTCTTGAAAAGTCATTCAAAATCCTCCGTCACTTGTGTCAGTTGCAGCATTGAAACCTGTGATGAAGTCTAATGTGAAATTTCAATGGAAGATTTGTAATTCTATAGTTAAATTGATGTAGGTATATGTGTAAATATGTCTTTTATTCGTAATTTAATTTAGTTATATTGATGTGATTTTATTGGTCTATGCTATAGATCTTATCTTAGTTATTATATTTATTCCAATGCTTCCAAGCTGTATTATTATTTATGCTGTTTTCGTTCCTACATTTGGTGATTATATTATGTTTGTTTCATTATAAAAAGGTATAAAGACTGATGTGTTCGTTTTTTTCTGAAATATCACTAATTGTATAGTTCGATTTTTTTTTTTTTTTTTACTATTGATGTGGCGGCAGCGGGTTTTCAAAATTAAAAAAAAAAACTAAATCTGCCCGCATATAGCGCCAATAAAATTAGAAAAAAATTAATTTTTAATAAGTTAGGCAAGGAATAAAAAAATCTAATTGCAGCTGACTGTACTAATCAAAGACTTTAATAACATAGAAATGAAAAAACAAAACAAATATTTTAACTATATACACAATATTATAAAAGTGATGAATAATGAAAACAAAAATAAATACACATAAATTTAAAATTGAACTTCAAAAAAAGAATTTAAAACTCCTAACATTAATTAAAATAAATTGAACTCTTGTAAATTGTGAGAGAGAAAACAACAAAAAATTAATATTTGCAATTACAAAAGGGTTATTTTTTATTGCCTTTGCTTGAATAACAATTTAAATAATGAATTTGGAATAATGATAGAGACATTCATCCTCATATGTAATATGTAAATTACTTTACATTTATGACAAGTTAGGTACGTTGTGGAATTGTTCCAGTACCACCGATTAATTTTATGATTAAATGTTCATAGAGATGTGTTTCCTGAAGAATGACCCAAATGTGGGCATAAATTGCGATCTCTTCACGTGAAGAATAAAACAACCTTACTCCACCACTGCAAATGCCGTACTGCCCTGGCATTAGATAAGGACGCGTCACTAATACCTAATTTAAAAACACGGCATCTTACGGCCGTAAATATACACATGAAATTTAAATTAAAATATTATTCACATTAATATAAATCAACACTAGATATAAATCAAAATATTGCCTATAATAAATAAAAATATAATTTAAAATCTAAATATTACATGTTGGCCACAACAATTGATATATATATATCACATTGATATAATATATTATGATTGATTTGTTCTATGTTATAGGCTTTCTTTTAGTTATTATATTTAGTTCACAAGATTTAATTAATTTTTCTCAAGCTGTACTATTAAGTTTCCTATTTTTTGTTCTATTTTGGTTATTACTTCATTTTTTTTACTTCAATACTTTTTTAAAAAATAAAAATGTTTATATTACTTTATCTATTTCGTTAATCCCTGTTCTTATTCTTTTGATAAAATATTAGATAGAAATATTTAAATGGTAGCTTTAAGAAAACGTAAATGTCGAAAAACAAAGAAACAAATACCAATGCGAGACGGGGGTCTGAGAGGTGCGTGTTACACAGGGTTCATAAAGGTATATGGAATATAATCAAATCATGTTTATGTATTTTTAAAAGCCAGGCAAAAATTAAAAAAAAAAAAAAATACCTTGAAAAACTTATACCTGGCCTCACCTATTTTTAAGTTGTCTATAACATTTTCCTGCTTTTAATACAATTCATTCCTCGGAAAGCATCAATTTTTATTCAATTTGCTTTCTTCATTTCGCGTTCTCTTTTGTACAATACAATTTCTATCAATTTTCCTCATTCCTTTGTCAGGGCCTCGTGGAGTGGAAGTGATATTGGAGCGACAAAGGAGGGAATTATGAAAAATTCCAGCCGTAGAGAAGCACGGAGCTTTGATGAGTGACGTTGCTACTAATTATGCAGGCTTTGATGAGGAGGCGATGAATTTCATACGGTTTGGCCAAGTTCACGCTCGGCGGGAGAAATTTATGCGAAGGGAATGAAATTGCCGGCAGCCACGCGCGCCTTCCTTATTAGTTAGTCTCTAATACCTTCGGCAGCTGGAGTCGTATTCCTGAGGGGTCGTGATGCGCAAAGGATTGCAGCCGGAGTTCTCATCAACGGAGTTACCTCTGTGGTTCCTTCGTATCACACGAGCCAGCGATGTAATTTATAAGCTTGAATAAGTCATGCCTACTTCTGCTTTGGCGCTAAGTTTGAAGTGAGTCAGGTTATGTTATCATTGATGACAAAACTGATGGAGAGGACATTACAATAAACATAAGGGAACTATATTTCATTAAATAATCATCAATTGTTGCATAAAAACAAACCAAAATAATGAGATATCCAACGAATGCAATTTTAAAAGTTTTGCGAAAAAGAATAAAAGTACCATACAGATTACTATCTATGTAAAAGCATTATTATTATATATACATTGTTGAGAATCAGATTGAGAGTTCTGCCAAGAAATCCAACATCCGAAAAATTCAGTCATTTCAGTCGAAAGTGTTTAGAAAAATAGTAGACACGTATGTTAAGAAAAATAGTAAAACATTCGACTAAACATTTTTTTTTGGGGACTTCAAGGCTTCCACTGAAGCCATATACTGCCCATACTAACACCCATGGCACTGAGTGATACTTCTCCTACGAAAGAAAAGCACTACCCAGGGCGGGACTCGAACCCGCAGCTCCGGCAGGGGAGTACGGCGCTTTACCGCACAGCCTCACCGGGCCCAAGGCTATCGTCTTCTTCAACAATAGCGACTTCATCATCCTGTTGTTCGTTGTTTCCCTCATCTTTGGAAGATATATTGAGAACTCGTATGTAATAATTCAATGAATCATTGGCCTTCCACTCGCCAAAATGCTTTTACAGCAGATTATCAAAGTCTTTCAGCTTGTTGGAGCCATTGGAAAATCAATTATTAACATATTGATATAGCTAGGAAAGAAGAATCGGGTATAACTGACATAAAATACGCGAATTAAGGAGCTTTCGACATTGTGTAACAGAAACTGCTGAAGTGAACGAATGGAATGTATGCAAAGTGAGAAGTGATTATTGGAACGAAAGAGTTTTGCAACAAACCGCTATTTTGTATAGCAAAAATACGTAAGAAATAATGCTTCAATCAGATAAGATATGTTGAAAGAGCACTAAAATATATTTTAGAATCCACTGCCATCTCAATTTTTCAAAAAAATGGGACGAACGAGTTTCGCACCTCACTTCCTCATATGAATATACATAATGCTGATAAGGGTATGTATATGTAATAATAGCCCTAGTTTTATATGATACAGTGGCTTAGGAACATTTGACAAGCCATCAGTTCTCCATAACAGCCGGAGCGGGGTTAGTGCACGCGGCAGCACGCGCCTGGCCGGCCCTCACTTAACAATTACCCGCTATTAATAGAAAGCTGGTTCGTGCCCCGGGGTGGCTCCCCCTGTTTCGGGGCTTAGCGGGGCTTAGCCTGCCCCGGGGGGTCCGTCGGCAATATCAATAAGACGGCAAACTATCTGGGAGAATTCCTTGATATGTATATAGGTGTATATACATATCCCTGAGGGCGAAAAAGGTGTCTGATTTAAAGAAAGTTTTTGATCATATAGTCTGAAAGTATTCATTTCATTCAGAGTTGGGCAAAAAGAAGTTGAACTACAAATTACAAAACTACTGACACAGTAGTTGGGAAGTTGTTGAAACTACAACTACTTTTATAATTTGTAGTTGATGGACCACAACTACAACTACTGTAGTTTCAAAAAAGTAGTTGCATTTTTACAACTACAACTAGTAGTTGAAACTGTAATTATGGGCCTGAAACTACAACTACTTTTATTGATAACGTGTAATTATCGATATCTAGTATTATCGATAAGGAGTACATCAAATGCAATTCAGCTAATATATAAAACATGGGATTGATCGAGGAACTAAGGTTAAAAAAAATAATTGACTGCCGGAAATCATGGAAAAATTTTGTATTACGTATATGTATTGTACTATTTTTAAAACAGATTATCAACCATAATGGAGCCCATTTATCTATGGAATATTTATCTAAACAAAAAATAAAAATAGCAAAAACATGTGATTTAATTAGACGTTGCTTAGCAAATGTAGTTGCCGCTCTAAACTACATTTACAACTATTTGTTGTATTTGCCATTCCCAACTACTGTAGTTGTAGTTTTAAATTACAACTACTTAACTGGTAGTTGACAAATAGTAGTTGCGCGCTTCCAACTACAAACTACATGTAGTTGTCTGTGTAGTTAATTACAAATGTAGTTAACTATTGCCCAACTCTGATTTCATTGATAACAAACATAATATATATATATGTATATATATAATCCTCAGATCGGTTGCCATCAAATGTTTCAGGCAAACAAAATCGTGGTTTTAGAACTTTTTTCAATGTTTTGTTCATAACTCGAAAACAATTTATCGCAGAGAAAATTGTCTTTTCTTTAATAAAAGATCTGTTAAGCCTTTTCGCCAAAACCAATTATCAATTTAGCCACTTTAGCGGAGAAATGAATCACGCTTATGTTCCAAAGCTTGCTATTTGAACATGGCTACTCCAAATAAAAAATGATCCCCATACTAGTTGTAAAATATCTAATTCTGTGTAAAACAAGCTCCTTAATTTTAAAATCAACCCACTCCTGTGAAGACAATGTAGTTAAAATTTGAACGTGTTTAGCACTTTGTGGCCTAAAATGCTTGAAATTTTTGAATTTTTAGTTCAGTTTCTCGCATATGGTTCGGCAATTACTAATCACATAAAATTTCTCTTTGTTAAAAAAGGCTATACTATTGCAAATAAAATGATATTTTTGAAGAGTAAATCAGTTTTTAACTCAAAAACACCAAGTTTAAATGAAAAATATTTTAGGTAAAGGTGTCAAATTAAGCAAGGAACAAGCTTCTTACATACAACATAGATTAGTTCCTGCGTGTGTGGAATAAAATCCGTGAATTTTTTGGATATTGTTTTTTAGTTTCCGACATATAAAACCGTAAATACTGATGAAAAAAAAAATAGTTTTTTCTTAACTACAAAAGGGTATACTATAGCAAATAGAATCATATATTGGAGTTTTATATTATATTACAAATTAATTAAAACGTGAACGTATTCAGTGTCTTGGGGTCTAAAATCTGTGAAATGTTTCGGATGTTTTACAGATTACAAAGTATTGCTTTCTTCTTACTGTAAAAGGCTAAACTATTGCAAATAGAATGATATATTTGAAGTTTAAATCGGTTATGTGGTTTAGCTGGGTTTGGGACATCAAAAATCTGCATTTTTTACGTTTTTGATGGAAACCGTGTTCCAACGCCTATAATTCAAAAACACATTAATTTAAATGAAAATGTTCTAGGTAAAATTGATCATGAAACAAGCTCCTTAAATACAACATTAGCTAAATCCTGGAGGAAATACAAATAGAAACGTCAAAGTATTGGTAGTGCTTACTTCTACAATATAATACTTTGAAGTATTAACCATTTTGAAGTATTAAACAACCATCTTCCATCAGTCAAAATTTTGCTAAGCGCCTTCCTGTCAAAGTAGTTGTTTTTATTAATATTTTATAATACCTGAAACTTCAAAACCGAAGTCTCAGCAGGAAGTAAGCACGACAAATACTTTCGCGTTTTTACTTGTATATCCACGCAGGAATTAGCTAATGTATGTAAGAAGCTTGTTTCATGCTGGATTTTTTCACTGTAGTATAAATTTGGAATAATAAAAGACCAAAAGGAATTTTAAAAAAGTCTTCCAGTAAAGTATAAACTATCAAGATTTAAAATGTTTTTTTCAAATCTTGATAGAATCGTCCTCTCTACTTCACATCCCAAGACCTAAGCACTTTGGCCCAAACATTAGTGATATACCTATAAAAATAAATTTTTTTACATAACTAAACTAGCCTAGATGGATCGATAGTGCAAGATGTAGAATATTGCATAACGTACAAGTGTAGCCCCTAGCTGTTGCACAGGCGCTCGCTAGCAAATAGAAACCTCTTGTAGATTTCTTCAAGGATCCAATATCCCTTCCAGTTTTTCATTAAGTTCTTCTTCAGGGGAAATTGTTCCTGCAAAGATTACTCAACTTGCTAATAACAACGGGAGGAGTGGGGGAGGCCGGACTAGTTTAAATTTTAACAATGAATATTGATAATTATGAACATTTTTCTTTTATTTGAGTCCACTTATATTGTTTTAAGGGATCTAATTTCATCAAAAGTCGAGTTTCTTGTTTTTTACAAAGAGTTGCTTTTTGTAAATAGCGAAGGCGAATCGATAGAAGGTGCGTCACTTTATGTCACTAAGGTTAATCGGACGATGAAACAGTGGGAGTGCTTAATATTAGGATAGATAATAATTAGGATAGGGACCTTTAACGAGTACCTGACATCGTACAGGCTCCGGAAGAACGGCATGGCTTATTTACTCCTTTCAAATAATCCTAGGGCCATCTCGGGATGCAAACCTTTAGTATCCTAGGATGTTATGCTATCCTATCATCATCCTATCATACCACAGGAGACACCAAACAAAATTTTTTGTTGTTAAATAAAAGTTTTTATTTTCATCAGTGATAATACGTGATATGAAATTTTACCTGTCACATCGTGGGCATATATATATAGATTAAATATCCATTTTGAAAAATCATCACAGACTTTTTTCGAGTAAATAAAAAAGACGTGAAAATGAGAAAAAATTAATTATATAAAGTACCCCCTCTGTTTGACCAATTTTGATAAAATTTTTGCTGTCACATCACACGTGTATGCATACACTAAATATCTAATTTCAGGTTCGTACTGTTTATAGTTTCTGAGCTAGTCTGTTCACACACACAGACCATTCGCCGGACTTGGTTATTTGACTTAAAAGACTCCAAAACCAGTATTTCCGTTGAAAACCGGAAGTCGACATTTTTCACGATCGCAATACTTTCCCTTACTGCATTTATCTCTCTCTATATAAGAGGCTTTGTCCTGACTGACAGAATCAACGCAGAGCAAAAACTACTAATGATAGAAACTTGAAGTTCGGAATTTAGATTTTAAACGGGATGTAGGTAACCACTAAGAAAGGAATTTCAAAAATGTAACCCCTAAGAAGTTTAAATGGCGAAATTATAGTTTAACTCGAACGGACACCTATTTTTTCACTTCGAGACAAAATGTTTAATTTGTCAATTAATTTTAAAAATCCTGATACGACGAGTTTAACTCGAACGCCCCCACAGGGCGTCGAAAACAATGTTTTAAAGCCGAAAGATGAAGTATTCACGACAATTTTTTGTTTCGGCGGTTTTAGTGAACTCTCTCCATTGCGCGCCTCCCTCTCTTCTATCGAGCCGGCAGCTTCCCCCTCCAACATTCCACCTACCGGAAGCTCCGATTCTACTAAATCTCCTTAACATCAGTTAACATATTATATTAAATCAATACCAAGATAATGATCACAGAATTGATTTTAAAGGCTCACGGGCAAAGCTGCGACGGGGAATGCTAGAAATATATAGTTAAGTGAACGTAAAAATAAAATTGAACATCCTCACTATCAATCAACCTATCGTAATGAAAAGCAGTTGACTGTTACTCACATTTGTATTGTTATTTTATTTTTTACAACGGGGGGACACTCCCCCTCCTGCCAAAATATTAGGGGACGTGTCTCCCTGCCCCCCCTTGTCACTTTTACATGTTAGTTACAAAAAGGAGTTCTAAAAACTGTAATGCCCACTGAGTTATCTGGCCTCAATGTCCCGGCCTATTCTAACCCTTCCACGACAAAGCTACCAGAAGAGCTCGAACCAGATCTGGAGGATTATTTCGAGTTATTGGGTTTGGAAGTAGCTTTGGGAAGGGACTAAGGCGGGCAATATTAGCCAGCGGGAGATCTCTGTTGACAGTTGTGTGGGATAATCCTTCGCTACGGGGTACCATCTTCATATTGATTTCTTTAGTTTACCTTTTTTTAAAGTATGCATAGAGGATTTAGTTCTTTATTAAAATAGGGCTTTTAGCCCAGGACAATTAGCTGAATATAATGGATGAAGAACTCGAGGATGGTCATGAGACGCATCGATTGAATAACAAATCCTAAGTAACTTCAAGCTGTTGTCACGTACTCGGGCCATGTGGTCGTTCGGACCGGATTTATTTTTGAAGGATGCTTCAAAAAATATTATGAAGAAGCACCCTGCTGTTTAGCCGTATATCAGGAGTTTAAAACTTTTTAAATAAAAATCCACTTATTTTTGTTTGTATCCGTAAGTTATAGATTACTAGCATTCCCCGTCGCGGCTTTGCCCGCGAGCTTTTAAAATAAATTCTGGGATCATTATCTTGGTATTGATTTAATATAATATGTTAACAAAATCAATTTTAAAAAAACGAAGTGAGCGAAAGGGGAGAGGGATCGGAGCTTCCGGTGGAATGTTGGAGGGGGAAGCTGCCGGCTCGGTAGAAGAGAGGGAGGCGCGCAATGGAGAGAGTTCACTAAAACTGCCGAAACAAAAAATTGCTTACTCGTCGTGAACGCTTCCCTTTTCGGCTTTAAAACATGGTTTTCAACGCCCCGTAGGATCTTTCGGGTTAAACTCGTCGTATCTAGATCTTTAAAATGAGTCCAAATTAGATATTTGTCTCGAAGTGCAAAAATAGGTGTCCGTTAGAGTTAAACGACTATTTCGCCATTTAAGCCCCTTAGGGGTTACTTTTTACTTTCACTTACCTATATATGCAATATATAGTAAGTGGAAGTATTGCGATCGTGAAAAAATTCGACTTCCGGTTTTCAACGGAAATACACGTTTTGGGGTCCCCTGAGTCGAAATGACCAAGTCCCGCGAAATGGTCTGTGTGTGTGTGTGTGTGTGTGTGTGTGTGTGTGTGTGTGTGTGTGTGTGTGTGTGTGTGTGTGTGTGTATGTGTGAACAGACTAGCTCAAAAACTATAAACCGTGCGATCCTGAAATTGGGTATTTAGTGTAGGTATATGCCCGATATGTGACAGCATAAATTTCATCAAAATTACTTAAAGGGAGGGGATACTTTATTTAATAACTTTTTAGGTTTTTTTCGATTTTCTCAAAAACGGCTCTAACGATTTTGATTAAACTGAGTATTTCATCTATTTATATGCCCGAGATATAACTGTAAAAATTTCATCAAAATTGATTAACCGGAGGGGGACTTTACTTAATAAATTTTGTAACATTTTCACGTGTTTTTTTTATTTACTCTAAATCGGCTTTAACGATTTTGATCAAACTGGGTATTTGATGTATTTATATGCCCGAGATATGACTGTAAAAATTTCATCAAAATTGATTAACCGGAGGGGGGACTTTACTTAATAAATTTTGTAACATTTTCACGTGTTTTTTTGATTTTCTCAAACACGGCTCTAACGATTTTGATTAAACTTAGTATTTGATCTATTTATATACCCGAGATATGTCTGTAAAAATTTCATCAAAATTGATCAACCGCAGGGGGCACTTTACTTAATAAATTTTGTATCATTTTTACGTGTTTTTTTTATTTACTCAAAAACGGCTTTCACGATTGTGACCAAACTGGGTATTTGATGTATGTATATGCCAAATATGTGATAGCCAACATTTCATCAAAATTGATCAACCGAAGGGGGGACTTTACTTGATAAATTTTGTATCATTTTCACGGGGTTTTTTATTTACTCAAAAACGGCTTTAACGATTAATAAAAATAAGATATGAATGTAGAAAAATGTGTGACTTTGGGAAATGATATTTAACAAAACACGTCAATTTCTTATCTAAGTAAGTTGGTAAGTGAAAGTTGTGTGTTGCGCGCACGCACCAGATTTTTTGAAATTCCTTTCTTAATGGTTTCCTACATCGCGTTTAAAATCTAAATTCCAAACTTCAAGTTTCTATCATCAGTAGTTTTTTTTTTTTTTTTTTTTTTTTGTTTTTTTTAGCAGACCTAATTTCATCAATAGTCGATTATTTTTTTTTTTTTTTAATGCTTGCTTGTTTCTTACTCCGTGTTGTAGTTTGTTAATATATCGAGAAGGTGAATTTAGTTCTCGTAGTAAAGTTTGTAGCCTTTCTGGAAACAGAGGACGATTAATGTTCCTCTATAACTACTTTCTATTGCATTCAGAATTCTCTTATGGAACTAAAATTTCTTAACTAAAATATAACTAACGATTATCGTATATCATATTTTTTCACACCATCAATACTTGATTGAACTGAACATTTAGCATCACGTATTTAGTACCAATAGTTGATAGTTCAAGAAAATTAAACTATATATTTGACACAGTTTACCAATATATTGATGTTAGGATAATCTTTGTTTTGAATTTAGTTAGGCCAATCCCTAAAGAAAACTCGGAATACAATATCTCATGGTCTATATTTACGGTTATTATAAAAAATGATTTCTTAGAAGCTTCTAAAATGAACCAATAGTTGACAAATCAAAATGTAAAGTTTCGGAAAGTTGACATTTATGGTTTTAAATTTGACACATGCATTAAGTTTTGATTTCCTATGATTTTTAACAGGTAATAAGGACTGCAATTAAAGTTAATATTTTTTTATTTATAAACTAGTTAATTCACATTGGAAAAAAATAAAATTTCCACAATGTAATTATTTTATACACAAAAAGCTTAAATGAGTTTTGTTCTTAAAATTAATAAAACTCTTAATTAGACAAATTTTACTGACTTATATTTACATAATACTGTTAATCATAAAGCATTAGTTATATATATTTTTTTAACTGAAAAATATTATAAAAATACAAATTTAATGCATATTATTGTTTTGTAGTTTACCATATTATTTTGTTCAACCACCCATGTAGTCGAAATGACAATGGTTTCATAATAAGGAATCTTAAATGGGTTAAAACCTAACTTGAGCTTTAGTATTCTAGGGTTAAGGATTATCCATAATAGAATTATTTTAATTAATCTTATTAGGTTATTACAGTATGGGCCTTAGTTGTAATTTCATTTTTCAGAAAAAATATCTTTGGTTACCACAACAACCTTAGAATTTACATAAGTAATTATTAATTATGTAATTATTTTATACACAAAAAGCTTAAATGAGGCAAAAAAACAAAACAAAAAACAACAAAATATTTAAACGAAAAATGAGATCACACAGTAAGTATGATATATAGATTTTAGTAATGGCCAAAGTTTCGGTTTTTTAATGTTGGGTTTGCACAATTTTCGGCTCTCCAATGATGAACTTCACTCTTCCAGTGCCCTTTTAGACAATTAAAGATGGCCACATTCATTGGTTGGTAGAAATGTGTAGCATTTTGATAGACTGCGACTAATAGCAAGTATCCCATGTTCTTTGCAGAATTGTGAAGTGAGGAGAGTCAGATGAGACGCCTTTCCCTTCAGGATTAGGATTATTTGCAATAAAATTTTGCTCTCAATGATCCATGGATAGAGCACACTAGCTATACATTCATAAAATAAGACACCTGTCATCCAGCCAGACTCAGACTTCCAAAAACCACCCCCAGATGGAACACTATTTGCTAATTCTGGCGGTAGTTGACATCGATGTCAACTGTTGAAAATAATGATTAATTTTTGTTCTAATAGTTGACACCTGATGTATATGATATATATATATATGATAGTTGACACTTAAGCCCTAAAACATTATATAAATTTATTAAAAATGATATCAAATGATTTTCATGAACTTAATGAATTCCATAAAAGTAATTAAAACATAATTGAACTCAAATAAACCAACTGAAAATCTTATTTAACTTGACTTCCACCTCAATGAAGCAGGTTAGCAGCAAAGTTTTCAGGCCACTAGAAAATCTCTCAACCTATAAAATACAACCTCCCACAAATAAGCTTGAGTTTTCATCAAACTAAAAATAATGTCGATGCTTGCACAGCTAACTAGTAAAACTTGGCAAATTACCGCCAAATTTTGAACCAAATCAACCCTGAATATTATAGCTCTCACATTTTGTACCAAACGTCAACTATTGGAGCACTGTCAACTTTTGGTATAGTTACTCGACTCTCTGAAATAAAATAAATTTTTTTATCGTTGTTTTAGTCTTCCATGGTCTGAATCCTTTATACACATTTCTTCTTCAGAGTTTGACCATGTCACAGGTTTCTCGACTGACAATCTTTCACCCTTGGAGCCCAATCATAAGGATCTTGGACTCAACAAACCTAGACTTTAGAGTATCCCTTGCTCATGCGGTAAACAATACATAGGACAGATAGGAAGAAACATTACCACACGACTGAAAGAACATATTGCCGCAGTGAATACAGATGGACAAATCAGCCATCGCAGAACACTTTCACATTACACAACTCACTATATCCTTTGAAGACACCAAAGCCGTAGTTAGGATTGAGTGCTTGTGTGTGTGGAAATCTTCAATTTAAACAGATCTATTCTTTACTTCATCCTCACCTATGCCCATGACGCACTATACGATACTAAATATACGGTGTGTTCTTTAATTAAGTGGAATTTAAGTAGATTAGAGTGTGAATGCTTTGCACGGGTCAGATAGTTAATTTGTATTTTACATTCAAATAGATTCAGGCCATCAGATAACAGTAAATGTTTCAATAAAAATATTTTCATACTTCAAATATTTCTATTTTCTACATCTTCCGCTATATTTTCTTTTATTTTACTTCCCCCCCAAGTAGACATCCCCCCCCCCCCCCGACTTAGGAAATATATAATATTTACACTGTCCGCTCGGACCGGAGGGCAGGGGGTTTGCCAGACAGGATATTGCCAACTTTCCAAAACAAACAGGGGTCAGGCAAGCTGTACAGTCTATATCTTCGAGGTTCAGAGGTAGGGTAAAGGGAATAAAGAAAGATATTTAGCTTATAACATTATTATATGTTTATTATTTAACATTATAAACTTTTTCCCTTCCCTGCCATGCCTATTAAAGCTAAAAGGGTTTTTTTTCGGGCCAAAGAGAGGTGGAGAAAACATAATACTAAAGTATATAATTATAACTAAAGTATATAAATCGAAATGGAAACCGTTTTATTCGAAATTAATTTAAAAAATATAATATTAATTACTTTCACTTACCTATATATGAAATATATAGTAAGTGGAAGTATTGCGATCGTGAAAAATTTCGACTTCCGGTTTTCAACGGAAATACACGTTTTGGGGTCCCCTGAGTCGAAATGACCAAGTCCCGCGAAATGGTCTGTGTGTGTGTCTGTGTGTCTGTGTGTCTGTGTGTGTGTGTGTGTGAACAGACTATCTCAAAAACTATAAACCGTGCGAACCTGAAATTGATCAAACTGGGTATTTGATGTATGCATAAGCCAAAGATGTGATAGCCAACATTTCACCAAAATTGACCAACCGGAGGGGAGACTTTACTTAATAAATTTTGTATCATTTTCACGTGTGTTTTTTTTTATTCAAAAACGGCTTTAACTATTTTGATCAAACTGGGTATTTGATGTATTTATATGCCAAAGATGTGATAGCCAACATTTCATCAAAATTGGTCTAACGAAGGGGACCACAACAACGCATTAATTTCTAATCTAAGTAAGTTGGTAAGTGAAAGTTGTGTGTTGCGCGCACGCACCAGATTTTTTTGTAATAATATTGAAATTTTATGTATAGACATGTTTCATCATTATTAAAAAAAAGTGAAAGTAAAAATCATCTTACTTAATTTTAATTTAACGTAACTTTAATTCAATTATTATATTTATTTTCATTACAGTGGATATCGTTTATAACGACATTGAAGGGAACGCAAAAACTTCGTCGTTATTGGCGATCGTCGTTACATCCGGCATATCGCTTATAACGACGCCGGTCGTTATATCAGATCTAAGCCATTTTTAACAGCTGATTGTAATGATAGCCTTTTTACAAATAATGATATTTGCGTAAGGGATGGTGGGTCAAAAAATAACTGGAACGTTTTGTGAGGAAAAAGCTATAAACAATATATATTATAAAGCAAAGTGTACAATGTGCGTGCCGAAAAGGCTCAAAAACGACTCCACGTAGGATTATGGAAGTTATGTCTTCGTTTAGCCATATAACTCCGTACGGAGAAGAAGGTTTCCGTTTTTCTCTTAAGAGTGTAAAATTGAAGAGATAAGGACTGGAATTTGAAGCCTCTCGCACCATTTAATTAGCCTCTCTGAGATTGAGATACGAGTTTATGAATGAAAAATTTAGTTCGAGCTCCAGGCTACCAGGAAGCGCTAGGGTGCGTTTCACTCAATCTTTATTGTCCATTCATTCAGTATGTAATCCTTCTATATTTTTTCAGCTGTTCTTTTTAAATTACTAAAAAAGTAAGAGAAAATAATTAGTTTGCGTTTCAAAATAAAATAAGTACTTTACATCTCAGCATTAAATTAGAAAACCAACTGGATTCCTTAAAAAATTAGTTTTCTCGTAAGAAGGTTAATATATGATCAGCACATTACATTCAATCTATTTATAATATATACTTAAGTAAATTTAATGCAATATGAGTGAACATTTCTTAGTAGTACAGTGAGCGAACAAAATAAGACATAAAAAAAGAGATGAATTGACTTAATATAAATCTTAAATAAAAAGTTTGAAGTGTTCTTACTGTATTTATGAAAAAGAAGTTAGTTTGGTTACTACGTATGATGAGCATTCCAGTTGACAAAACGACTAACTCCAATAACAGCATTCAAGATTTTATCATCCCTCATAGTTCAAGATAAAAAGAAATATGATGAAAAAATTGTGTCTTCAAGAAATTTTGGTTTTCACGTTGTAATAGTGGTAAGATTCGAGATATGCAGAAACCGTTCAAATTACGGGGGGATATCTTAAGGGAGGTTGAAATGGAAGAAAGGTCTTTAAAAAAAGTTTCTATGAATCTTCGGTAGTTTCTATACTTCTGGATCAAATAGGACCACCATACAGGGTTAAACGTAATAAAAACATAGAAAATCCATAAATAAATGTATAACCATTATACTTATGTACGTTATCTTAGTGTACATGAACAAAATAATAGGAAGTCAAATCGGCGAGAAATAACCAGTAATTGCCGTTTGCAATTTACAATTTTTTACTTACATTTCATGGTTAAGTCTGTTTTAATAAAAAAAAAATTTCTTAAGGTTTTGGGCATAGCTTAAAGCATTTGGTAAAGAGGGTATATCTTCAAGAATTTTGTCGTCTTCATCGATCTCCTTTACTTCTTTCAAAAGCTCCTCATCGGTAAGGTTGCATTCAGTTATTAATTCAACATCGATTTTGACGAAGTCTTTTAGGGTTTCCTCAAACTGATTCGATTGTTTGAAGGAATAAAAGCAATAAAAATCTAAGGAGTTTCCTAGAAAAGGTAAGCCGGATAGAAGACTTCTTTTCGGAAGCCGGACGTTATAACCGGTCTTTTTGTTCCCCAGGGGACTCAAAATGGGTCGCTAAAGCCGATCAGTCGCAATAGCCGGGTATAAATTCATTAAAATATGACCGTAGGGACCTGGGACTTAAGATTTCCGTCGCTATAAGCAGTACATCGTTACAGCCGTTGTCGTCATAAACGATATCCTCTGTAGTCTCTTTCAAGAGCAGTTTAAAAGTGATTGTCTAGCCGCAGCCCAGCAATCCGACTATCATATGCTTTATTACCCAGCACAATAACCTACATGAATGATGTTGATAGTTTAGATTAAATAAAAATATTTTAAAAAGCCAAAGGTGAACTATTAGACATAAATTACAAGCCATGGGTAAGTGGAGCTGGTTATCATTGTACCATTTGTAATCAAACTGAAATAGAAGACATGGTGCATTTTATTAGAGTATGACAAATTTTTAATTACATTAGGGAGAAATATTTTGGGAAAATATCGATCAATAAAGAAGAGATTTTAGTCATTTACAACAAAAATAAACTAAATTATTATGCAAAAGAAGCATTAATATATAGAACATTTTTGTTATCTGAATTCTCTTAACATTGTAAATGTTTTCTGTATTCCCTATGAATGTGCTATTATTTTTAGGACTCCCGGCAGACGGCGTAAGCCCTCTCAAAATTTGTTGTTAGATATGTAATATAATAATAATAATAACTTGATTGGCTATTAGAATGCTTTCTTTTAGCCAGGAGTCCGGCCCTATTGGTGTTAGTGAGGCTTTGATTGTTTTTTTATATCATTAATGTTAGTAACAAAGTATGCAATAATTTTTACAAAACATATTAATTAAAAATCTGGTGCATGCGTGCAACTCACAACTTTCACTTACCAACTTACTTAGATTAGAAATTAATGCTTTTTATTAATTGCCACTTCTCAAATTAACTGAACGGCTTTAACTCCGCATGCGTGGGCTCAACGAGTTTTATGATTTCACTGAATATTTTTCATTTTTTCTCCTCTTTATGTTTTCTTTATTTTTATCATATCTCATATTTAGTCAAAAACAAAGGTACTTTATAGGAAACAAACAAACAAAAAAGGCCCAACCCCCCCCCCAAAAAAAGCCATCTCAGAACATTTTAATTTATTTTAGTAATGATAAGGCTTACCTGATATTAAAAAACAACTAATTTTCATTAAAAATGATGAATTTGATAAAAATCGTTAAAGCCGTTTTTGACATCATCGAAAAAAAGGTAAAAATTGGAAAAAAATTATGAAATAAAGTGCCCGCTACGTTTGACCAATTTTGATGAAATGTTGGCTAAAGTCCCCCCTCCGGTTGATCGTTAGTCGTATCTCTGGCATCTACATACATCATATACCCAGTTTGACCAAAAAAAACGTGAAAATGATACAAAATTTATTAAGTAAAGTCCCCCCTCCGGTTGATCAATTTTGATGACATTTTTACAGTCATATCTCGGGCATATAAATACTCCGTTTAATCAAAATAGTTAGAGCCGTTTTTTAGAAAATTGAAAAAATCTTAAAAAGTTATTAATTAAATTTTTGCTGTCACGTCTCGGGCATATACATACACTAAATACCCAATTTCAGATTCGCACGGTTTATAGTTTTTGAGGTAGTCTGTTCACACACACACACACACAGACCATTTCGCGGGACTTGGTTAATTGGACTCAGGGGACCCCAAAAGGTGTGTGTATGTGAAATTTTTCACGATCGCAATACTTCCACTTACTATATACTTACTTACACTTACTATATATTTTATATATAGGTAAGTGAAAGTAAAAAGTGGTATAAATATATAAAAATATAATATAAAAAATATTAAAATATATCACATATAATTTAATACAATATTAATCCCATTCGACAATTCAAAAACAATGGTATTGATTTGACAGCTCGATCAAATAACACACTAAATAATAACCATGAAAATTCGTTGTTATGATTGTATGATAAAGGTGAGTTAACAATGTTACTAATTTGATGGGATATACTAGCACAATAGCAAATGCTGTGATTAAGTCTGTGTTTCAAGTAATTCATCTTAATGAATTTTAAGATTAATAAGTAGACAGATAAATTATTATAATTATACAGTAAACTATTATAAGGTGTAAAATTCAGTTAATTTAAAACATTTAATTTATAGGCATTCCTCGACACCTTATCAATTATAGCACTTTAATAGCACAACGACAGTTATTCCCACAGTGGCTCAGTGAGGACAATAGTAAACATGCTGACCACAAGTATATTTATAGGTATACGATATAAAAAAAATCTGGTGCGTGCGCGCAACACACAACTTTCACTTACCAACTTACTTCGATTAGAAATTGACCTGTTTTGCTAAATATCATTTCCCAAAGTCACACATTTTTCTTCATTCATTTCTTATTTTTGTTAATCGTTAAAGCCGTTTTTGAGTAAATAAAAAAACCCGTGAAAATGGTACAAAATTTATTAAGTAAAGTCCCCTCTCCCGTAGATCAATTTTGATGAATTTTTTACAGTCATATCTCGGGCATATAAATACGTCAAATACCAAGTTTGATCAAAATCGTTAAAACCGTTTTTGAGTAAATAAAAAAAACACGTGAAAATTATACAAAATTTATTAAGTAAAGTCCCCCCTCCGGTTGATCAATTTTGATGAAATGTTGGCTATCAAATCTTTGGCATATACATACATCAAATACCCAGTTTGATCAAAATCGTGAAAACCGTTTTTGAGTAAATAAAAAAGAACACGTGAAAATAATACAAAATTTATTAAGTAAAGTCCCCCCTTCGGTTGATCAATTTTGATGAAATGTTGGCTATCACATCTTTGGCATATACATACATCAAATACCCAGTTTGATCAAAATCGTGAAAGCCGTTTTTGAGTAAATAAAAAAAAACACTTGAAAATGATACAAAATTTATTAAGTAAAGTCCCCCCTCCGGTTGATCAATTTTGATGAAATTTTTACAGTCATATTTCAGGCATATAAATAGATCAAATAATCAGTTTAATCAAAATCGTTAGAGCTGTTTTTGAGAAAATCGAAAAAAACTTAAAAAGTTATAAAATAAAGTACCCCCTCCCTTTGAGCAATTATGAAGAAATTTTTGCTGTCACATCGCGAGCATATACCTACACTAAATACCAAATTTCAGGTTCCCACGGTTTATAGTTTTTGAGCTAGGCTGTTCACACACAAACACACACACACACACAGACCATTTCGCGGGACTTTGTTATTTTGACTCAGGGGATCCCAAAACGTGTATTTCAGTTGAAAACCGGAAGTCGAAAATTTTCACGATCGCAATACTTCCACTTACTATATATTTCATATATAGGTAAGTGAAAGTAAAAATATATATATGTAATACAGCCACATACACACACACACACACACACACACACGCACACACACACACACACACACACGCACACACGCACACACACACACACACACACACACACACACACACACACACACACATATACATACACTTTTTTTTTTTATCATTTATTCGTTTATTATAAAAGATCTAAAGTTAGATATGCATATAGTTTTGTAAATACTTATTGTTATTTAAATAAAGGACTTTTATATTCTATTTTATTCTCTATATATATTTTTTAAATTTTATTTTATTATTAACAATATACTGTAACGTGAATCTTTACTTTATTGTCTGTCACATTGAAAAGAGTTCAAGAGGTTTTGTTGAAACAGTTAAAAAACTGTTTTAGAGCACGTTCTATATTTTACGCCCTTCTAGAACGTTCTGTTTCATATTAAATATAAGAAGCAATGCACTGGGTAGGGTCTCAGTCTGGCGCTGTACATCACACAAATATTTCTTTTTTGTTACTGAATTTATACGCTGTTTATGATTTATGTTTATTATAGTCGTTGCAAATTATTATTTTCTTCTAAAAAAAATTATTTAAATCCGCATTAGGTTTACAATATTATTGCTAAAAGCTATAACTATTTGATACGTACTTTCGTTCATATTAGACGATTTAATATTTTGATGATTTCCTTTCCCTCTAGGCGGGGAAAACAGTCAGCTCTGAAGAATTATCGTGAGCCAACGTTTCGATCCACAAGTTGGAACGAAACGTTGACTTACCACAATAAAATCATTGTAAACTGAAAATCCTGACCATAATTTAACCTATCTTATAGAATTTTTGTAGATAATGTAAGTGCGAAAGTGAGAGGTCTCTGAATTTACTACAATCTAAATACAAACATGAAAATCGGATTCATAGCTTTAACCAGGCATATTTTCGATGTTGCCTAAACTATGATCTCAATAGTCTGCTAGCTTCTTTTTTTTTTTTTTTTTTCGTTTATTTGTTAATTATAAAGTAATACATACAAAGGGAAAGTATTGCAATCATGAAAAATTAACAGGATTATTAAAAAGGTAAATATACCTCTTGCGGTCCCCTGAGTCTATCTAACCAACTCACTACTACTCTTGTACACAGACTACTCACAGATTTACCGGCAAACTAGGCATACTACACAACAAGGGTGTCCTCAGAATTTCTTCTTCAGGCTGGCAAAATTTTCGTTTGGGGGGAGCATGGTTAAATTCTTATCACTGAGGGAGGGGGGGGGGTAAGGCTCAATTAATTTTACAAATAACACTACTTATGTGGAAATTAAAATCTTATTTTATACAATAGGGGAGAGCGGGGTAGGTTGGCATAGGGGGTAGGTTGGCCATAGGCGTATAGTTTCAGTCACACCTGTTGTGAAAGCCCCACCATTGTACCATGTGAACCACTCGACCTCGGGAGTCTTGTCCTGAGTTTTCAATCAGATGCTAATAGTGTAGATAAGAGTGTGCTTCATTGATTGACTTTACAACATGTAAGTAAATTTTTATATTTTCAGTAAAGTTGGTTTTAAGGCATGGAAAAACATTTGACTCCGATTCTGTTCACATAGCCCCGAACTCCTTTGAAAAACCTAACCTTTTCACTAACCAGTTTCTTGTTTGATAGTTCTCCCCTGTCCTGGCAGTCATCTTTCGTATGATCTATCCTCTGGGGTTAGTTGGCTCTCTTCACCTTTTTTTTTGGCGCAGTATCAATTCACAAAAGCAAGGTAAACATAATCAAAGGTGAAACTACCAATTGTCTTTAGTTTCAGCGAGGAAGAAGAGAGCAATTTTTCTTATGCAAAAAGTGACGACAGTCTAAACTTCTATCTTTTTTTATTGTCATTCTATTTTCCCTTAAAAGATGTTAAAAACCGATTCAAAATTATTATACCATTATATTGTAGTTTTTAATAACAATAGTATGTGTCAGGCAGTACTTGAATGAAATGGCTAAACAACCCCACCTTCTAGGCCAACCTGCCCCACATAGGGGGTTAATTGGCATACTCTGGATTGACGAATTCTCCAATTTTCCATGATCTTAGTATTAAATATTATGTTGTGAAAAAAATACTTGAAGTACTCTAATACTTGGAGTTTACAGTGGCGTGAGCCCCATTGGGATTATATTAACAGGAACGACTCAACAATAAAAAAAGTGAAACCTTTTGCCAACCAACCCCGCTCTCCCCTACTTTTTTTTTGTCTCGCCTTTTAAAATATACGGGTTTTTCCGAGCCAGGGGAGAGGGCGGAGGGATTGATGCCAAGTATTCTTAAATGTCCCCTGGCTCCGGGTTTCGAACTTTCTATCTTCGGTTTCCCAATTATACGTTGACCATGGGTAACAAGTATTTTCTAACGCGTTGTCCCACTCGGCCATCCTGTCACACTGTGTACTGCAATATAAATATAATAGGGGGACAGATGCCCCCCCCCCCCGCCCAAGTTACTTAGAGTCGTTGATGTGGCAATCACTTGCTGCACCCGCTCAGATTGACATGCACTGACAGCTGCATGAGGGATCCCCACACCCTCTCCGGATCGCCCCAGGTAAGATACACATCGGGGATCACAGGCAACTTAATTGTAGCCCTGGGAGGTCGCCGGCGATCAAGAAGATGTGAAGAGGATGGAGTAGCGATATTAAAAGCGTGTAGGTCGCGTGGCCCAAGAGGGTGCGGTGTAATGGGCTGTGTAACTGATCCTAATCGTTCCTCTCCCCACGTCTTCTTTATAGCTAGTTATTTTATTCATTATATATCAATTTACTCAGGGTATTTATTATTTAGAAAACGAGGGGAGGAAAGGATGAAAACCGGGCAATGACGCAAGAGAAGGCGGTGTACTCTGCGGAACTTTTTTTATAGGACTAGCTGAAGTTTCCATTTCAATATTTTTTTATACCGAAAAATAGCATTTCATAAAACATTTATTATACGTACACTATGTAAAATAACTATGTTAACGATGATTGTATATTAAAGTACGTACCTGACTTGAATATCCATGTCGAAATAAGTGAGATTTTAAATTTAGAAAAATAATACTGATGAAAATAATCCGTTAACATTCCAAGAGCAACTGGCCTGTATCAACGTGTGAAAGATAAGACAACTTTAGACCTATGCCTTGGGTTAATCTTGTCATGAACTAAAAAAATATTTATGTTATATTGTAGACTATTCAATAGAGATTGTAATAAAGGTATTTTTAACTGGTTTGGGGAAAATATTTTTTTCGATTTTTGTCCAACTGTGCGCTGGATGAGAGATCTGGCCTCTTAGACAGCTGAGGTGCTTTCCCTCCTCATGCCTCACATGTCATTATAACCTACTAGCTGTGGGGCCCGGCTTCGCTCAGGGAGTGGAATAGGTGGAATCAAAGAATAACTTTAAAATGTAATAGTACAGAAAAATAGACCAAAATTAATCATGGCTAAAACAAAATTTGTACCATCCTGAAACTTCAATTTAGTATTAGTAGTAAGTTTCGAAACCTCAGAGTCCACCCACATATGGTTTGGGTTAATACCCACAGATGCTATTAATGCGCTTCTCTCAATGCGTTTTCTTCCCTTTTCTAGATTAAGAAAAATTATTTTGGCAGCAAATATGTCCTGGTATGTACCATTTTGTATTGTTTCTATGTTCTGATTCCATTGAGACCATTCTCATGACGGTACCGCATCCTTATCAAGTTGAGTAACTTCTCCTTTTTCGAATTCGGTTGAAAATTTACGAACAGAACAGAACTATTAAACAGAAATATTATATGAACACATTATTTTCGATATATAATCCATTAGGTTATATATTTAATTCATATTATCTATAGGTTATCTATTTTATTCAGTGTTAGTTTTTATTCGCTCATTACACTAATAAGCAATTTTTTTTTTGTGTAAATGTACTCTTATATTGTATATTGATTAAAGGCAATGTTTCGACCAATTCTTTCCTCTTCTGTAAAACTTCATTCGCTTAGGAATCCAGTTGCTAATGTTTATTTTTAATTTAATTTCATTGCAGAGATGTAATGACCATATTTAAAAATAAAAAGGGAAAAATAATTATTTGTACATAATCTCGTGTAATTTAAAGAAAACAGCTGAAGCTAAAACCATAACAAACCGAACTAATGAACGATAACCTTATGAATTGATCTTAGCTAGCGCTCCTGGCTTCCAAATGTCGAACTAAATGTTTTCATTCATTAACTCGCCTGGGCTTATTAGAGGGGCTAATTACATATAGCGAGAGGCTTAAAATTACAGCCCTTGTCCCTTCAACATTACACACTTAAAATGAAAACTGAAACCTTCTTTATCGTTAGGGGCAATAGGGCAATACGACGACATAACATACTTGATGGTACGTGTAGACTTTTTGAGCCTTTTCGGCACGCACATTGTACACTTTGCTTTATAATATATATTGATTACCCTATCTTTATTATAATACTATACTATTACCATATAATACCATACCATATCTTTAGTATAATAATATACCCATATTATCTATTACCAATTAAATCATTCGCTGATTGTCTGAAAGGTCCGAATTAATAATAAAAGTAAAAAAAAAAAGAAGTTATTTTCGTTCAATAAAAATTGTTTAACCCACATAAATGTTACAGTATCATGGGTAACTGCCGTGTGATTGCCTGCAATAATGTGAAAGATGACATGTGAATTAGAGGCACGAGTCAACTCAGTTTATCTCATTTCTTTTAACAAAGAGACTGCTCAGTTCACTTTGGAGTTTATCTCGATGATTCCGACACTTAGGTCCTCCAGGTTGGGGGTTGGATCGGAGAGCTCACAAAGCCCATCTGTAAAACATTTTGTGGAGAAGCCTGTCAGCTTCTGCCAGCCTGAACTGATATGGACGTGACGACCAAATGTTTAGTCCCCGTAGGGACCCGATCGGATTCGGGGGGGTCCCAGTCTTCACGCACATATACTCCTGCTCCAAAAGAGCGTAACAATCGCCAGTTAACTTTTAAAATTGGACTCTGGAATACACTCAGTTTATACCGACCCGGGGCACTGAAAGTGCTCTTAGACCAGCTGACCGCATTCTCAATAGACATCGCCGTAATACAGGAAATCCGGTGGACTGGAAGTGGAATATTAGACAAAAGAACTCACACCATCTATTACAGCTGCCATGACAGACTACATCAATATGGCACAGGATTTGTTATCCACAAACAGTATAGGCAACATGTCATTGACTTTAAACCAGTGAGCCCACGTATTTGCCTGCTGAGAATTAGGGGAAAGTTCAAGAACTACTCAATCATTGGTGTCCATGCCCCCACCGAAACATCACAAGAGGAGGAAAAAGATGAGTTCTACGAGCTCCTAGAAGACACATTCGACCGCTGCCCCAATTATGACATTAAGATTGTAGCTGGGGATCTGAACGCTAAAGTGGGCCGGGAGCCAGCCTACTCTCCAACAATAGGTCAGCACAGCCTGCATGAGTTCACAAATGATAATGGTTCAAGACTGGTTAACTTTGCAGCCTCCAGGGATTTGGTTATCGGAGGGACCCTTTTCCCTCACAAGAACATTCACAAAGGAACCTGGACCTCACCGGACGGGACCACAGTTAACCAAATCGATCACCTACTCATCACGTCTCGCAACCGATCCAACTTATTGGATGTGAGGACCCGTAGGAGAGCCAACATCGACTCTGACCATTACTTGGTGATCGCTAAGCTAAGGGATCGCATGTCTATGATAAAAACCCAACGTGCACAGAGGTGTAAGAAGTACAACACTTTGAAATTGAAAGAAGAAGAAACATGCTCTAGATATGCCTCCAGGCTCGATACAATATTACAAGGGACAGCGATTGGGAATCTTTCTCTGGACAACAAATGGGAAGCAATCTCCACAGGAATTCATAGCACGGCTGAAGAGATCCTGGGCTTTCAGGAAAGGGTACCATCAAATCCCTGGTTTGATGAGGAATGCAGTGCAGCTACAGAATTCAAGAACGAAGCTTATGTAAGGAAGATACAGCGGCGGACACGAAGGACCGTTGAAGAATACAAACGGAGGAGAAGAGAAGAGAAAAAACTGCACAGGCAAAAGAAGAGGGAGTGGAAGAAGAAGCAAATGGAAGAGATTCAAACCCTGAAAGACTCCAACGAAATCCGGAAGTTCTACCACAAAGTAAACGAAGGCAGAAAGCCTTTCAAGCCTAGAACAGCAGTTTGTCGTGATACTGACGGGACCCTATTATGTGAAAAAGAGAAAATCCTCGAGAGATGGCGTCAGCATTTCGCGAACCTCCTACACAATATATCAGATTCTCAGGATTATGTACCACCTATCTTGGAGGAGCATGAAAATTGGGAACCCCCTGATGAGGATGACATCCTCTCATCTATAGAAAGGTTGAAAAATAATAAGGCACCAGGCTTCGACGACCTCCCTGCTGAACTTTTCAAATCCGGTGGAACTGAGCTTATGAGAGTCCTTCAAGACATCATAATAGACATATGGACCGAGGGGAAACTGCCGGCAGCATGGCAGAAAACCATAATGTGTCCTATTCACAAAAAAGGAGACCAGTTGAATTGCAACAACTACAGAGGCATATCACTTCTTCCAGTGGCACACAAGATAATGTCCAACATACTCTATCATAAGCTTCTCCCATATGCAGAACGGGCCATTGGTCGGTATCAATGTGGCTTCAGAAGAGGAAGATCTACCAGCGACCACATCTTTACCATCCGACAAATTCTGGAAAAGGGTAGAGAGTACAAAATACAAACTCACCATCTTTTCTTGGACTTTAAGAATGCCTACGACAGTATTGATAGACAGGAACTGTATAAGGCTCTTGAGGACCTAGGCATACCCAAGAAACTAATTAGACTGTGCAGGATGACGATGCTGGGAGTAAGGGGCATGGTGAGGATCCAGAATGATTTATCAAGGGACTTCGACTATGGAAAGGGTGTACTCCAGGGGGATGCGCTTGCCTGTCTACTCTTCAACCTCGCTTTGGAAAAAGCCATAAGGGATTCCGAGATTGACACATCTGGCAGCATATTCAACAAGCAAGTACAGGTGCTGGGATACGCAGACGATATAGACATCGTAGGAAGATCTTTCAGAGCTGTCAACGAGGCCTTTCAAGCTCTAGAAGGCCAAGCAAGAAAGCTGGGCCTAGTTATCAATGAGAACAAGACCAAGTACATGGCCACAGGGCAAGAGGATAGGCATGGGCAACGCGTTCAATTCGGGAACTACTCCTTTGAGCAAGTAGACAACTTTATCTACCTCGGCTGCCTTGTTAACTCTACAGGAGAAGTAGCAAATGAAATAAGCAGGAGGATCACGTTGGCAAATAGATGCTTTTTTGGTCTCTGGCCACAACTGCGGAGTGGAATGATAGCCAGAGGTACAAAACTGCTAATGTACAAGACCCTCATTCGCCCAGCCTTGATGTATGGCTCTGAGAGCTGGACCATCTCGAAGAAATCAGAGCAAAGCCTACTGGTCTACGAGCGGAAAATCTTGCGCTACATATACGGACCGCTTCGTATGGAGAATGGAGAATGGAGGAGAAGGACCAACCACGAACTAAGCATTCTCCTAAATGGTCCTGATATCGTTAAGACCATCAGACTCGGGAGGCTTAGGTGGGCAGGCCATGTTATTAGAATGTCAGAAGAGGACATCCCTCGGAAAGTCCTGTCAGGGCAGCTGTATGGCACAAGAAGGATAGGGAGACCTAAGCTTCGCTGGGAGGACGGTGTTGCAAATGACTCTCGCCACATCCTTAGAACTCGGAACTGGAGAACGGCAGCACTTGACCGGGACAACTGGCGAAGGCTGATTCAGGAGGCCTTGACCCAGTAATGGGTTGTTGAGCCGCTGTAAGTAAGTAAGTAAGTAATGTACTCTTATATTGTATATTGATTAAAGGCAATGTTTCGACCAATTCTTTCCTCTTCTGTAAAACTTCATTCGCTTAGGAATCCAGTTGCTAATGTTTATTTTTAATTTAATTTCATTGCAGAGATGTAATGACCATATTTAAAAATAAAAAGGGAAAAATAATTATTTATATGGTAAATAATCTCGTGTAATTTAAAGAAAACAGCTGAAGCTAAAACCATAACAAACCGAACTAATGAACGATAACCTTATGAATTGAGCTTAGCTAGCGCTCCTGGCTTCCAAATGTCGAACTAAATGTTTTCATTCATTAACTCGCCTGGGCTTATTAGAGGGGCTAATTACATATAGCGAGAGGCTTAAAATTACAGCCCTTGTCCCTTCAACATTACACACTTAAAATGAAAACTGAAACCTTCTTTATCGTTAGGGGCAATAGGGCAATACGACGACATAACATACTTGATGGTACGTGTAGACTTTTTGAGCCTTTTCGGCACGCACATTGTACACTTTGCTTTATAATATATATTGATTACCCTATCTTTATTATAATACTATACTATTACCATATAATACCATACCATATCTTTAGTATAATAATATACCCATATTATCTATTACCAATTAAATCATTCGCTGATTGTCTGAAAGGTCCGAATTAATAATAAAAGTAAAAAAAAAAAGAAGTTATTTTCGTTCAATAAAAATTGTTTAACCCACATAAATGTTACAGTATCATGGGTAACTGCCGTGTGATTGCCTGCAATAATGTGAAAGATGACATGTGAATTAGAGGCACGAGTCAACTCAGTTTATCTCATTTCTTTTAACAAAGAGACTGCTCAGTTCACTTTGGAGTTTATCTCGATGATTCCGACATAATGGACTGATATATCGATATCCCCCAACAATTAGGCCAGTGACTTCATCAAGTGTGAGAGCTCCCTATCATTGGCCGGTGGCACTATCAAACAACAAGGGCAGCAAGCTAAGCTCGTCGACAATGGCATTAGATATAATCTCGGATCTTCAACAGGTGCTTCAGTTTTGTTTCCCGGTATAGCTACAAGCGGAGGGGAAGTTCCTCGATGAATAAAACATCGGGAGTGTTCCCACGGCAGGATCTCACGAGAGGCGACGGGGGGCCCTGGGGGTGGCCCCATCTGCCCCCGGGCACTTCTTGGTCCGAGGAGGCTCGCAAAGAGGATATGAAGTGATCTCGCATCTGTTATCATCAACACCGCGACATTAGTATTATTTTTACTTTCACTTGCCTATATATGAGATATATAGTAAGGGAAAGTATTGCGATCCTGAAAGATTTCCGAATTCCGGTTTTCAACAGAAGTACACGTTTTGGAGTTCCCGGTGTACAAATAACCAAGTCACGGGAAATGGTCTGTGTGAAGAGACTAGCTAAAAAACTAACAGTACGAATCTGAAATCGGATATTTGGTGTATGCATATGCCCGCGATGTGACAGCTAAAATTTCATATCCCGTACTATCACTGATGAGAATAAAACTTTTATATAACAATAAAAATTTTATTTTCAAAAAATAATTCTGGTAATATTTGTGGTATATATGAAATTGTGAATGAAGTATTGGGATCGTGAAAATTTTCGACTTCCGGTTTTCAAGGGAAATACACATTTTGGGGTCCTCTGAGTCCAAAAAACCAAGTCCCGCGAAATGGTCTGTAGGTGTGTTAACACACTAGCTCAAAAACTATAAACCGCACGAAGCTTAAATTCGGTATTTTGTTTATGTATATGCCGGTGATATGACAGCAAAAATTTCATCAAAATTGATCAAACGACAGTTTATTTATAACTTCTTTACCCATTTTTTCGTTGTTTTTTTCGATTTTCTCAAATATAGCTTTAACGATTTTGATTGATAATCAAGTATTCTTTAATATCAGGTAAACTTTATCATTATTAAAACGTGATGAGAGGGCTTAAATGGGGAAGGGGCCTTTTCTGTTTTCCTATAAAGTACCTTTGGAGAAATTATCTGTCTCTCGTTATGCCTAAAAATAAGAAATGACTAAGTATGAAATATAAAAAAAACAAGTAAACATATACAGGAGAAAAAAAAAGAAAAATATTCCGTCAAGTCATAAATAAAAACGCATTGAGCCCACGCATGCGAACTACGCCTTTAATGACAGATCATTGTTTATAATTAAAACCGTTCTGTTCATTTAATGGAAATTATTTGTTTCATTGTAACAAAATGAAATTTTCAACAATTACATAGAGAATTATAAATTCAGTCGACTTGGGAGTATTATGCTTTCATTGCCGAATAATCGCTAGTAAGAACTTTTATTTAATAATAAAAAAAAATTAGTGTACTTTAGAGAGCAAATAAAAACAAAAATAAGAAACGAATGTGGAAAAATATGTGACTTTGAGAACTGGCAATTAAAAAAACACGTCAATTTCCAATCTAAGTAAGTTGGTAAGTGATAGTTGTGTGTTGCGCGCATCGCACCAGATTTTTTTCGGTGTAGTGGTTAAGGAAAAATTTAAAATTATGCCTCATTCATGAAATTTTGATGAGGAATTAAGGAAGTTTTGGGGTACCGACAAAAAAAAATCTGGTGCGTGCGCGCAACACACAACTTTCACTTACCAACTTATTAAGATTAGAAATTGACGTGTTTTGTTAATTGCCACTTCATAAAGTTACAAATTTTTCCACATTCATTTCTTATTTTTGCCGTTTATGAGTAAATGAAAAACACACGTGAAAATGATGCAAAATTTATTGAGTAAAGTACCCCCTCTATTTGATCAATTTGGTGAAATTTTTACTGTCACATCGCGGGCATATAAATACATCAAATACCAAGTTTGATCAAAATCGTTAAACCTGTTTTCGAGTAAATAAAAAACACACGTGAAAATGAGACAAAATTTATTCAGTAATGTGCCCACTCCAATTGATCAATTTTGATGAAATTTTTACTGTCACATCGCGGGAACATATACATACACTAAATATCCAATTTCAGATTCACACGGCTTATAGTTTTTGAGCTAGTCTGTTCACACACACACACACACACACACACACACACACACACACACAGACCATTTCGCAGGACTTTGTTATTTGGACTCAGGGGACCCCAAAACGTGTATTTCCGTTGAAAACCGGAAGTCGAAATTTTTCATGATCGCAATACTTCCACTTACTATATATTTCATATATATGTAAGTGAAAGTAAAAAAAGCCTTGAGAAATAACACATATGACGATTAAATGAAATTGGCTTTTTAGACCGGAATTCTGAAATTTGCCGTGACAGCCATCGTTTTAAAAAGGGATCTAAAATGACATTGCGGATTTATCAGGCTAGAGGTAACCTCGTTGTAACAATCATTACTGATAACACTTTAGTTTACTCTTATCTTTCCGAAGCAGCCTTGGTGTCAATGTTATTACTAGAATAGTTCCGCTAGAATTGTCATCCTTCGACTATAAGGTTCAATGTTTTATTTCGTCAACAACAGAGACCACAAACAATAAAAGGATGTCTGGACTTGGCAAAGCTAAGGGAATGGCGAAGACCCGTTCATCCAGGGCTGGTCTCCAGTTCCTCGTCTGTCGTATCCACCGCCTCCTCAGGAAAGGTAACTGCTAGTGGGAACAGGAGCTCAGGTGTACCTCACTGCAGTTATGGAATACCTGGCTGCCGAGGTTCTCGAGTTGGCCGGCAACGCTGCTCGCGATAACAAGAAAACTAGGATCTTACCGCGTTACGTTGTCTCCTCTCTTATATTTCCTCATTTCGATTATGGCTGCCATGTATACGGGTTACTGTTTGGCTTACATGAGGCGAGGTTGAAGAAGCTGATGAACTGCTTCATTAGATTCATCATCGGTGTCTCCATGCGCTCCCACGTCTCCAGTTGCTTTGCTGAATTGAAGTAGCCCTACCCAATTTATCGGCGTTAATATTTCCTTGGTGTATATCTCTTCCGAACGTTCAGAATTAAGAAGCCTCCGTATATCCTGAATGTACACCACGTTCCTCCATACATTCTCTAAATTGCAAACCCCGAACCTTAAACCTATAAATCCCTTCCTACCGAACTGCCTCCTTTACAAAATCATTTATCATCCGTGGTGCCTCCTTTTGGAGCTCCTTACCCGTTTCCATCTTTAAAAGTTTATCCCTCACTTCTTTTAAAGCCCAATTATTTCTCCACCTCCTCAATCTTCAAACTACCGCAACTATGTAAAATGGTGAAATCTGCTTTAATTTATAATATCTATCTGTGTTTGTAGATATAAAATTTTGTTTTTCTATTATTGTTTTAAGTTAAAATAGTTGGAAACCATTTAGCTTATGTTCTAATCTCTTTTACGCTGCTGTTTGTTTTGTTTCATGAGGATTGATTTTATTTTATTTTCGTTCTTTAATTTCTATACCAACTTTGTTCTATACTAGCCAGACAAAGGACTCTGGTTCTGTAAATATAAAGTTATTTTTAGGGGACTAGATGTCGCATAATTAAAACACTCTCTTCCTTTCTTTCTACAATTCGCCTTCAGAAACGACGAGGAGCTCAACTCAGCTGTCGGGAGTTCCCCTCGCTCAAGGTGGAGCCCTACCCAACATCGATGCCAAGCTTTCTGACCAACAATGAGGTCACAAGGTAACCTCATCCCTCGACGGAAGAGGATTTTCGTAGGGGTATTGCCTCTTAGGCTATACGGGGCTTCCCAGGCTAGGGGAGTGGGCGGGAGATTAAGACCGAGGTATCCAATCGTACGCGTATTTCCTACTCGGGCATCCCACCGCACAGTGGGGCATAGGAGGAAAAAAAAACCAAATTTATAACAGTAACCGTCCAATATAAACAATTAAATAAACGAAAATCCTTCTCACAAAATAAATAATTTTCAGCATGATTATAGATAAGGGGTTATCCTGGCTTAAGATGGCAGCGATTTATCTGGGGCCGGGATGTATCAAAAAATATATTCCTCTGATTTGATATGCCTTTTTTTTCTGTTCGGTAATTATTGTCATTTGTTTGAAAATTTCGCGGCGCCCAAAAAATTTCCCGAGAAGTAAAACACCGTAAAGTTTACTGTCTTCAATGCATTCAAAAATTTTGAATAACTTCTATAGCATATGGATGGTATAGAATCACATCTATTGATTTATTGACATAGCATTGAATCACGAAATTTTTTGACTATTCGAGGATGAAAAACGATAAAAATTATCTCCAGATATGGACGTCGGATTTTGTTTTTTTTTCCTCGTTTGCCACACTGTGCGGCGCCCCACGAAAATGTTTACAAAAATTACAATAATTACCCAACCGGCAAAAAAAAGCAAAATATATCGGAGGAATATATTCTCTGATACATCCCGGTCCTAGATCAATCGTTGCTAACTTAAGCCAGGATAAGCCCCAAACTATAATTATGCTACAAACTAATTAGTTTGTGTGAAAGATTTTCGCATATTTAATTGTTTATATAGGATGACTACTGTTACAAAGTGGTAAGTCTGTATATGCACATAAAGGATGTAAAACAACTACCACTCAAATGTGCTATAAATAGCTCAAAATATTTTGACAAAAAAATGACATTTTTACAACCACGACAAAACCTTAAATTTTTGCTTAAACGAAATTTTTGATAAGACAGGAACTAATCGTTTTTTATATGTTGATTATTCAAGAATGAAATACAATAAAATTTTACTCCAGATATGGACATTGGATTTTGGATTTTTTTCCTAGTTTGCGGCGGTTAGTCAGTAAGTCAAATTTATTATCATAGGGTAACTGAGTGTTCCATCCCTAAAGTGTATAACAATGTTTTAGAGTGAGTCTTCATTCGTTCATTGCCACAGCCTCAACAAGAGCTACCATGACAGTACTCGCCTACATCCAGACTCCTGCTGAGTGCCTACAGAAGCGATCTCCAGCCACTTAATGCCGAGCCAGCTTAAGTTAATGAAGTAGATAGCTATCAATCGACAGTTTCCAGAAGAGCAGACACTCCCACAGGCGACAGTCCGCTGTCACAGAGGAGCTCCAGCCGATGGACAGAGTGGACTGCACAATATAACTACAGTGGCTTAGCCGGGAGTCGATCGGAGCTACGTGGGAACGAGGGCGAGATGAGGCCAGGTGTTCCTGAGGCACGTGTCGGCAGTTTGCTGCCTCGCTGCCCCTCGACCTACGGGGCGTTACCTGTGCATTAGGCGAACTAGGTAAATAGAATGAGGTAATAATTGAGATCTGTTCACACTTTAACCCAAACGTGGAACAGGCTGTATTTATTCTTTAATTTTTACTTTCACTTACCTATATATGAAATATATAGTAAGTGGAAGTATTGCGATCGTGAAAATTTTCGACTTCCGGTTTTCAACGGAAATACACGTTTTGGGACCCCCTGAGTCGAAATAACCAAGTCCCGCGAAATGGTCTGTGTGTGTATGTAAACAGACTAGCTCAAAAACTATAAACCGTGGGAACCTGAAATTGGGTATTTAGTGTAGGTATATGCCCGCGATGTGACAGCAAAAATTTCATCAAAATTGCTCAAAGGGAGGGGGTACTTTATTTAATAACTTTTTACGTTTTTTTCGATTTTCTCAAAAACGGCTCTAACGATTTTGATTAAACTGAGTATTTGATCGATTTATATGCCCGAAATATGACTGTAAAAATTTCATCAAAATTTATTAACCAGAGGGGGGACTTTACTTAATAAATTTTGTATCATTTTCACGTGTTTTTTTTTTATTTACTCAAAAACGGTTTTAACGATTTTGATCAAACTTGGTATTTGATGTATTTATATGCCCGAGATGTGACTGTAAAAATTTCATCAAAATTGGTCTACGGGAGGGGGGACTTTACTTAATACATTTTGTACCATTTTCACATGTTTTTTTTTATTTACTCAAAAACGGTTTTAACGATTTTGATCAAACTTGGTATTTGATGTATTTATATGCCCGAGATATGACTGTAAAAATTTCATCAAAATTGATCTACGGGAGGGGGGACTTTACTTGATAAATTTTGTATCATTTTCATGGGTTTTTTTATTTACTCAAAAATGGTTTTAACGATTTTGATCAAACTTGGTATTTGATGTATTTATATGCCCGAGATATGACTGTAAAAATTTCATCAAAATTGATCTAGGGGAGGGGGGACTTTACTTAATAAATTTTGTATCATTTTCACGGGTTTTTTTATTTACTCAAAAAACGGCTTTAACGATTAACAAAAATAAGATATGAATGTAGAAAAATGTGTGACTTTGGGAAATGATAATTAGCAAAACACGTCAATTTCTAATCTAAGTAAGTTGGTAAGTGAAAGTTGTGTGTTGCGCGCACGCACCAGATTTTTTTTTATTTATTTTTTTATTTACTCAAAAACAGCTTTAACGATTTTGATGAAACTGGGTATTTGATGTATGTATACGCCAAAGATGTGATAGCCAACATTTCATCAAAGTTGGTCAAACGGAGGGGGCAATTTATTTCATTACTTTTTTTTTTATTATCTCAAAAACGGCTGTAACGATTTTCATCAAATTCGTCATTTTTAATGAAAATTAGGTGTTTAATATCATAATATAAAGGTGTGAAATACACATTTTGGGGTCCCCTGAGTCCAAATAACCAAGTCCCGCAAAATGGTCTGTGTCCGTGTCCGTGTGTTTGTGAAAGGAGGTGATACTTTATTTCATAACTTTTTAGGGGTTTTTTGATTTTCTCACGGCTCTAAAGATTTTGATAAAACAGGGTATTTTATGTAGGCGATATAACAGCTAAAATTTAATCAAAATTGATCAAACGGAGGGAGCAATTTATTTAATAAATTTTGTCTCATGCTACGATTTGTTTTTATTTACTCAAAAACGGCTATAAATATTTTGATCAAACTTAGTATTTTTTAGTATGCATATGCACGCAATGCGACAGGCTAAATTTCATCAAAATTGGTCAAATGGAGGGGGCGTTTTATTATAATTAAAGACATTTTATTCATGGGAAACAGTACATACATATTTAATGGAAATTAAATAAAATAAAATGGAAATTAAATAAATGAAAATAAAAAAATAAAATAAATAGTAAATAAAATATTGGAAAACAAATGTAAGATTATATAACTGTACGTGTATATGCATGAGAAATTAAAATGAAATTTTGGTTTAATTAATGTACGAAAGTTGTATTGATAAGTATGCTGTGTGTTATAGCAACCCAATGTATTTGGGCAGCATTGTTTTATTTCAAAAAATAAAGCATTTCTTAAAGTTTTCAGCAATTAAATAGAGATTATAAAATCAAACGCCATGGTGTTATGCTAGCCGAATCAACACAAGTAAAAACGTTTAGAGAGCAATTCAAACAAAAATAGGTAAATTAATTTGATGAAAATGTGTGATTTTGAGGAATGGCGTTTACAAATTTATCACAACACGTCAATTTCTAATCTAACTATATTGGTAAGTGAAAGCTGTGTGTGCGCGCATGTTTTACTTTCACTTACCTATATGGTATATGAAATATATAGTAAGGAAAGTATTGCGATCGTGAAAAATTTCGACTTCCGGTTTTTAACGGAAATACACGTTTTGGGGTCCCCTGAGTCGAAATAACCAAGTCCCACGAATGGTCTCTGTGTGTGTGTGTGTGTGTGTGTGTGTGTGTGTGTGTGTATGTGTGTGTGTGTGTGTGTGTGTGTGTGTGTGTGAACAGACTAGCTTAAAAACTATAAAACGTACAAACCTGAAATTGGGTATTTATTGGATGTATATGCCCGCGATGTGACAGCAAAAAAATCATCAAAATTGGTCAAACGGAGGGGGTACTTTATTTGTGGAATTTTGTCTAATTTTTATGATTTTTTCGATTTTGTCAAAAACGGCTCTAACGATTTTGATTAAACTCCGTATGTGGTATACGTACATGCCCGCAATGTGACAGTAAAAATTTCATCAAAATTTATCAATTAGAGTGGGCACATTACTTAATAAATGTTGTCCAATTTTCCCGAGTTTTTTTTTATTTATTCTAAAACGGCTTTAACGATTTTGATCAAACTAGGTATTTGGTGTATGCATATGCCTGTGATGTGACCGTAAAAATTTCATCAAAATTTATCAATTGGGGGGGGGCACTTTACTTAATAAATTTTGTCCCATTTTCACTTGTTTTATTTATTCAAAAAGGCCTTTAACGATTTTGATCAAACTTGTTATTTGATCTATGTATATGTGACAGCCAAAATTTTATTAACCGTAGTACGAAAATAAAAACTTTTATTTATTAATAAAAAGATTAATTTTACTTAAGAGAGTAAATAAATGATGCTCAAATTTTTGAAGCATCGCAGATGTGTAAAAATATGGTGTAAGATAATACTTAGTATATAATTAATATAGGTATATTTTAGTCTAGAAACTTTTGTTCTTCAAAAATAATAAAGTTTTGAAAACAATATAAAGCGATTTTAGAGGAACAGTAATCGTTCTTGATTTCCATAAAGGCATAAGAGACGTAAATAATCCTATCGATTCACCCTCACGATATATTTAAAAAAAGCAACTCGCAATATAAAACAAGGAACCAGTAAAAAAAACTCAACTATTGATGAAATTAGGTCCCTTAAAGAAAGAAATAAGCAATAATAAATCGAAAAGTACTGAGAACTTTCAAGATTCGCAATACAAATCCTCTGCAACTTATGGAGATGTACAAATATTAGTATATACTTAAATGTGGAAAAATGTGTGAAGTTGAGGAATGGCGTTTACATATTATCGAAACACGTCGATTTCTAATCTAAGTAAGTTCGTAAGTGAAAGTTGTGTGTTGCGCGCATCGCACCAGATTTTTTTTTTTAATTGATATTATATTAATACCGAAACAGAGATTATGAATGCAGCATCGATGTTGACTCCAAAACATTGGATCTTTTCTCAAAAACATTGAATTTATTGTATGGAATATATCTTTAAAATCACAAGTTGACTATTACACAACTCTCAAAAAAGATAAACGTATGGAGAACTCAAATTGATTCTTCCATCCGTTTCAAATACGAGTTGGATCGATATTGAATAATTTTTAATAAATGAAAGTTAAAATAATCACCTACAATAGTTTGTGCAGTTAGAATTCCTTCTGAGAAATTGTGTTATGCATATTTATATCCGCACAAATAGAAATTAAACTACTTTAGTTAAATTTATGCAAAAATATTTCTGCAATCGCTTTACAAACAAAGGTCATAGCTTTTTATTTTTATTTTTTTCTTTACGTAAATAACTTTACGACTTTGCTAATTCTATATAAATGATCTCAAGCTCGCTCCTAATCTCAGTTGGTTTCGCTGTGAAGATGTTAGTGCTTGCAGTAAGTTTTGGATTGCTACAGCTTGTAATCAGTGGAGACGCAGCAGCCTGTATTCCTTATCAGAACGCGGTTAGTAATATGATGTTACATATACGTTTCATATTACATTCAGATGATACATAAAAGTTTTCGGCTATTGACAAAGTTCTATAATTTAAAAAATAGATTTCTTGAGATTTATAGAATTTAACAGCATTAAAAAATAACGAATCACCATCTTTTGTAGATCGGAAACTTTGAAATAATGGACGACACAGAATACGCCATGGCAATTACAGATTTTCTGGCAAGGCGATTATCTTTTACACTTTGAACGAATTTTTTTTTTTTCGGTTGGCGCATTAGGCCTAATGAGACCATTAGCTGCGCAGTGTGGCTGCTTACAAACATTTATGTTGCTTGCGGGAGCACAGACAGCCTGGAGGGGGTAGCTAAATACCTCACGTTGCTGAAAGCCATTGTTACCATGGTGCAGCGGCAGACTGCCCGTACCTCCATAACCAATCCCATTGGGACCAATTTAGAAATGTCCTTCCCACCGATGGCGTCAGGTCTTTTGGGTTCGACAGTGACAAAATAACAAGGATTATAGCAGCCCGAAGTCAGCAGGCCCCGAGGACCTGTATTTCTTTCCCTGAAGCATACCGTCCTTGTACCAAACCTCCGGGCGGTTACTGATATCCTGGAAAACCACACTACGATTCTCGAGGGGATACACAAGGAAGGTACATCACTCCTACACCCGGTCGGTGTGAGTCGCCTTCAGTAGGCTGACGGGTCTCATATACCCGAGGGTGGGGGTAGGCTTGGACTGCGTGGCGTTTATCGGCGGGTGGTCACCCATCCAAGTACTAAACACGCTCGACGTTGCATAACTTTGATTACCTATTGCAACTGTCTTTGTCCACTCGGCCATCCCGGCCCTTGCAATCACAATAGACAGAAATACAATCAAATTAACCTTTTGCCATAATACATATTAATTAAATTCATAATATAACACGTTATGATAAGAAATATGCTATCAGTAGGTTTTACCTGAAACAGGTTACCAAAAGCGTGCAGGAAGCGTGAGGAACTCCAAACCATGCGGCATGTTCTAAGAGAATTATTTATCAAAACATAAAAATTTAATTTTATGAATGAGGCAGCTAACGTTTATTTATAAATTTTTACAACAATAATTTACATTTTTTTTTTTTTATTATAATTCATAATTTTTATTTATTAGAGTGCTAACAGGTAGACAAGTATTTGGTTAACCTGTCTTTTAACGGTCAAATTATTTCCTTGCACGTCCGCTGACCAAGAAACGTACTTCCTAATAAAGTACTGAACCCAAGACCCTTCATAGGTTGTTGTGCTAAAGGTTTTTTTAAAGGTTTTTATACCATTGATCGGCGATTTCAAAATTTAAATTCCTATATTAGAAAATTTAATATATTTTCGGCCTCGAATTAGTATCATAAAATATAAATCATAAAAATTACTTATAGTTAAATAATTGAAACATCGTAATTAGTTAATAAAATTTACGTGTGCGAGAGCAAACTAGAGCGCGAGGGAGACGAGTTGGCGATAGTGGTGGTTCCTGGTGGGGTTGGAGAAAACCCTCCCCCCCCTCCCTAATCTATAGACTATAATCTTACCTAATAAAGATTTTTGGACTAATTGCCTATGCGAGAGGTAACTAGTCACGAAAAAAAAAACCGTATTAATTACAGTTTGAAATTTTAAGTTCGCGAGAACTAACTAGAGATCACAGGGACTAAGTCCGCCGGCGGTAGTCAAGGGAGGGGGCGAAAGTATAAAAAATATTGTCAAACAATTATTATTTGACAATATTTTTTTTCGTTAAAAATCCTACAAAGCTAAGCTTTTTTGGATTTTTTCTTCTTTAGGCAATAATTACTAAAAAATCTTTGAAGAGGAGCAAATATCTGAAAAAAATAAAAAAAACTATTATTACAACTCATGAAGCGTCTAGGGTTCAATAATTGTAAGGAGGGACTGTTTCTCGGTCAGCAGTGGGACAAGAAGGTGATTTGACCGTCATCACACTCAACCGCCGGGTTTCCCCCTTAGTTTTTATATTAATGCTACCCAACTTATGTAGGCTAGCAAACCCAGGATGATCCATGAGTCGATCTCAGGCAGGATATTAAAGATATCCTGCCAAGCCAGATTCGAACTGGGGACCTTGAGCTGTGCTCAGTGCCTTACTCCGCTCCCTAAATGCCTGAAAAGGCATGTATATAAGCAGAATCTCAATAGATAATAATTAGGGGTGGGATTTTCATGTATTTACATATTTTCCCGTTAAAAATTAGCATGCTTTAAAGAGCAAATACAAACAAAAAAAATCTGGTGCGTGCGCGCAACACACAACTTTCACTTACCAACTTACTTAGATTAGAAATTGACGTGTTTTGCTAAATATCATTTCCCAAAGTCACACATTTTTCTACATTCATATCTTATTTTTGTTAATCGTTAAAGTCGTTTTTGAGAAAATAAAAAAAAAATCCGTGAAAATAATACAAAATTTATTAAGTAAAGTCCCCCCTCCCGTAGATCAATTTTGATGAAATTTTTACAGTCTTATCTCGGGCATATACATAAATCAAATACCCAGTTTCTTCAACATCGTTAAAACCGTTTTTGAGTAAATAAAAAAAACACGTGAAAATGATACAAAATTTATTAAGTAAAGTCCCACCTCCGGTTGATCAATTGTGATGAAATGTAGGTTATCACATCTTTGGCATATAAATACATCAAATACCAAATTTGATCAAAATCGTTAAAACCGTTTTTGAGTAAATAAAAAAAACATGTGAAAATGATACAAAATTTAATAAGTAAAGTCCCCCCTCCGGTTGATCAATTTTAATGAAATTTTTACAGTCATATTTCAGGCATATAAATAGATCAAATACTCAGTTTAATCAAAATCGTTAGAGCCGTTTTTGAGAAAATCGAAAAAAACGTAAAAAGTTATTCAATAAAGTACCCCCTCCCTTTGAGCAAATTTGATGAAATTTTTGCTGTCACATCGCGGGCTTATACATACACTAAATACCCAATCTCAAGTTCGCACGGTTTATAGTTTTTGAGATAGTCTGTTCACACACACACACACACACACACACACACACACACACAGACCATTTCGCGGGACTTGGTTATTTTGACTCAGGGGACCCCAAAACGTGTATTTCCGTTGAAAACCGGAAGTCGAAAATTTTCACGATCGCAATACTTCCACTTACTATATATTTCATATATAGGTAAGTGAAAGTAATAAGTAAATGAATGTGAGAAATTACGTGACTTTGAGAAATGATATTAAACAAAACAAATCAACTTCTAATCTAAGCAAGTTGGAAAGTGAAAGTCGAGTGTTGCGCACATCGTGCAGTTTTTTACTTTCATTTTTTTTTTATGAGAATGCTGAACTTTTTAAATATTTTGATTTTCCGTCCATATTTTTATTTATTTATTACATATATTTGCGAATATACGCCCATATGTATGTATAAATTTTGAAATTTTTATTATATAAAAATCCTATCCCTGATAATACGAGGAGCGATCAAAAAGTTTTGCAACTAAGTTATAAACAAACCTTATTCCGTTAATCCTTCTTTTGTCCCTGATAGCTTACCTATCAGCAGTAAACATGCCCACAATATTGAGACCGTCAGTCCAGTCAGTATCTAGCAGTGCGTTTGTAAACATGTCGATATCCAGTGACTTCAAGTTTGAGTATCGAAGCGTCATTAAATTGTTGTGCAAAGGAGGGCATTCTGTAAAAAATATTTACGACAGAATGGTGAATGTCTATGATCATGACTATCCCTCTTTTTCTACAGTCACTAGGTGGTTCAATGAGTTCAAACGAGGTCGTGTGAATGTGCAAGACGAAGCAAGATCCGGGAGACCGACAACTTCAACTGATCCTGATCATGCGACTTAAGCCAAGGCCTTGATCTTGGCTAATCATTGAATAAAGGTGTCTGAAGTTGCAATGGGATTAGGCATTTCCTATGAAAGTGCTAGCACAATCATTCGTCATCATCGGCATCATCGACTTTCTGCGATGTGTGATTCAATTGTTGTTAGACCTCTTTAACCAGGACCCAGAGGACTTCATGGCCCGATTAGTGACTGGGGATGCGACGTGGCTTTACCAGTGGGACCCAGAGACCAAGCAGCAGTCAATGCAATGGAGACATCCAGACTCACCCCCTCCAAAAAAATTCAAAACCCAGCGTTCAGCGAGTAAAGTGATGGCAAAAATTTTCTGGGATGCAAAGGGTATTCTATTAATTGATTACCTCGTTATCGGTTCTACAATAACTGTTCAGTATTACGCTGACGTCAGTAAAAAACTGCGTCAAGCCATCGTGGAGAAACGTCGGGGAATGGTGACTCGAGGTGTTCTCTTGTTGCATGACAATGCGCCGGTCCACAAGTCTTGCGTTGCACAGGCTGCCATTCGTGACTGCTGCTTTGAACAGCTCGTCCACCCACCCTATCTGTATGTTGAAGGACAGGTGGAATAAGTACGTTGATGTTAGGGGGGATTATGTTGAAAAATAAAAATATTTTTAGCATTGAGTCTATTTTCTTTGTAGGTTAATGTATTTGTAGATCAGGATTTTCAGTTTACAGTGATTTTATTGTGGTAAGCCAACGTTTCGATCCAACTTGTGGATCTTCATCAGGGCTAAAAGAAAACAAATATATGAGTGTCTATGCTGGAGGGTGACAATAAATGGATACATTACAGAACTGATAATAATATAAGAGATGGTGTATACATGAATATTAAAATAAGTGGCTGGTTAACAAGACAAAATAGAATCTGATATTTACCTACTGAGTCCAGGTGGATACTAAGACTAAAGGTGAAAATAAGGTGAGAGGTAGTGGTAGGGGGTTAGTTTGCCGACTTCAAAGGTTTATGACGGGGAAATCCAACGCTTTTGAAATGAAGGAACGTGACAACTGAGTGAACAAAAATATTTTAAAAACTAACAAAATAGATGGAACTGTATACAAATAGTTGTGTCTAGACTCAATAATAACATAAAAATGAGATAATATATAATGCAACAATGCATAAAAAATTGTAAAATCTCTATATATATAAGAGGCTTTGTCCTGACTGACAGAATCAACGCAGAGCAAAAACTACTAATGATAGAAACTTGAAGTTCGGAATTTAGATTTTAAACGCGATGTAGGTAACCACTAAGAAAGGAATTTCAAAAATGTAACCCCTAAGGGGCTTAAATGGCGAAATTGTCGTTTAACTCTAACGGAAATCTATTGTTGAGATTTTAAACCATATGTTTTTTATTTGAATATCGATTTAACGTTACAATATTATTAAAATAGACATTTACATAAAATATGGCTACTGATTATTTAAATATTAGTGGTAATCAAATAATGCCCACTGTGCTTCCCATGATTGGGGATGGTGCGTGTTTATTTCGATCTCTTCTCCATATATATATATATATATAAGAGGCTTTGTCCTGAATGATAAAATCAATGTAGAGCAAAAACTACTAATGATAGAAACTTGAAGTTCGGAATTTAGGTTTTAAACGCGATGTAGGTAACCACTAAGAAAGGAATTTCAAAAATGTATCCCCTAAGGGGTTTAAATGGCGATGTTGTCGTTTAACTCTAACGGACCCCTATTTTTGCACTTCGAGAAAAAATATCTAATTTGGACCCATTTTAAAGATCTTGATCTACGGGGCGTCGAAAACGATGTTTTAAAGCCGAAAAATGAAGCGTTCACGACGAGTAAGTTATTTCGGCGGTTTTAGTGAACTCTCACCATTGCGCGCCTCTCTCTCTTCTACCGAGCCTGCAGCTTCCCCCTCCAACCTTCCACCTATCGGAAGCTCCGATTCTACTAAATCTCCTTAACATATTATATAAAATCAATACCAAGATAATGAGCAAAGAATTGATTTTAAAGGCTCGCGGGCAAAGCCGCGACGGGGAATGCTAGTATACAGAAAGAAGTATACAATAAAAAAAATAATAATAGTACAAGAGGTACAGAGATAATTGCAGGTACCTATGAAATCAAAACTAGGATTTGAGGATGCGGTAGATGTTAGAATAAATGGATGAAATTATCTATGTATCTGTTTTGTGATTTACCGGGTCATTTTTTTGCAGATGGATGAAAATTGATTCTGATAGGAGTCGTTTATCGTGGCTAGGTATAGTAGCTAATATGGAGGGGTTCTCAAAGTCGAAGGAATGGTTGTGGGCAATGGCATGTTCTGCTAACGTCTGCTTGATCGAAACGTTGGCTTACCACAATAAAATCATTGTTAACTAAAAATCGTGACCATCATTTAACCTATCCTAATTGAAGAACAGTTGACCATCTGTTACCTCTACTATTTTCTTTGTAGCTTAGTTGCAAAACGTTTGTGATCGCCCCTCGTAATATTGTCTCATTTTAATATCTTTGCATGAACCTGTGCCTAATTAAGTATTTTATTTGAATTAAAGTGAATGATCTTCTCTGGTTGCAGTGCACGGTGCTGAACTCCATGACCTGCTGCGGGTTCCCGCTGATTACGCTCTGCCTCCCGGACAGCCGAGGGGGCACTTCCTGCCTGTCGCCGCTGGACGTGCAGAACCTGGCCCCGGGACTGACCTCGCTGAACCCCGTGGCCCCGCTGATCGGCCAGGTCGAGAGCAGCGTCCGGACCGCCCTCAACCCCTCCTCGGACCCGCTGGCGAACCCCCTCCTCGACCCTTTGGCCAACCCCATCCTGGACCCCCTCGCTAACCCGCTCCTGGACCCTCTCGCCAACCCCACCATCAACCCGCTCCTCAACACCCCGCCTCCGTCAGGATGAAAATTTTTCTAACTCTATGGAAATAAATAAATAATAACTTTATTATTTCCATATTTTATTACAACCTGTCTTTCCCACTTTCCCAGTTGGTGCCAGCGACGAAAAACTTCAAGAAGATTTGAATTGAATCAGTCTCTGGTCAGAGGCTAACAAGTTGAAGCTGAATGCAGAGAAAACAAAGGCGATTTTAATAGGCTCCAACCACCTCCTCAAAACCGTCCCTAACATCCCACCCCTGTTCCTAAACAACAATCCCATCAAATTCTACCCAACAGTCAAAAACCTTGGTGTAACCTTACAATCTCGAAACACGCAGACTTCTGGTCACCTCCTTGATATTCCCCCACCTTGACTATTGTTGGACGGTGTATGGGGGTTTCTCATTAGATCTCGACGCCAAACTAAAACGTTTAATAAATTGCTCTATCCGATTTATATTCGGGTTCCCAAGAGACGTCTCCATATCGCCTTTTTACGAAAAGTTAAAGTGGTTATATCCTTCCTACCGCCGTCAGTATTTCCTGGCAACCTTCCTTTTCCAAGTTATCCGATCCTGCCGTCCATCATATATCTCCGAACTTCTTCATCCCAAATCCTCGGTACATTCCCGCAATACCCTCTCTAGGCCTTCAGATCTATATACACCGGCCCACCGAACGTCAGCTTTCGATAGATCTTTCATTATCTAGTCCACCTCGTTGTGGAATTCCATTCCCACTTCCATCCGTAATTCCAATACCCTCTCCACCTTTAAATCCCGCCTATATCATCACTTCATATCGTCCTTTTTAAACCGATGGCAGTTCTTATTTTCCTTATAAGTATATTTTACTTATTTTTTATAATCTTTTATTTTTAAAATTTTTTTTTTTTTTTAGGAAATATAAATACTATTTAACCAATCTGTAAATAAGTGTGTAAGTATATATTATTAGACGTGAAAACTAGTTTCTTTCACCTGAGCGAATATTTAATGTGTATTTTATTTTCTATTTTTTAACCGACTTCGAACGAAAGAGGAGGTTACTCTATTCGATACGTATGTGACTTTTTTGTGCTTTTATTTATTTATTTTTTTCTATTTATGTTCACCGATTACTCAGAGATGGATGGACCTTAGAATATTATCCCAAGGTGGACCCCCAGAAACCTTTTTTGGGTTCTTAATTTACTTAAGAAGTTATCGGGTAAAAACATTAAATTAATTATTTAATTATCACTCAAAATGTTTACTTATTGGAAAAAGATATGGCATATGTAACATAAGGTATGCTCCAACAAGCTATTAAAACTAATTGATAACTAACAAATCCCAATATTGTTTTACTGCTGGATGCATCAATTGGGAAAACCAACCAATCAAATTCAGAATCAAAAGAGTGGGGGGAGAACATGAGCAGTCTGTTAGTTATCGATGTGTTTTAAGTGCTTGTTGGAACAATCCTATACATAACCTTAACCAATATTTCAAAAATAGATTTAGATATGATATATAATATCGCAGTCGTTTACTGTAGCGATAATAGCATAAATATTAGACAGATATATATATTCACTGATAACGGTAAACCTTAATTTAGATCTATTCGACGGTTGGACACCATAATCATAAGACCAAAAAATTTGTGGAATTCCAAGAAAGCCTGAGTATTGATAATCGTTTTAAAGCAGAATTTAAGACTTCTTCAAGTTCCTGAAAGATCGTTTAAATTTAAAATCGTAACTATTATTGATTTAAATTAGACTTTGATTTCTATCTTTTACTGACTATGCACATTAAAACGGGATACAATAATTCCTGGAAAAGCTTATTTTCAGTTTGCTTAACAAAGGATTCAGATACCTCGGTCTTCTTCCGGATACACTAGGTCACTGTTTTATCGGTTTTTAATTTTGTTTCTACAACTATTGATGCTTTTGCTGATGTCCATCCATCAATAAAAAATGCCAAGTAAAACTTGATAACTCCCCGAAAACAACCTCATTGTATGAAAGTCCCCTCAGCGAAAATTTGGCAGTCATGAAAATGATTGATAAAAATGATAAATGCTACGCCATTAGAAATGAAGCAACAGTGTTTAGCTAACGTCTAACGGGTGGCGAGTGAAATCACAACTTTAGTGATGAAATGGGTCGTGAGTGAACGGCATACTTTTTATTTATGTTAAAGGCAACTTTAATCAAATTACAGTTTTATATATATTTTTATTATTATTTTATTATTTAACCTTATTATTTTATTTAAGCATAATTATTTTTGTTATTCATGATTTAATGAAAATGAATTTTATGTTATAATCAGTGTTAAATACGTCTTAGCAAAGAAATGAATTGTTAACGTTGTTGGTTAAAAAAAGTCAGTTGTTGTGAGTGATTCGTCCTTAGTAAAGTGTTATTTCTTGTACACTGTAATTATAATTGTCATCGACCTCGAATTTGTACATGGACTTAAGTTTTGGATTTGCGATCTGGTTTTGTTGCCTAGCATGTTTAAATAAACCTGTTTTGCTTGTGCTATTTGTTTATTTCTTGTTAGTCTTCTTTGTTCATCTTAAATAAAACTCTAAAACTCAATCTATGTTCTTTCTATAGTAATTTTCTTCCACCTTCTTTACAATTTTTTGTCAAAACATTTTCCAGTTCTTTAAATTATTTGTCTTTTTACAATATTGTTAATAATCCAATAGATTAAATTTATTACTCTGAATTATTTTTTTTCTCTTTTCGTACAATCCACTTAACCCACTATCCACATACATCATTTACAACTTAATCTTATATATTTTAAAATATCCTGCTAAAATAAAAATCTGGTGCGAAGTGCGCAACAGACAACTTTCACTTACGAACTTTACCTTTTTTTTCGGTTATCTCAAAAACCGCTTTAATGATTTTGATAAAAATCGTCATGTTTAATGGAAATTAGGTGTTCAATAATATCAGGTAAGTTTAATCAGTATTAAAATTTTCTGAGGGGGCTTAAATGGGGAACGGGCCTTTTATAACCATAAAGGTATTCTTTGCAATATTATCGGACGCGAAAGTATGATGCCGTCAAATAGTCTTGTTTTATTACTGATGGCCTGTATCGGACCCCGGAGTCCGATTCTAAAAAATAACAGAATTTCGTCTGTTAGCAACTTTTGCTGCACTAAAATGCAATAATCTAATTAAAAATCGACTAAATTTAGTCTTGATGATTGATTGTGATAATCGGCTGTTAAGATGGGAATGTAATCGGACACCGGGGACCTATGCCGCACAAAGCGTGTTAAAAATTGTTGAGGAAAATAAAATTTCATTGCTTTTAAGATGATAGATAATTAGAATTTTCAGTCTAATATTCTTAATTAGGAGAAACTACGTTTCGATCCAAACATGTGGATCTTCTTCAGGGCTAAAATGAATACAAATATATCAGAAAAATGTAAAGTATCTATGGTATATTCACGTGACATGGATACGCATGAAATATAACAATTATATAAAATAAAGTAAAAATATATGATATTTGTATAAGTAGCTGTTTAACATGATAAAATAAAACCTGATACTTACTTCTTTGAGTCCAGAGTAATACAGAGAGTGAGGGGAAAAATTATAAGGTGAGAGGTGGTAGGGGTTAGTTTGCCGACTTCAAAGGTTTTCTTTGGGAAAACACAAAGCTTTTGAAGTAAAATGAAAATAAAAAAGGTGGGTCAACTGAGGTTTAGTGGTTAGCATGGCAATCTACAATACTGAAGGTTAGCGTCCCGTCGTGGTAGCGTCGTGGCCCTTGGACTTTTCAATGGGAGTAAAAAATGCATGGCTTACCGTCCCTCGAATTGGACGTAAATGCGGGTTCCCAGCCTGTACGATGCCAGGCACTCGTTAAAGATCCCTGGAGCGGAAACATTTAGGACTCCCACTGTAGCATCGTCCGATTAGCCTTTGTAGCATAAATTGACGTTGAACAAACTTTCCAACAAACAAACAAACAAATTTTCCTAGGTAATTATGACCATTTTCTGTCCATTCTGCCGAGCAGCACCTCAAACCAATTTTTTAAGGATTTTCTTCTGTGCGATGTCAACCATGGTTCAATATTAGCTCTTCCAATAAAAGTATTTAAAAAATACTAAGATGCTATTAAAGTTATAAATTATTTAAAATAATTTTAAAACAAAAGTGGTCATCCACGATGATGATTAAATTAATATGAAGTTATAAATTTGATATAAATATCACATTTTTGTCATAAACTTATCAAACCATGGTATAGACATTGAAAAAATCAAACAAACAAAAAACAGGATTCGCCTGTGGTGTAGTGGTTAGGATAGTACCCTACTATACTAAAGGTTGGAGGTTCGCGTCCCGCAGTGGCCCTTTTACTTCCCTTAAAAAATCCTTGGCTATGCCGTCCCTCGTATAGGACGTAAAATGGATGTTCCTAGCCTGTACGATGTCAGGTTCTCGTTAGCCTAAGATCCCATTACTAATTATACCTGGTTAAGTAGAGTTCAGAACTTCCACTATATCATCGTCCGATTAGCCTTAGTAGTCATAATACTACTGGGTGTCCAAAAAGAGTATTCGGGATTTGAAAGTTGAATAAAATCTGGAATATAGAATATCAAGTAGGATGTTTACGTTTTATTAAAACACAAAGAATTGGAAATTTATTTAGAAAAAACAATATTGTCTAGGTGTCCACCATAACGCTGCTGGCACTCCTCGAATCTCAAACGCAGTAAATAGTTAAAATAGTACTGTAAATTGTGTGCGTTACTGTGAAATGATAAGAGGTTTTTTGGCCCAAGAACTTCAAGAGTTTAAAGGGTATAATTCTAGAACACGGTTTCAGCAAGACGGGGCCACTTGCCATACTTCAGACTCACAATTGCTACGGTAAACGAATTATTCCAAAAGAGGCACCATTAGCTGGCCTCCCAGGAGTCCCGATCTCAGTCCTCTTGATTTGTTTCTGTGGGGATACCTGAAAAGTAGGATATACGAAAAGAAACCGACGAATCTAACGCAATTGAAGCAAAATATCAAAACAGAAGAGACGGCAATGTCAGGAACAATGTGTCAACGCGTTTTTAGAAATCTGCGTTTGAGATTCGAGGAGTGCCAGCAGCGTTATGGTGGACACCTAGACAATATTGTGTTTTCTAAATAAATTTCCAGTTCATTGTGTTTAAATAAAACGTAAACTTCCTACTTGATATTCTATATTTGAGATTTTATTCAACTTTCAAACCCCGAATACTCTTTTTGGACACCCTGTAAAAAGTGAAGTTGATTAAACAAACAAAAACAAAAAACCGTGCACTGATTTTAGGCTTAACTACACTGAAATAATAAATCATAAGACAATAAAAATGATAAAATAACTTTGAATATCTGTTAGTGTAGAAGTGCCGCATTCCTCCCCAAGAACCCCTTCCCTCTTCAAGTTGCTTTTAGGGTCTCATAAATTCGGCTGATTGTGGAGCTGAGGGCCGCAGGGGTAGCCCCAGCATAGTTCGCAGCATCTTTAACATCTCTCCCGTATCTCACCTCCCTCCTCCACCGCCTTAGTTACTACCTTTAGGGGGATAGCTCGCAAAGTCTTGTAAACTTTAAACAGCGAAATTATTATCCTATTATGGTCTATGGTCCTCGTACAATTCCTGTTTTAATTCAAATAGAAAGGTTTGTATAGATATACAGGATGGAATGGGAGGATTGTGCAAAGTGAATTGCATGCAGGTAAATAATTTTTCCATCGTACTGCATCAAAAAATCTGGTGCGTGCGCGCAACACACAACTTTCACTTACCAACTTACTTAGATTAGAAATTAAGGCGCATGCTTGATCTCAAGGTGTTTCATGAGTTGACTGAATATTTTTCTTTTTTTCTCCTGTAAATGTTTACTTGATTTTCTTCATATATCATATTTAGCCATTTCTTATTTTTCGGCGTGATGAGAGACAGTTAATTTCTCAATATAAACTAAAACAAAGGTACTTTATAGGAAAACAAAAAAGGCCCCTTCCCTATTTAAGCCCCCTCAGAACATTTTAAAAATGATAAAACTTACCTGATATTAAATAACAACTAATTTTCATTAAACGTAACGAATTTGATAAAAATCGTTAAAGCCGTTTTTGAGATAATCGATCAAAAAGGTAATTGGAAAAAAATTATGAAATAAAGTGCCCCCTCCGTTTGACCAATTTTGATGAAATGTTGGCTATCACATCTTTGGCATATACATACATCAAATACCAAGTTTGATCAAAATCGTTAAAACCGTTTTTGAGTAAATAAAAAAAACAAGTGAAAATGATACAAAATTTATTAAGTAAAGTCCCCCCTCCGGTTGATCAATTTTGATGAAATTTTTACAGTCATATCTCGGGCATATAAATAGATAAAATACTTAGTTTAAACAAAATCGTTAGAGCCGTTTTTGAGAAAATCGAAAAAAACCTAAAAAGTTATTAAATAAAGTACCCCCTCCCTTTGATCAATTTTGATGAAATTTTTGCTGTCACATCGCGGGCATATACATACACTAAATACCCAATTTCAGGTTCGCACGGTTTATAGTTTTTGAACTAGTCTGTTCACACACACACACACACACACACACACAGACCATTTCGCGGGACTTGGTTATTTTGACTCAGGGGACCCCAAAACGTGTATTTCCGTTGAAAACCGAAAGTCGAATTTTTTCACGATCGCAATACTTCCACTTACTATATATTTCATATATAGGTAAGTGAAAGTAAAAATGTATTTTCAATACAAATGGGATTCCTGAATTATGTATATCCGGGTACAATTAGGATAGAGATCTTCAACGAGAACCTGAAATATTTCAGGTTCGTGATCTCCATTTGATGTCCTATTTGAGGGACGCATATCCAAGGATTTTTTACTCCTTTAAAGAATCCTACGGCCATAGCGGAACGCGAACCCAGGACCTTTAGGATTTTAGGTTGCTATGCTATAGCATGTTTACCATGACCGCGTACAGAAAACAAACATTTTTGGCAAATAACTATTGAAAATTTGGTGCAGTGCGCGTATCACAAAACTATCAATAACCACAAATTTTCAAAGTTTTTTTGAACGAAAATAGTTTTTAATTTTACTTGACTATATATGAAATATATAGTAAGGAAAAGTATTGCGACTATGAATAATTTCGACTTCTGGTTTTCAACGGAAATTCACATTTCGGGGTCCCCTGAGTCCGTATAACCAAGTCCCGCGAAATGGGCTCTGTGTTACAACTAACAGATATTCAAAGTTATTTTATCTTTTTTATTATCTTATGATTTATTATTTCAGTGTAGTTAAGACTAAAATCAGTGCACGGTTTTTTGTTTTTGTTTGTTTAATTAACGTCACTTTATACAGGGTGTCCAAAAAGAGTATTCGGGGTTTGAAAGTTGAATAAAATCTCAAATATAGAATATCAAGTAGGAAGTTTACGTTTTATTTAAACACAATGAACTGGAAATTTATTTAGAAAACACAATATTGTCTAGGTGTCCACCATAAAGCTGCTGGCACTCCTCTCTCGCGGATCTCAAACGCAGATTTCTAAAAACGCGTTGACACATTGTTCCTGACATTGCCGTCTCTTCTGTTTTGATATTTTGCTTCAATTGCGTTAGATTCGTCGGTTTCTTTTCGTATACCCTACTTTTCAGGTATCCCCATAGAAAGAAATCAAGAGGACTGAGATCGGGACTCCTGGGAGGCCAGCTAATGGTGCCTCTACGAGAAATCACTTTGTTTTGAAATAATTCGTTTACCGTAGCAATTGTGAGTCTGAAGTATGGCAAGTGGCCCCGTCTTGCTGAAACCATGTTCTAGAGTTATACCCTTTAAACTCTTGAAGTTCTTGGGCCAAAAAAACTCTTATCATTTCACAGTAATGCACACAATTTACAGTACTATTTACACTATTTACTGCGTTTGAGATTCGAGGAGTGCCAGCAGCGTTATGGTGGACACCTAGACGATATTGTTTTTTACTTTCACTTACCTATAGTAAGTGAATGATATAGTAAGTGGAAGTATTGCGATCGTGAAAAATTTCGACTTTCGGTTTTCAACGGAAATACACGTTTTGGGGTCCCCTGAGTCAAATTAGCCAAGTCCCGCGAAATGGTATGTGTGTGTGTGTGTGAACAGGCTAGCTCAAAAACTAAAAACCGTAGGTTCCTGAAATTGGGTATTTGGTATAAGTATCCCCTCGATGTGACAGCAAAAATTTCATCAAAATTGGTCAAATTGAGTGGGTACTTCATTTAATAACTTTTTACGTTTTTTTCGATTATCTCGAAAACTACTCTAAGGATTTTGATAAAACATGGTATTTATGTATTTATATGCCCAAAATATGACTACGAAAATTTCATCAATATTGATCAACCGGATAACTTTTTTCATTATTACGTTTTTTCGATTTTTTTATTTAAATAACTTTAAAGATTTTTATTAAACTCGTCATATTTAATGGGAATCAAGTATTCTTTAATATCAGGTAAGCTTTATCATTATTACAATTTTCTGAGGGGACATAAATGAGGGATGGGCCTTTTTTTTCCTTTAAAGTACCTATGTTTTTGTTTATATGGATAAATTAACTGTCTCTCGTTTCGCCTGAAAACAAGAAATTGCTAAATATGAGATATGACAAAAATCACGTAAACTTATACAAGAGGAAAAGAGAAAAATATTCCGTCAACTCATAAAATACGTTGAGCTCACGCATGGGAAGTTCGCCTCTAATGACAGACCAATGCTTTATAATTAAAGATGTTCTGTTCATTTAATGGAATTTTTTTTTGTTTCATTGTAACTATATGAAGTTTTCAACAACTGCATAGAGAATTATAAAATTAGACGACTTGGAGTATTATGATGGCATTGCCGAATTGATCGCAAGTAAAAACTTTTATTCAATAATGAAAAAAAAATAGTGTACTTTAGAGAGCAAATACAAAATAAGTAAATGAATATGGAAAATTGTGTAACTTGATGGATAACTTGTGTAACTTTCCAAAATATTTCTATATTTCACGTATAGGTGAGTGAAAGTAAAACAAACCCCCAGTAGTCCCTCGAGTAAAAAAAAAAGATCGCAATACTTTAGTGATGAGTTGGGGCTTAGAGATGTGAGTTAATTAAAGCAGGCGAAGTTTTGCTAAGCCGGGATCAACGGCTCGTGAAGTTGGGCCAACTTACCCGAGGTGATGTATCCATTGTTAGCGATCGACATGGAGTTGGTTGAGCGATCTCTCAGGCAAACTAGGAATCAGGATTATGAAGTCGTGCCAAGTGGTAATCCTGTACCTATTACTTTAAGCCTGGAGTTGGGCGTATTTATATCTTTATCCATAGATTATAAAATAAAATAAATTCGTATTTATATACGATTAGGAATTTATTTATATCTTACTTTTTATGTGAACATGAATAGAAATTCATTTATACCAAAATACTTGTGAATACGAATACCATCGTGCTCGCAAATTTTTCTGTTAATACAAATAAATCTATAAAAAATAAAGTTGAAATTCTGTTTGTTTGTTTATTTGTTCTTTATAGAAAGTGATTGGTTTGACTCAGAAGAGGAAGCATTATTTTGACGGGGAATCCACAAATTGCCTGAATGATGGGAAAAATGCATAGATAGCGAAGGACAGTACTTCGAATAAAAAAGTATGTATCATTTTTACACAATCAACTCTTATTTGCTATTTGAAAAATTCCGGTTTCATATTTACACACCTGGTATAAAGATGAAATTCTGTTTGTTCTTTATAGAAATCCATACCGTTTGTCCTAAATTCTCCAAATTTCGTTCAGTGGTTTTTTCAGACCAGGTGCGAATACCTGTCCATATTAAAATTGCATAACTTCAGCCGATCTCTGGGTATATTCTTTATTGTTATAATAATCGTTTTGATCTCCGGTTTCATATTTACACACGTGGTATAAAGATGAAATTCTGTTTGTTCTTTATAGAAATCCATACAATTTGTCCTAAATTCTCCAAATTTCGCTCAGTGTTTTTTTCAGACCAGGTGCAAATACCTGTCCATATTAAAATCGCATAACTTCAGCCGATCTCTGGGTATATCCATTATTGTTATAATAATCGTTTTGATCTCGCATTACATTGGTTTACACAAAATCGACTGTTTGAGTCGATAAAAGTCTCAGTTTATAGATTTTATAAATTTAAAAAATGAAATTCTCCGGGTGAAACCGGTATAGACAGCTAGTTGTGAATATTCATAATAAAATCTGCAAATACTAAAAAAAATAAAAAAGCACATTTTGCTGTAATTTTTTTTAAAATTAATAATTGCAGAATGAATTTATAAACTTTTTTTAGGATTCTCCATATGGGTATACCTTTTTAAGGAAATCATATCTGTAAATGATAAATTGTATAATAATGATATTTATTAAGTTCTATTATTAGGACATTTGGAATACTGATTATGAAAATAATAACGTTATTAAGGTGACTCGCACAGGTATCGATTTATTATAACTAATCCCATAGTAACAGGATTGAAGTTAATTATTAGGTCACTTGGAGTTTTGGTAACGAAAATAATATCGATGTCCAGCTTACTCACTCAGATATCGATTTATTATAAATTATCCGATATAAACAACGTTGTAGTAGGATTTCATGTTATTTAAGGTGTTGATTATCAAAATGATATCGAATTTATGATTCCGTAGTCAAGTATCAGTTTATTACTATTTACACGATATGATCGATACTGGGTTATGGTATCGAGGTCAGCTATTAGGTTATCGAAAGTTCTAATTCTGGAAATATCGATTTTAAGATCACTTACTCTCTTATCGATTTATAACAGCTCCTATACTATAAACACAATTAGAGATGGCTTTTAGGATGTAGACTACACTGATAATATAAACGATATTTATATTGAATTGCTTAAAATAAATCAATACGTAAGCGCATACTTTAAATCGATATTTTTTTCATAGTCAGTACCTTTGCTAACCTTAAGGCCGATCCCGATATCGATTTTATCACCTGAGTTGTAACTGACTACTTAAACTCAGAATCGATACTATTTTCATATTAAGTACTTTCGGTAAGCTAGTAGGCAACCCTAATATCGATTGTGTCACTTAAGTTGTAAAAAATTATTTACATATATTTACTTTTTATTTAGGTTTTATATATTTTTGAATATCTGACCAATAACTGGAGTACTTTAGTCTTGCATTGGAAGAGCTATATATTAACATATAAATTTAAAAAAATAACGAAAATTCACATAATTTCTATCCTTGGGACGAAAGGGGGTAAACCCGGTTTAGGCTATGTGATTTAAATAAATAAATTAAAGGTTTTATTAACAGTGATTAAGTGGTACCTTGATCGCTTTGTAAAGGGTGGTCCAACCATAATGCACGATGTTCATAGTGAGTCACACCTTAACGTCAAGTTTTTGCCCAACTTAATTTAACATATCCTTGTTTGAATTTAAATGAGAAATTCAAATATTGAGAGGTAAACAATGGAATAGCGCGTTAAGATTGTTGAAGCCTTTTACGAAAATGGGCGTTCAAGTCAAAATGCATTTCGTGATGTTTTTGGTCAACAAAATCGAACAAATGTGTCCACAAACGGAATAATCGTGCACAAATTTCCGCAACCGGGTCTGTAGGAAATGTGGAAACTCCTGTGCATGCTCGCCCAGTTCGTAAAGGGAACTGTGGAAAACATTGCTGTTATTCGCGATTGTGTGGCAGAAGAGCCGTCAACATCTCACGAACATCACTGATGCGAATTTTTAATAAATATTTGAATTTACAAACTTACAAGGTTCAATCAATATGCCGAACGGTTATTTGAACAGACAGAAGTGAATGGTGACTTTAAAAAGAAAATCAAATTGTACTTCATTCTTTGGGGACATTTATAAGAAAAAGTGTACGTCAATAATCCAATAACAATTCAAGAGCTAAAGGATGAGATTATTCTGCACATTAACGAAATTTAACATCAATTATGTCTCAGAGTCATTGAGCCCTTGAGCCACCGAAGCCATGGCTAGCATTTGACCGATATTTTGTTTCGCACATAATTATCATTGATCCTTCTATTATAATAAAAATATTAAGATAGTTCTCTGAAAACTTTTTGTTTTATTTACAATTTACATCGTGCGTTTTGGTTAGACCGCCCTTTATAAACGCCGCCCTTCCTTGTGTACGTACGCTACTGCAGATGAATATGAAAAGCCACCTTCTACTGACTACTATACGTTTAATAAATATGGCATAAAGTGCACCATGTGATTGAACAGGGCTCAGGCAACATCTGTTTAAACAAAGAACAACCTGTAAAACCCTCGCAGCCTGCCTGGCCAAGTACTGTAGTAGTGTAGTAGTCTCTTCCGGTACTGATGAAGTACACACAAGTACTTCATGTGTAGTGCCTACTAGTAGTAAACTGTAAACAGAGCCTACAATATGAGCCAAGAATAATCGAAATTATTGTCCAACTCAATGAGAGGCATCTGCAAATAACTTCACGAAACATGAAGGCTCGATGAAATTGAATAGACTAGTACAAAACAACTAATCCGCATATTTTAAGGTTAATGGACAATTGAACTAATCAAAGATCACAAAAATTGGTCTGGTCGTTCTTGATATAATTAACAGGTACAGACTTTTCTTGGAACGGTTAAATAACTTACGAGATGTAATCAATATTGGTATCGGCTATTGAGTTATAAAGATTTTGAGATTCCATTGTTGGGTATAGATTTATTACAACTTACGCGATTTAACCTATATCGGGATCAGCTGTTAGGTTATCGAAGGTGCGGAATATTTAAATGATATCGATTTCAAGTGTCCCGTAGCACACCTGGGCAAAAAGTATTTTAATTTTTATTTTAAAATACTTTATTTTAAATAGCAAGTATTTAAAATAAAATGCATTTTAACTCAAATCATTTAAAATACTTTTCGATAACATTATTTTAAATGCAAAATAAAAAAAGTATTTTGTATTTTAAATAAAAAAAATTAAAATGAAAATACAAAATACTTTTAAAACCAATTAGCATTGCAATTGATTAAAAATAAATATTTTTTTTTAGTATTGCAATTGATTAAAAAATCGACAGTTTTTATTTTATTTTGATACTCAGATCATCTTTGCTTTCATTTTGTTAAAATTATTAAATAAAATTTATTTTCTACAGATCCAACTGATTTGGAACCTATTTAAACTAATTGGGCAACCCATTAGACTATTCGCTACCCATACACCATCCAACGACCTCTGTCCAATAGGAATTTCGGCAAATCAGCCCCAACGAAATCCTCCAACCTACTTTTTAGCCCTTACTTCCCTCAGACGTTTCCATTCGTCACCGCGCTTATTAATATCTATGGAATTCATAAACCTGTAAAAAGTCTATAAATATCGCCCCCTCCCCATAAGAAACCTATTTATTGTAAAAACCATGAGGAATTGGCCTTGTTATTTGGTTTATGAACAATATTTGTTTCATATTTCGTGACAATCCGATATGGCGGTAAAAAGTTAATATTTAACCCTCCACCCCAAAACCTATGCATAAAACCATTTATGTGAATGAATTCATTAGACGTTTATTTAGATAATCAAAAAACACCAATGTAATAAAATTATTGAAATCAGATGAAGCGGTACAAAGTTAATAATTGCGCCCCCCCACAAAAAAAAAAACAGCATCATCAAACTGAAATAAATATAAATGCTCAATATTTAGGAGTGAGAGCTCTAGTGCAAAGGACTACACTATCCTATTACGAAAATTGTTTATCTTCAAACAACTTATTTAAGATTTATTTTATTTTATTATTTAAAATACAAATGAAAATAATTTTTTTTTTTATTTTAGTATTTTAGAATTAAAATGAAAATACTTTTTTTTATTTGAATATTTTAGAATTAAAATGAAAATAAACATATGATTTATTTTATTTTAATTCTAAAATACTAAAATAAAAAAAAAGTATTTTCATTTGTATTTAAAATACTTTTATTTAAAATAATGCCCAGGTCTGTCCCGTAGCCAGTTATCAATTTATTACAATTTACGCGATCTTATCGATGTTGGGATCGGCTCTTATCGATTTATTGCACTTCTCTACTACGCACGCAATTGGAGATGCCTTTTAGATTATTGATAGCGCTGATATTATAAATTGTATCGATTATTCGATTGCTTATAATAAACGAATACTTAAGCGCACACTTTAATCCGATATTTTCTCCATAGTCTGTACCTTTGATAACCTTAAAGCCGATCCCGATATTAGTGGAAATGTATTACGGTGGAACTTCCCCGGAGTTCACTGAACTCCACGACGTGCTTGGCGGCTAAGTTTTTTCTTTTTTCTTTCTGGAATTTCACACACCAGGTATGAACCTATCACTAAATGTTTCAAGCAAGGGCATTGTCAAGGATGAGGCATCTTTATATGAAAAGAGGGGGAACAAAATTTCTAATAACACATCAAATACCCAATTTCAGGTTCCTACAGTTTGTAGTTTTAGAGCTAGTCTGTTCACACACACTATAATGATATTTCTATTGAAAGCCGGAAGTCGAAATGTTTCACGATCGCAATACTTTCCCTTACTATATAATCTGTATATAGGTAAGTGAAAGTAATAAAAACTTTTCTTATTTTTCTAATAGGAACTCTTTGTTAGGTAGAAATTCCTGTTTTGTTTTTTTCCCTGTACTTACCGAAACCCCCCCCAGTATACATCTAAGCGAAAAAGAAGCCTCGGAGCCCGACTTTAATATAACCCGAGAGGATGCAAACGATAGCAGCGGATCAACAGCTGATTAAATCCTCCCCCTTTCATGAGCCAGAACAGAGGGGGGCACCAATAGGGGGGGGCTCCTTACCGGAATGTAATCCTCTTTAACTCCACTGAGTCAGCCATCTTTCTTCTTTCTTCTTTCTCGAATTATGTAAAATAGTACATAAGAGAAGTGAGGCTACTAACCCTGCGCAATGCCCTTCGATAAACACAGATTTACACATTTACATTCCTCCGTTGTTATTATGTATGATATTTACATATTCAAAATATCTGCTGTGTCACTATATCAAGGGAGAGAATTGACATTATTTACATTATAACCTTACTGAATTCATTCAGCTTGTTTTGCTAAGAAAGTGTCTCTAAATGTAATCCATCATATTTTCAAAATGGCTAAGGAAAAAATCTTAGTTTTGTGTAACTTTGCCCAAAACTCATTAAGGGAGTAAATTTTAAAAGCAATACAAATATCATGGATTTCAGATGATTCGAAATCTGTTTTATATATTTATTTATATATTGTAATACTTATGTGGGTTAAGAAATATTTATTTAACAAAAATATACATTTAAAAATGCCAACGAATTAATAAAACTTAAATATTTGAGCAGGTTACAAAAATGAAAACGTTAAACACACAATCATATGACTTGAGCTACACAGTCAATATGAAGTCAAGACCCAGACTTATCTCAGAGTAAGTCGTTCAGCCTCTCGCTCCTTATATATGAAAGTAAATGGTCAGGTCAGGAATGTTCCAGAACAATGTGGGCAGCTCAACGCCTTTGTGGACCAGGCCACGGAAAGATCTAGACCCAAACTGTTCGTTGCAACCGCATATTTTGTTCCAACAAACGGTCTGAGAGTTTACGCCATATTTTTTTGTTATTTGCTTATCAATTTAGCCTTACAATATTATAAATATATTTTATATATATTTTTTATAGGTTCAGTCAAAAAATAAAATACTGTATTATGGCGAAGTTTCGAGACTATATTTTTCTCTAGGAAAAATATTATTATCTTCTACATTAACATCACCAAATTATTTTTTGATTTTTTTTTCCTAGACCTCTTGATGTAAATTGGTTATGTAAATAATTTGTGTGTTTATATGGTTTCAATTGATTTAAAATGTTTTATGTAAAGAATTTTAATATCTTTGTTTTTTCCCTCCTGCTATTATCCTGCATATGTATTCGAGATGCTTTAAGAGGTAAGTCACGCCATTTATACATATCAACAACTAGAGCTGATAGAGGAAAATTAATGGCAAATTTGGATTGAGCGCAGCAACTACACTCAGAATCAGCTATAAAACTCTCGGCACCAAGACCATTGTAGGCCTGTGTTTTAAATTTAAATCAATAAATATTTTACATTTAAGATTTAAATTTTTTTTTCAAATAGTGACTGAGGGTAAAGTATCAGAAACAATTCACAAATAAAGCATGACTATTTATATAAATAGGATATAAACAGACAGAACAAAGGCGTGATGCGAGGATCCAAAGCGGCACTCGACAGAGCAGATGTGCAAACCCAACTCGACTAGGCGACACAATGAGCTCTGTTTACTGTGACCGGTATTAAATACTAGTTAGCCCGAAACTTCCCACGATCTCAGGGATCTCGCCGTGCGATGTTTGCAGAGTGCGTGAGGTCCGAAACTGTTTATTTAAACTGGGATCTGGCTAATTTCCTCTCTATGTGAAAGGAATGTCGCGCGCGTAGCCTGGAGCGCTCCCATGCGCTCTGGTGAAATAACAGTGGACATCCTCCCACTGCAAACAGTGACACTGCAGCTTCGTAGCTTTGATCGAGATTCACAGCAATTGTTGAGAGCTATCTTATTTTAGGATTGTCAATATAATAAATATACATTTGATCTTAAGTTGGTATAAATAGTTACTTTGATTAGAAATAAACGTGTTTTGTTAAATGCCATCTCCCAAAAGTCAGATATTTTTCCATCTTCATTTACTTATTTTTGTATGGATTTATGCTCTAAAGGACACTATTTTTTTGTTGTTATTAAATAAAAGTTTTTTTACTTGTGATAAATCGGTAATGCAAGCATAATACTCCAAGTGGTCTGATTTTATAATTCTCTATGTAGTTGTTGAAAACTTCATATATTACCCATGAAACAAATAATTTCCATTAAATTTATATATTTAACATATAAATAAATTTATATGTCATTAAAGGCGAACTGTGCATGCGTGAGCTCAAAGTGTTTAATGAGTTGACAGAATATTTTTAAGACCCTGGGTGAACGTGAATGTTATGCTGCAAATGTTCTCAAAGAATGTTGAACTGAGTAGATTATGTGTACTCGGCTGGCGAGAACCAACAGCTGACTGACTTGATGGAGCGTCTTTTGTTTTTCTCAGAGCTTGGCTTCAAGTGCCTTGGACCAATCACAAATGCCCACTAACATAACATTAAATGAATGTTTATTGGCTACTTGATATCGATTGGTATGACATATTAAATTTTAATTAACTTCGTATATTATTAGTACATTAATGTATAACAATAATAATTATTTTTTGCTTTTATTTTTTATTCGCACCTGTCTGCATAAAGCTGACAATCAGCGAATGTGGTGGCCGGATGAGAAAACAATGACATGTCAGGCATGGGAAAGAAAAGTGCTCAGCAGCACCCCCTTCCAATTACTAGAGCTGTTTAAGGAGATCTCTCATCCAACGCCTTTTTAATCTCCTCCTCATATATATCGGGATATCAGCTGTTGCCATGTCCATTATTAGGCGATTGTTATGCCCATGTAGGTTAGTGTGAAAACGTTTGTAGAGGGTCGCTGTGTACTGGTCAACTATTGGCTGGTGGAGGTCCGTATATAGAGTGTGGTTGGTCACGTACCAGGGTGCGTTGGTTATCAGTCGTAAAATTTTTGATTGAAATCTTTGAATTTTATTTAGGTGTGTCTTTTTAGCTGTTCCAAATATCTGTGATGAGTATGTCCATATTGGTTTAAGTAAGTATGTATATGTCTTTAATTTCTGTTTTATTTTCAGTTTTGAAGTTTTTGAGAAGAGTGGATAAAGTAGTTTCAGTCTTTTTTTTAAGCGTCGTATGTTTCATTTTAACATGAGGACCCCATGTCATCCTTCTGTCGAACGTAAGTCCCGGATAGTGCACTTGGTCTGTCTGCGGTATGAGGTTGTTGTCAATATAAACGGGTGGGCAGGTATGTTTTCTTAGAGTAAATGTGGTGTGTTTTGATTTATCATGATTCAGTCTAATTTTCCACTTTTTGAACCAGTCATGCAATATGTTTAGGTGATGTTGTAAAGTTAATGAAGCTTGTGTTGCGTCCTGATGTTTAGTGATAATTGCTGTATCGTCAGCGTAAGTTGCTGTCAATGTCTCGTTATTAGTAGGTATGTCGTGCGTGTATATGATGTAGAGTAAAAATAATTATTTAAATTTAAAATTTATTTTAAAAAGATCTGGTGTGTGCGCACAACACACAACTTTCACTTAACCAAATTACTTAGATTACAATTTGAAGTGTTTTGTTAAATGCCATTTCTCAAAGCCTTACATTTTTCCACATTCATTTACATATTTTTGTTTGTATTTGCTTTTTAAACTACACTTTTTTCTTTATTATTAAATACAAGTTTTTACTTGTGATAATTCGGAAATGCGTCTCATTTTATAATTCTCTATGTAGTTGTTGAAAACGTCATGTAGTTACAATGAAACAAATAATTTCCATTAAATGAACAGAACGTCATTGATTATAAACAATGGTCTGTCATTAAAGCGCATGCGTGAGCTGAACCTGTTTAAAGAGTTGACGGAATATTTTTCTCTTTTTCTCCTGTATATGTTTACTTCATTTTCTTTATATTTCAGATTTTGCCATTTTTTGTTTTTAGGCGAAACGAGAGACAGATAATTTCTCCATATAAACAAAAACAAAGGTACTTTACAGGAAAACAAAAAAGGCCCGTTCCCCATTTAAACCCCATCAAAACATTGAATTAATGATAAAGCTGCCTGACATTAAAGAATGCTTGATTATCATTAAACATTTTACATTAAACAAGAGTTTAATCAAAATCTTTAAAGCAATATTTGAGAAAATCGAGAAAAAACATAAAAATGGGGGAAAAAGTTATAAATACAGTGCCCCCTCCGTTTGATCAATTTTGATGGAATTTTTGCTGTCATATATCGCGCACATACATGCATCATATACCCAGTTTTATCAAAATCGTTTCAGCCGTTTTTTGATAAAATCTAAAAACAAAACGTAAAAAGTTATGAAATGACCAAATTTGATGAAATTTTGGCTGTAACAATACGAGCATATACATAAACTAAATACCGAATTTCAAGGCCCCTTCCCCATTTAAGCCCACCCCCCCAAAACATTTTAATAATGATAAAGCTTACCTGATATTAAAGAATACTCGATTCTTATTAAACATGACGAGTTTAATCAAAATCATTAAAGCTATTTTTCAGAAAATCAAAAAACGTAAAAATGTGGGAAAAAAGTTATAAAATAAAGTACCCCCTCCGTTTGACCAATTTTGATGAAAATTTTGCTGTCACATCGCGGGTGTATACATATACCAAATACCCAATTTCAGGTTCGTAAGGTTTATTGTTTTTGAGCTAGTCTGTTCACACACAACAAATATATTCCGTTAAATAAGTATGTTCCAAAATGAACCTCAAAAAAATCTTTGTCATGCGCATTACTCCTTCTTTGTAAAAGGCGTACTGCGCATGCGAAACAGTTTGCAACTTGTTCTAACTACTCAATGACAACATAATTCGCTGAAGTATTGTTCTCCAAACGAAAGAAATGTCATAATTAAATTGGTGCACCTGTAAAAATGGTCAGCTGTTGTTTTTGCAAGTAAGTTACAGTTTGTAAAGTAAAATAGCTTCTGTTTCCGTGTTTATTTGATATAATAAATTGATGTTAAAAAATCGTTTGTTTTGTCCAAATATCGATGTTTTGGGCTCATACTGATATCTAAGTAGTCTCCCTACTGTACAGTATGTACATATGTTTGTACTTGTATATTACATAATATTTTCTCAATGATACTTAACCCTCATTTCCACATGTTTTTGTTTTAGTTATAATAGAAAATATTCATTTAAAATCAAGGAACATTCAAAAATTTAAAATGGAGACATTAAAAGTAAAAGCTGACCCAAGTGCCCAGTGTCCTATTTGTAGGACAATAAATATCTCAAAAGTTACTAGAACATATATAGCTACAAACAAAATTATTTTAAATTATGCACCATAAATACGTTCCTATGCACCTGCTATTTCACGTCAATAAAATTATTTAAACTATTTTTTTTTTTTTTTTTTTGGCTTCATGTTTCAATTTGCGCCTGTCAACAAACATAGACAATTAGCAAATATTCGCTGTGTTATTGAAATAAGGGCATGTCAGGCATGGGCCAGCGGTACCTCTTGTCTGGCTTGTTTCAGGTAATTTGTATTTTTAACGAAGGAGATCTCACATCCAGCGCCTTTTTAATCTCCTACTTACGGGCATATCAGCTGTTGCCATGCCTCTAATCAGTTGGTTGAGATGACCGAGTAAGTGTGTATGGAAACGTTTGTAAAGTGTCTTTATATGTTGGTCTACTGTTTGCATTTGTAAGTCAGTTTGTAGGGTATTGTTGGTCACGTACCATGGTGCTTTTACTATGAGACTCAAAATTTTTTATCGAAAGGTCTGGATTCTTTGTAAGTGGGTCTTTTGGCTGTTATACTTAGTATTTGTTCAAGAAATTACAGCATAGTTATATAAAGTTAGCTATTCCAGCATGGGCTATGTTATAGTTGTTAATTATTTATGATTTACACTGTTTTTAAATGTTCTTTAAAGGGAAATTCGAAGCTTACCAGGATATTTTCAATGCACCTTAAGCAGTATATAACGAATAATTTAACAAAAAAAAATTCAAACGACCATAGAAGGGCTGGGCGCCGGGTTTTTAGGATCATTTAAATCTCCTATCAAAGGCTAAAAAAAAAAAAAATGGATGTGATAAAGCGCTGGAGCCGTGCGATGGGGTTTTCATGACAGGATGGTTATTATAGGTTCCAAGCATAAAAAAGGATGAGTTGAGAGCTGGGGTCTGCGTCGCTTGGTTATGGCAACATCTGTACATATATGTCACGTTTATATATCATGCAAATACATATAACATTATTCATGCATAAGTCGGCAGGACTAGATAGATATCTCAAAAACTGTATAGTGGACAGGAGTTTATATCCATTGAGGATATCAAGAGTTGTGAAAATATCGATAGTACTATCGAAGACCTCATATATATATATATATATATATATATATATATATATATTTTTTTTTTTTTTTTTTTTTTTTCTTTTCTTGCATAGTACGCCCTATGCAAGAGGAGGTAATTGAATAATTGTGTGAACTCCATGTAAAACTACATATTATACGGCTACAATGTACAATTCAAATTTTCTCTTAACAATGTAAAATTTAAGAGCAGTGAATTAAATGTTTACCATGAAAAGATACATAAATAAAAATAAAGAAGGAGGAACAAAATAAAGTACATAAAGAAGAACAAAATTACCTAACTAAGTAATAAATCAATAAATAGACAATAATTAACATATCCTAATATCACCTACTAATACAAATATATCCTAAATAATTCTTAAAGTGGAATACATAGAAATAAAAAAAATGATCTTGTAAAATTAAAAGTAAAAATAATATATCTATATAAATAAAGATGAAATTCTGTTTGTTTGTTTATTTGTTCTTTATAGAAATCCATACCGTTTGTCCTAAATTCTCCAAATTTCGCTCAGTGGTTCTTTGATACCAGGTGCGAACACCCGTCCATATTAAAATTGCTTAACTTCAGCCGATCTTCAACTGATATTCTTTATTCTCTAAATTTTGCTCAGTGGTTCTTTCAGAAAAGGTGCGAACACCTGTCAATATTAAAATTGCATAACTTCAGCCGATCTTCAGCTGATATTCTTTATTGTTATAAAAATCATAATGATCTAACTTTACAATGTTTTTTTTATACGAAATCGACCGTTTCTTTAGAAAAATGAAATTCCCCGTGTGAAACCGGAATACAGCTATAATCTATGTATATAAAGATGAAATTCTGTTTGTTCTTTATAGAAATCCATACCGTTTGTCCTAAATTCTCTAAGCTTCGCTCAGTGGTTCTTTCAGACAGGTGCGAACACCTGTCCATATAAAAATTGCATAACTTCCGCCGATCTCTAGATTATTAGTTATAATAATCATTTTTATTTCGCTTTTTTGGTTTTTACAATCGATCGTTTGAGTCGAAGAAACGGCCTAAAAAATCATTTTATTGATTTTGAAGAGGCCAACAAGGCCCGTTAAGACCGTCCCTTGGCATGCGTCGATTTCTGGGATTTTTAAACTGTATGTTTTTTTTTAACAATAAAATACGTTTATTTACATGTATGGTGAATTTATTTTTTAAAAATGACCTGTCCATATTAAAATTGCATAATTTCAGCCGATCTTCAGCTGATATTCTATATCCTAATAAAATTCGTAATAATGTCGCTTTACAATGTTTTTTTTTTTACGAAATCATTAGAAAAATAAAATTCCCCGGGTGAAACCGGGACATACAGCTAGTAAAAACATAAATTAAAGTAATTTATAGATATTTAATTTATTAATTAATACATAATAATAAAGCATAATAATTAGATAGTTAATTAAAGTGTGTAATATTTACAGTGAAAGTCATAATTACAATAATAAATTATATTTACAAGTGATTTTAAAACCGACTTAGAATCGACTTAGAAACGAACCACGTACAATATAACCCAAACCGATAAAACAGAATTGTGGATTAACACCCATTATCTTCAATTCTTACTTATTGCATCTTACTTGTAAATATAAAGTGGAGCCAACTTTAAGCTTGATACATAATCGAATGAAATACTAACCAAAAATGTAACAGTTAATGATTATAGCAGCCTCAGTCATTGTAACCGTTCCAATATGTAGTTGAATTATTACATTGCGCCGTAAGTCACTATACCCGCACTACCGTAATGTTTTAATGGCTCAGCCTAGCGTAAGATTTTTGAAACATTTTTCATAAATTAATAATCACACCAAAAAATCCTTTTACTCATATATAAAAATCTCGTGTCCCGATGTTTGTCAGGGTGAAATCAGAAACTACTCAACCGTTTTTGATGAAATTTGGCTCATTGTGTGAAGTTTTGTCCAACTTAAAAGATAACATGGTTTGTATCTCCATTATTTGATTAAATATTTGTTTTATTGCAAATGTAATGCTTATTATACTACGATTGAGTATGATTATTTTTATGTTCTATAAATTTCCAGCGGATGTGGGTGTAAGTTAATTTATTAACATAACACTGCATTTTCCTTCGATATTTATGGTGGGTAAGCATTAACCTATTTTTCCGGCTTGGACTAGGAAAATCTGTGTTTTTCCCATAGCAAATCATCCTTTTCACGTTCAAAATCGTTGTGCACCTTTTTAGTATAACCTCCTGATACGATATCTCATATCATTATATGTTACATTCTGAATTTAATTAACATCTATTATGGCAAAAGAGTAATTTGGTAAATTTTTGCTAACTGTCTATTGTGATTATACTAAATCCCGTTCCAATTATATTCTTTATTAGTCTCATGTCTACATTTATTACATGTACTCTACATGTCTCATTTATTAACAGATTATAGTTCATTATAAAATATAAACAATAATAAATTTAGCCCATCTAAATTCTTTACTAAACAATTTTAAATTTGGGGTAAAGTTGTATTTTAAATCCCTTAGGTTTTTAGATTAGCTCAAACCTTTTTATCTTTATCAGTGAATTTTGATTTGACTATAAAAAAGAATAGGATATAACTACTTTAACGTATTAGATGTGGATCCTGAGCCCCAACAACGCGTGGCAGGTTCTGCTTGTAATAAAATATTTTTATAAATCCTAGGTTGAACTTAGGTGGAATTGTAATAGTTTAATTTCAAAATCAGAATTTTTACTTGGTGTCGACTTGTAGGTATATCTCGATATATATATCCCTTCTACATCTGGCCCAAATAAGTTTAGCAGCATAACTAATAGGATAAAGAAAAAAAATAATGATCTTTAATGAAACGCTTAAACATAACATTTAGGTAAATGTATCTTCTAGTGGAGGTCCGTGTGTAGGATGTAGCGATAGTGGTGGTTCCTGGTGGGGTCGGAGAAACCCCCCCCCCTTCCTAATCTATAGTCTTACCTAATAAAGATTTTTGGACTAATTACCTATGCGAGAGGTAATTAGTCACGAAAAAAACCGTATTAATTACGGTTTGAAAATTTAAGTTCGCAAGAACTAACAAGAGCTCGCATTACAAAGTTGGTCGCGGTAATCAGGGGAGGGTAACAGGTGACCAGTACACAGCGACACTCTGCAAATGTTTTCACACTAACCTACATGGACATGAAAATCGCCTGATAATGGACATGGCAACAGCTGATATCCCAATAAATACGAGGAGGAGATTAAAAAGGCGTTGGATGAGAGATCTCCTTACTTAGACAGCTGTAGTAAATTGGAAGGGGGTGCTGCTGAGTACTTTTCTTTCCCATGCCTGACATGTCAGTGTTTTCTAATCCGGCCACCTCATTCGCTGATTTTATCATCATTATGCAGACAGGTGCGAATAACTAATAAAAGCCAAAAATATATATATATATATATATATATATATATATAATTTTTTTTATATTAGTTCAATCTTTATTCGTGGGTAACCACCTTTTTTAAATATTTTATTTTTGAAGTGAAAAGATTGGGCTTCGCCGGGAGTCGAACCCGGCCTTTTTTAAAAATAATTTTAAAAAGGTGGTTACCTTAAAGATTGAATTAATAAAAATATAATATGAAATTGACGTTCGTCAAGAGATACCAAAAATCGTCCACCTCCTGTTACTACTCGCAAAATTTGCGAGATCCGAGGAGAGGTATCAGTGAAGAGGAGGGATTGGCTCCGCTTTGAAGCGAGCTCTGTGGTATAGTGGTTAACTTACCGCGGATGTCACGCGGGAGACCCGGGTTCGTCTCCCGGCGGAGCCCAATCTTTTCTCTTCAAAAAAAAATATTTAAAATATAATTTTTTTTTAAAATCATAATTATCGATTTGAAACCTTGTTTCATTTTTCTACTGTATAGACTAATATTACTAAGACGGTTATCACTAGACCCCGGATTTACATGCATTAAAAAATCCTCAAATATGCCAAAGAATATGCAAGAAAAAAGTGGGAAATATGCAACAAAACATGCAATTAAATTTCTTTTAATTTCAAGTATAATAGATAAGAACAAGTTTTTCTGTACATTACAACAACGAAGAATGGTAATTCATAAAATAGAAAAGCAATTTTGTTGTAAAAAATTATTAGAATTAAAAAAAAAATCAGTAATTTTTATTTTACACAATAAAATAACGTTATTGTGAATTATTAAAGTTTAAAACCAAATACATTTCTGAAAACCTGTGCCTCCGATCACTTAAAATACTCTTATAAACAGAAAATGATCTTTCCACGTCTGCCAAAGTCAATGGTGCGAACTTAAACGCCGAAATAAGTTCAGGGTCTGTGAAGTTTTCAATTTTTACAGATTCTAAAAGAAGACAGACCTTCTGAAATTATATTTATGTCACGTAATACTTGAAGACCAGTATTTTTAGAAAATATTTCACATCATTTTTTCTTTTAGATGATTCCCACTTGACCTGGGATTTTATTGACATTGTCACTTATATCATTTATTAAGTGAAAACTGTCAGTAAGAGACATGTTTCTTGTTTCTAATTTTGTTATATCCTCTGATAAAAACGATAAATGGCATGAAATAAAAGCCAAGTCATTAAAAATCTCCCCCCTTCTAAAACTGCTAACACTTTTTGGACGCTCAGTGCATTTGGGTCCTTTTCTGCGATTTTTAGAGTACTTGTCAAAATGTTAAGCGTAAAACAGGGCTACAATTAGCTAAGTCTTCCAGCAAAAGACCAACAACTCACCAGATACTAAGAAAACAAAATCCCTTGCTTTCTTGTTTTGACAAATATCAATGCAATATTTGAAAACGTAATTTATAAAATAAGAAAAATTTCCCAAATTACGATTTTTATTCAAATATACAAATATATGCATTAATCTCCCAAATGTGCAAAAATATGCAAAATAAAATTTGGAATATACGTCACATTTGACATGGCTCGTGTAGATCTGTAATAGAAAAACAAGCAATTGCATACAAATCCAGGGTCTAGTTATCACTCAGCATCAGAACTGAGCTAAACACCAAGTACAAAGAGATCGATGAAGGTGAGATCAGGAAATAATGGAACTGAACGAAGAAAAGGAAACACAAGGAGTGCATTGTAAATTGGTACCATTTGTCGAAAGGCAAGAATTCTGGCGCCTAATTTTACTTTTAATTAAGTCCCTCCATTAATCAGGGGGTGGCCGCTATAGAGGGGTTTCGAGAGAAAGGGGGGGCGCTATAGAGGGTCGGGAAAAATGTTTCGTGGGGGGGGAGGCCAATATGGCGCACGTACAATACTCCCCGGAATGCCGCACATAACACTTGCCCCGGCATCTTGGTCCCTTATTAAAACTATCCCGGGTCTCCTCTATGGCTTCAAGGGGTCGAAGTCTATGTCTTCTGGGGAGGCGCTGTGGTCAGCAGGAGTAGTGTGGTAACACCTGGTATTGGTCACGAACAGGATTCGGGTTCAAATAGAAAAAAAAAATATTTAAAACAGGATCAGGCCTTAAGTCTCAACACTTTGTTTTTTTCAAAACTTTATTTCAGCTGACGCAAACAAAAATAAGTTAATAAATGTGCAAAAATGTGTGAATTTGAGAAATAGTGTTATATTATTGTAAAAAAGTTATGAAATAAAGTACCCTCTACGTTTGACCAATTTTGGTGAAATTTTTGCTGTCATATCGCGGGCATATACCTACATTAAATACCTAATTTTAGATTCGTTTGGTTAATCGTTTTTGACCTATTCTGTTCACACACTGTCCTTTTCGCGGGACTTGTTATTTGGACTCTGGTCCCCCCAAATCGTGTATTTCCGTTGAAAACCGGAAGTCGCAATGTTCACGATCGCAATACTTTCCCTTAATATATATATTTCATTTATAAGTAAGTGAAAGTAATTAGAAATGTCTAAATATGAGTAAATTAGAATAAACACATACGAGAGAAAAAATAAAAAAATATCCCGACAACTCGTAAAACACGTTGAGCCCAAGCATGCGCAGTACGCCTTTAATGACAGACCACTGTTTATAAGTAAAGGCTTTCTGTTTATGGAGAAGAGTTGTCAACCGTTTTTTTGAAACATACATATTTAATGGAAATTATTTGTTTCATGGTAGCTAAATGAAGTTTTCAACAACTACATAGAGAATTATAAAATCGGCCGCGGTGGAGTATTATGCTTGCTTTGCCGAATCATCAAATAGTAATAATCATAAGAGAGCAAATGCAAACAAAAATAATTAAATGAATGTGAAAAAATGTGTGAATTTGAGGAATGGCGGTTACATATTATCGAAACAGGTCAATTTCTAATCTAAGTAAGTTCGAAAGTGAAAGGTGTGTGCTGTGCGCATTTTTTAATGTTATTAATATTTTTTTTTATTTTTTATTAATTTAACGATCCTATTCTTGGGGCTCTTCAATTGATTTAAAATGAAGATCAGGGCGACCTCTAAATCTCAAAACTTTTTTTTCCAAAACTTTATTTCAGCAGACGTTTCGGCCGTTCGGCCATCATAAGTGCTGTAAGGACCATCAAGGTTATCCATTATTTACAGAATAGATAAACGCTAAATCTTTCATAGATTAACATAATCGTATAAAACTCATCACGGAACCCAACAACTAAATTAATTATATAATATTATTTTTTAAAAATTAATTTAGCACTCCTCTTCTTGAGACTCTTCAATTTATGACTTCAAATTCGCACTAAGGTCCTCTCATCCAATACGTAAATTGCTCACCAAAACAAAAGTTCCCCCACCTATAGAAAAACAAAGAAACCTCATACAAAATATTCCTGTGATAAATCATACATAGGCAAAACCTCAACCGACCTCAAAACTAGAATCTACATCCATAGAAGAACCCTTAAACCTAACTCAAAAACAACCACATCATTGTCTAACCATGCTAAAGAAACCAGACATTAAATAGATTTTGATAACGTCAAAATTCTTAATAAATCAACCTCCCGGTCAAAACAAAAAATGATAAAATCCATTTACATCGCAATAAATCAAGACAGCATATTAAATGCAAGACATGAAGCAGCACATATCCCAAAGCACTATTCACACATAATAAATTACAATAGAAAGCGCTTGCGTCGACCTTAAGCCAGTAGGCCCTGTATGCTTCAGGAATGATGGGCCAGGCAACATATTTTTAAATTTTGAATTAATTATGCACTAACGACCCTCTCTTAAGGTGAATTAACGGGTAAGCATGCGATTGTTAGTATTATATAGAATGACAAACTGTATTATATAAAACTGTTAGTTTTATTAATTTTCATATATTTGTTGTTCATTATATTTTTAGATGAATTTGGCGCTGGACACCGAAAGCTATATGTAATTATTCAAAAATACATATTTATGAGATCGTCTTGGGAAGTATACTGTTAACTCTTCAATTTATTTAAAATGAGGATCAGGGCGACCATGAAGTCTCAACACTTTTTTTTCCAAAACTTTATTTCAGCAGACGTTTCGGCCATCATCAGAGCTGTAAGGAACATCAAAGTTATCCATTATTCACCGAATTGATTAACGCTAAATCTTTCATAGATTAACATACTTGTATAAAATTCATCACCGAACACAACAAAAAAATTATTTAAACCACAATAAAATTAACCATTCCCCACTTGACACCAATAAATTAATCCTTATGCTAAAAACATCAATTATTTAAATACTCTGAAGACGAAGCAGAAATTTATTTTAGCTTCGAATTGAAATATTTTTTATAGTTAAGCTTTAGCACAAGAAAAGGTTTTGAAGAAGGGAAAGATAGTGAAGAAGAAAGAAATTTAATAGAAGTTTTTTTTCTAAAGTGAAATATCAATGACATTTATTTTTACAATTATTATTAACGTCATGTACAAGTGCATGTTACAGTTTTCATTTCGCGTAACTATTATTAAAAATTGTTTTCCCAAAATATTTACAAAATTTAGTAATTATTTTCTTGTTACCTCATCTATACATGAAAATGATATAATTTTTTGGTAAAAATTTTATTTTGTTACATTATCTTTTCACTTTATTATTTTTGTCCAATACTACCCTGCGATCAAAGTAATATGTCCAAATGATCTGCAGCTAACCACATCCTTAACGATAAGACCTTATTTAGAAATCTAACATATCTATAGACACAATATAGCTATATCTTTTAAATATTTATTATAAAAAATATTTATTATAAAAAGAAAAGAAAAAATTGGCCTTAGGCGGAATTCGAACTCGGATTTCCTTATGCGGATTCAAAAATTCCTTATTAAAAAATCCGGGTTCAAATTCCAGACAAGGCTAATCCTTTCTCTTCTTATAAAAATATTTCAAAATAATACTAACAAATTTAATGTTATCATGACAGAGAAATAATTGAATTAAAAAAAAAAAACTAGGGTAACTGAACCATAGGTTGAAAATGCTCCAATAGTTGACATTTAGCACAAAAAGTGTGAATAATAAGATTCAGGGTTGATTATTTTGGTTCAAAATTTGGCGGTAATTTGCCAAGTTATACTAGTTAGCTGTGCTGCTATCGACATTAGTTTCATGAAAAATCAAGCTTATTTGCGAGAGGTTATAATGGCGAATTTCTATTGGCCTGAAAACTTGGTTTCTGCTACACTGTTTCATTAAGGTGGAAGTCAAGTTAAATAAGCTTTTTAGTAGGTTTATTTGAGTTCCATTATGTTTTCATTCTTTTTATGGAATTCATTAAGTTCATGAGAACCATTTGATATCCTTTTTAATATATTTATACAATGCTTTAGGGTTTAAATGTAGGTGTTTTCAAAAAATACAAACTTTTCAATAAAAAACGCTACGACTTATCACTCGTGCTCCGTGGTATGTTAGTAACAAAACATTACATACAGACTTACGCATTTCTATGGTACATGATTACATTCGGTCTTCATATAAAAAATTTCATGACAAACTTTATGGACATCCCAATAGACTTATACAAGACATGGCCACAACACTGGAAGAAGGCTGAAGAGGAGCTGGCTAAGGGATCTCCTAGAATAACCTGTCTTAAAGGTTCAAGTTAGGAGTAGGTGCCCATGGGCATAGATCTCTCCATGCCTGACATGCCTATTATTTTAATTATATCTCATCTGCTTATTGTCGCAGGCTGAGCGACAGGTGTGGATTAAAAAATAAAAGTTAAAAAAAAAAAAAATGTAGGTGTCAACTATTAGAACAGATATTAATTCATAATTTCAATAGTTGACATCGATGTCGACTACCGCCAGAATTAGCAAATAGTGTTCTATCTGGTGGTGGTTTATGGAAGTCTGAGTATGGCTGGATGACAGGTGTCTTATTTTATGAATTCATAGCTAGTGTGCTCTATCCATGGATAATCCTATTCCTGAACTAACACGCGTCTCACGTTTATGGTATTCCTTAGGGTCTTGAGAATCATTTGATATCCTTTTTAATTTATTTAAACAATATTTTAGGGCTTAAATGTACGTGTAAACAATTAGAACAGAAATTAATCCATAATTTCAATAGGTGACATCCATGTCAACTACCGCCAAAATTAGCAAACAGTGTTCCATCTGGGAGTGGTTGGAAGTCAGTGGAAGTCAGAGTCTGGCTGGATGACAGGTGTCTTATTTTATGAATTTATGGCTAGTGTGCTCTATCATATGATCATTGATAGCAAAACTGCTTTGCCAATAATCCTATTCCTGAAGGAACACGCTCTCATCTGACTCTTCCCACTTCCCGATTCTGCAAAGAACATGCTGTAAGCAAGCTGCACTCTATCAAAATGCTACACATTTCATCCAACCAATGAATGTGGCCATCTTTAATTGTCTAAAAAGGCCCTGGACGAGTGAAGTTCATCATTGTAGAGTCGAAAATTGTGCAAACCCAACATTAAAAAATCTGGTGCGTATGCGCAACACACAACTTTCACTTACCAACTTACTTAGATTAGAAATTAATGCGTTTTGTTAATTGCCACTTCTCAAATGAACATAACGGCTTTAATTATGAACAATGGACCATCATCACGTACTCCGCATGCGTGGGCTCAACGAGTTTTATGATTTTTTTTTATGATGACTGAATATTTTTATTTTTTTTCTCCTCTTTATGTTTTCTTTATTTTTATAATATCTCATATTTAGCCATTTCTTATTTTTAGGCGTAACATGAGACAGTTAATTTCTCCATATAAACAAAAACAAAGGTACTTTATGGGAAACAAACAATCAAAAAAGCCCCCCCCCAAAAAAGCCCCCTCAGAACATTTAAATTATGATAAAGCCTACCTGATATTAAAGAACACCTAATTTTCATTTAACATGACGAATTTGATAAAAATCGTTAAAGCCGTTTTTGAGATCATCGAAAAAAACGTAAAAATTGGAAAACAAATTATGAAATAAATTGTCCGCTCCGTTTGACCAATTTTGATGAAATGTTAGCTATCACATCTTTGGCATATACATACATCAAATACCCAGTTTGACAAAAATCGTTAAAGCCTTTTTTGAGTAAATAAAAAAAAAACACATGAAAATGATACAAAATTTATTAATTAAAGTACCCCCTCCGATTGATAAATTTTGATTTAATGTTGGATATCGCATCTTTGGCGTATACATATATCAAATACCCAGTTTGATCAAAATCGTTAAAACCGTTTTTTAGTAAAAAATCTGGTGCGTGCGCGCAACACACAACTTTCACTTACCAACTTACTTAGATTAGAAATTGACGTGTTTTGCTAAATATCATTTCCCCAATTCACACATTTTTCTACATTCATATTTTATTTTTGTTAATCGTTAAAGCCGTTTTTGAGTAAATAAAAAACCACGTGAAAATGATACAAAATTTATTAAGTGAAGTGCCCCCTCCGGTTAATGAATTTTGATGAAATTTTAACAATCATATCTCAGGCATATAAATACATCAAATACCCAGTTTGATCAAAATCTTTAAAGCCGTTTTTGAGTAAATAAAAAAACCACGTGAAAATGATACAAAATTTATTAAGTAAAGTCCCCCCTCCGGTTGATCAATTTTGATGAAATTTTAACAGTCATATCTCGGTCATGTACATACATCAAATGCCCAGTTTGATCAAAATCGTTAAAGCCGATTTAGAGTAAATAAAAAAAAAACACGTGAAAATGTTACAAAATTTATTAAGTAAAGTCCCCCCTCCGGTTAATCAATTTTGATGAAATTTTTACAGTCATATCTCGGGCATATTAGTACATCAAATACTCAGTTTAATCAAAATCGTTAGAGCCGTTTTTGAGAAAATCGAAAAAAACCTAAAAAGTTATTAAGTAAAGTACCCCCTCCCTTTAAGTAATTTTGATGAAATTTATGCTGTCACATCGCGGGCATATACCTACACTAAATACCCAATTTCATGATCACACGGTTTATAGTTTTTGAGCTAGTCTGTTCACACACACACACACAGACACACACACACACACACACACAGACCATTTCGCGGGACTTGGTCATTTCGACTCAGGGGACCCCAAAACGTGTATTTCCGTTGAAAACCGGAAGTCGAAATTTTTCACGATCGCAATACTTCCACTTACTATATATTTCATATATAGGTAAGTGAAAGTAATAAAAAAAAAACTTGAAAATTATACAAAATTTATTAAGTAAAGTTCACCCTCCGGTTGATCAATTGTGATGAAATGTTTACAGTCATATCTCGGGCATATAAATAGATCAAATACTCAGTTTAATCAAAATCGTTAGAGCCGTTTTTGAGAAAATCTAAAAAAACATAAAAAGTTATTAAATAAAGTACCCCCTCCCTTTGAGTTATTATGATGAAATTTTCGCTGTCACATCGCGGGCATATGCATACACCAAATACCCAATTTCAGTTTTGTACGGCCTATAGTTTTTGAGCTAGTCTGTTCACACACACACACACAGACCATTTCGCGGGACTTGGTTATTTGGACTCAGGGGACCCCAAAACGTGTATTTCCGTTGAAAACAGGAAGTCGAAATTTTTCACGATCGCTATACTTTCCTTACTATATATTTCATATATAGGTAAGTGAAAGTAAAAAACGAAACTTTGGCCATTACTAAAATTTATTTATCATACTTAGTTAACTGGGTGGTCTCATTTTTACTTTCACTTACCTATATATGAAATATATAGTAAATGGAAGTATTGCGATCGTGAAAAAATTCGACTTCCGGTTTTCAACGGAAATACACGTTTTGGGGTCCCCTGAGTCGAAATGACCAAGTCCCGCGAAATGGTCTCTGTGTGTGTGTGTGTGTGTGTGTGTGTGTGTGTGTGTGTGTGTGTGTGTGTGTGTGTGTGTGTGTGTGTGTGTGTGTGTGTGTGTGTGTGTGTGTGTATGTGAACAGACTAGCTCAAAAACTATAAACCGTGCGATCCTGAAATTGGGTATTTAGTGTAGGTATATGCCCGCGATGTGACAGCATAAATTTCATCAAAATTACTTAAAGGGAGGGGGTACTTTACTTAATAACTTTTTAGGTTTTTTTCGATTTTCTCAAAAACAGCTCTAACGATTTTAATTAAACTGAGTATTTCATCTATTTATATGCCCGAGATATGACTGTAAAAATTTCATCAAAATTGATTAACCGGAGGGGGGACTTTACTTAATAAATTTTGTAACATTTTCACGTGTTTTTTTGATTTTCTCAAAAACGGCTCTAACGATTTTGATTAAACTTAGTATTTGATCTATTTATATGCCCGAGATATGTCTGTAAAGATTTCATCAAAATTGATCAACCGCAGGGGGCACTTTACTTAATAAATTTTGTATCATTTTTACGTGCTTTTTTTATTTACTCAAAAACGGCTTTCACGATTGTGACCAAACTGGGTATTTGATGTATGTATATGCCAAATATGTGATAGCCAACATTTCATCAAAATTGATCTGCGGGAGGGGGGACTTTACTTAATAAATTTTGTATCATTTTCACGGGGTTTTTTATTTACTCAAAAACGGCTTTAACGATTAATAAAAATAAGATATGAATGTAGAAAAATGTGTGACTTTGGGAAATGATATTTAACAAAACACGTCAATTTCTTATCTAAGTAAGTTGGTAAGTGAAAGTTGTGTGTTGCGCGCACGCACCAGATTTTTCGTTTAAATATGTTTTGTTTTTGTTTTTGTCTCATTTAAGCTTTTTGTGTATAAAATAATTAAATAGTAGAAATTTTATTTTGTTTCCATTGTGATTTACTAGTTTATAAATAAAAAAATATTAACTTTTATTGTAGTCCTTATTACCTAATAAAAATCAGAGGACATTAAATATTAATACATGTGTCAACATTAAGATCATAAATGTCAACTCTCCAAACCTTTACATTTGGATGTGTCAACTATTGGTTCATTTTAGAAGTTTCTAAGAAATATTTTTTTATAACAACCGCAACTGTAGACCACAGGGATATTGAATTCCTAGTTTTCTAGAGGGATTGGCCTAACTAAATTCATAACAAAGTTTATCCTAACATTAATATAGTGGTAAACAGTGTCAACAATATAATGTTTTTTCTTAAACTGTCAACTATTGGTACAGTTTACCCTATAGCAGTTGTATTAAGACTTTCCCATACTGTCATGATAGTAATTCAATTCAAATATCTGCCAGTATAGCACGAGACTAGATCGGAAAGCAAAGATTACAGAGCGGACACGCGGCACACTATCTCTTATCACTTACCTGGCTCTTGTTATCAATGCTTGTACGGTGTGCTTGCTAATCTCTCGTTATTGATGGATCTGTTCCAGCCTAGACGTGTTTGTTTTTTTCTATTTACATCAACTGATAATGGTTAGTCTTTCTATTCCAACCTAACCTGGTTATTTCTATAAATTATTTTAAGCTGATTCCGGACCTTATAATAGTTAACACTAGAGAAGCGACATCGACATCGATGTTATACATTTTTTGAACATCGATAGTTGCATGTCGATGTTTTAAGTAGTTGAATTTTTATTTATTGAAAGAGTACTGTAAAGAAAATAGAACACTTCAAATTTGACCTAATAACACAGTGTTTACACTCAGTAAATGCAAGCTTGAAAGGGATGTACATGTACAAAAGATAGCCAATAAATATCTAATTTTTTTTTTTCAACATTAAAGTTTTTATAAAAACAAAGAATTTTTTAACATCGTTGTTTTGACAAAAATATATTTTTAACGAAGTTTAGGCATAAACAAAAATGTTCTTAACATCGATGTTAAAGAAAAAACTCTTCTATATATGCTTTCGATGTCGCATATATCCACCTAATCGAGTGAAGAAAACAATGGGAAAAACGTGTTCTTTAGTCAATTTTTATTTTCATTAATCAACTCAAGACTCCCTTTCCAAACTGTTGGGTTGATGCAAAATTAATGCAGGTTTTTAATATTCATTGAAAATAGGCCATATCTTTACTTTAACCCTCGAAAGGCACACTAATTTTTTTTTCATACATGCCAAACTGGGGTCCTACAGACCCCAAAAGTTAATCCTTTATATAAATTATAGTTTGAAATATTTTTGGAAGCTTTTATTTAGACAATTAAAAAAAAAGTACAAGATCAAGAAAACAATAAATTGGATTAAAAATATTTATTTTAATTTAAGTTATATAAAAAAAACACATATAAAATGCACATTTTTCAAGTAGATTTTACAGTTTTTAAAAAACGTATTTACAAATTTCAAATTTTATACAAATCAAGATTCATTATTTTTCTATTGTTACTTAGAATATTCTAAATATAAAAAATATGTTTTACAAAATTTATTGCCGACCACTTTTCTTACATGAAGCCCTCATTGACTGCATTCTACGCACAAGTGTGTGGCTGTGGCATTCCCTACAAACTAGTTTTGTTTTCCTATCTTTTTGTCTAGAACAATAAGAGCATCTTCCTTTTTAAACTGTCCTAGGGCCTTTGGACCCGTGCCATTGACTCCTATTAATTAATATTAATATTAATTAATTAATATTAATTCCTTAATTAATATTTTAAGCCATTCTACGGTGAATACGAACAAGACAGTGGTTCTGACGTTTAGAAAAGGTGGCAAAATAGGAAAGCATAACAAACTAAAATACATGAACACAGTTTTGAAGGAAGTCAATGAATTCACATACCTTGGAGTCCCCTTTTCTTCATCCGCAAAATTCTGTTCAGCGGGCAATCATTTTCTTAAAAAATGTACAATAGCTAATTCATCAGTTTTAAAGATATTAAACAACAGCAAATCTGACACATGGAATACCAAAATCGAACTATTCCAAGCAATTTCAGAAAATACACTTCTCTACATGTCTGAATTATGGGGACTGGAATACGCAGACCAGATAGAGAAAGGCCATTTGTCTTTCTTAAAACTATTGCTTCATCTACCAATAAATACACCTAGCAGTCAAGTCAGCTTGGAAACAGGGCAGATTCATATGAAGCACAAAATATTTAAGCGAATGCTGAAATGGTGGCAGTGCTTATTGGAAAGGCCGTCTACAGATATAGCCAAATTGTGTTACATTAGACTCATTCAAATACAGGAATTCACTGCACCTTACAACTGGACATCAATACTTAAAGATTACTTGACATCATTAGGAGCAAAGGACATATGAGATAAACAGGCACTGACTAAAACAGATTTACACGATCTCTTGGAAAAATCTCAAAATCACTTACATTCAGCTGATATTGATAATGTCCTAAACAGCACATCTAACCTTACGTACCGTCATATAAGCTCCCTAGATGGTGCTGAAGAATATCTTTATTTTAAAACGCATATAAATAAAATCAGAATAATGGCTCAACTGCGCCTATGCTGTAAGCACAATACAAGATTATACGTTCAAAAATATTCAATAAAATTCAATGTTGAGAATTTGTGCCCTCTATGTAAGAAAGAAGAAGACAGTATATCCCATCTCTTGCTGGCATGACCTATTCTAAAACAATTCCGTTCAAAGTATTTAGGCTTTATAGTTCAAGAATTGGATAAAACAGATAAATTGATATACGTTCTCACGCAATATACAGAAATCGACAACATATTTATATTCGTCACGAAGAGCCTGAAAAAAAGAAAACTTTTGTCAAATATATAAAATCCCAAGAAAAAATTTACATTAAATTATTATATCATATACCATTCTACACTACCATTGTAAAGTTTATTAATTGTGAATTTTTCTTCAATATCGTTCAAGAAGTGTATATATATATATTTTTTTTTCTCATTATTTGTAACTACATTTTGTAAAGATTTTAACTTTAATTTGTATTGAAATATTTTTTTCTTTTATGTAATGTAAGCAACCAACTCCTTGCTGTAAGTTGTAACTTTATAAGCAATAAACTCATTCATTCATTCATTCATTCCTTTTTTAGCCAAGTCATAAGCCATTTTAAAAAAATTCACATTTATCAGAAAGTTAAGAAATAAAGGAAAAATAAAACATAACCCACAAAATAAAACATTTTGAAAGAAATATTTGTTACACTTACAAAGCAAATTGTAATAAAAGTGTAATAACAAAAAGAAGAACTTAGATGCCACACTGGGGTCTACAGGACCTCAACACAAGTTTTTAATTTTCTATAAAAATAACAGAATGAACTACAACTTTTCCAACATAGGCGCTAAGGCGGTAGGTGTACCAACTTCACAGCCATTAGAATAATTTTATCAATTAGATATTCGTACGTAATATGTTCTTGGGGTCTGTTAGACCCCAGTGTGCCTTGCGAGGGTTAACTATATATATTTAATCAAAATAATTTCCATCTGAATCAATGCACTTTTGCAAACGTTCAACAAGCATTCTTATTCCACCAGAAAACAAAATCTGAATCCCTGGACTCAATGAAGTCACGAAAAGAATTTTCAATTTCATCCTGGTTTTGAAAAATTTTCTCCCTCAAAAAAGTTATCCAGATGCCTGAAAAAGTGGAAGTCTGTAGGAGAGAGGTCAGGTGAATAAGGTGGGTGTGGGAGAACTTCGTAGCCCAACTCGTGTAGTCGTAGCGTTGGTTGTGCGACGTGTGGTTTGGCGTTATCATGGAGAAAGATAGGTCCCTTCCGATTCATCAATGCTGGGCAAAGACGTTGTAATTTTTGATTCATGTTGTCAATTTCTTGACAGTACTTGTCAGCAGTTATAGTCTCACCTCGATTGAGAAAGCTGTACTGGATAACACCAGCAGTATACCACCAAACTGTGACCATAACTTTTTTTGGGTTCAGGTTGGGCTTCGGGAAAGGTTTTGGTTGTTCATCTTTGCCCAGCCATTTGCTACAACGCCTTCTGTTGTCGTATAAGATCCATTTTTCATCGCACGTCACAATGCGATCGAGAAATGGATCATTTTTATTGCGTGCCACAAGCATGGAACAGATTTCAAAGCGGCGATTTTTTTGGTGGTCGTTTAATTGGTGTGGCACCCACTTGGCCAACTTTTTTACCTTACCAATTGCTTCCAAGTGGCGTACAACTGTGGATTGGTTCACGCCGAGTTCTACCGCTATTTCTCGGGTGGTTTTGGTTGGGTCTTCTTCCACTATCTACCTCAGGTGGTCGTTGTCAAGAGCAAAATGACGGCCCCGACCTTCCTTGTCTTCGAGGTCGAAATCTCCAGTGCGAAACTTCTGGAACCAACGCTGCACCGTGCACTCGTTAATAGCCCCCTGACCCCACACTTCGTTAATAATACGAGCCGTTTGCGCAGCGCTGCGCCCTAATTTAAATTCGTAAAAATAAATTTGACGAAAATCGTACTTCGACATTTTCGATTTAAGACCTTTGAACACACTGAACAAAACGATTTTACTGATCAAATTCATGGTGAAAGAGAGGGTATTAGATAAGGTTTGTTTTGGTATAATAATGATCAATGTTAGGATTTGCTTTGTTTACACAATTGAAATTAAGATATCGCAATAGAGTAAACCTGCATTAATTTTGCCTCAACCCAATATCTTATGCTACAATCCTATCCCGTCGACATATTTTTCTCTGCCTGATCTATGACCGCAAGGGTCAATATAACAACTCTATAACAATGACATACTTAGACATAAAGTTACTGTTCCGCACTCTGCATACGCACACGACACAGAAATTTTACCCCGACTGGCCTCTCTAAATTTACCTTAATCTTTATTTTAATGTGCGGTCGGCGCGACACACAACTTTCACTTACCAACCTTTTTAGCGTAGAAATAAACGTGTTCGATAAATGTGTAAACAACACTAAGCAACTTCACAGAAAATAGCTGTTTTACATATTTTTGTTATTCTCCTAAAGTTGAAGAGTACTATAATTTTTGAAAAATTTGAAAGTCCTTAATACTTGGCTATTTATTATTAGGTATTTATTTTATAGGTTATTTTTACTTTCACTTACCTATATTTATTTATTTATTTATTTAAATAAATAAATAAATATAGGTAAGTGGAAGTATTGCGATCGTGAAAAATTTAGACTTCCGGTTTTCGACGGAAATACACGTTTTGGGGTGCCCTAAGTCGAAATAACCAAGTCCCACGAAATGGTCTCTGTGTGTGTGTCTGTGTGTGTGAACAGACTAGCTCAAAAACTATAAACCGTGCGAACCTGAAATTGGGTATTTAGTGTATGTATATGCCCGCGATGTGACAGCAAAAATTTCATCAAAATTGTTCAAAGGGAGGTGGTACTTTATTTCATAATTTTTTTTCCAATTTTTACGTTTTTTTCGATGATCTCAAAAACGGCTTTAACGATTTTTATCAAATTCGTCATGTTAAATGAAAATTAGGTGTTCTTTAATATCAGGTAGGCTTTATCATAATTTAAATGTTCTAAGGGTTTTTTTTTTTGGGGGGGGGGCCTTTTTTAAGTTTTTTTCGATTTTCTCAAAAACGGCTCTAACGATTTTGATTAAACTGAGCATTTGATCTATTTATATGCCCGAGATATGACTGTAAAAATTTCATCAAAATTGATCAACCGGAGGGGGGACTTTACTTGATAAATTTTGTATCATTTTCAGGTGTTTTTTTTATTTACTCAAAAACCGCTTTGAAGATTTTGATCAAACTGGGTATTTCATGTATGTATATTACCGAGATATGACTGTAAAAATTTCATCAAAATTGATTAATCGGAGGGGGGACTTTACTTAATAAATTTTGTATCATTTTCAAGTGTTTTTTTATTTACTCAAAAACGCCTTTAAAGATTTTGATCAAACTGGGTATTTGATGTATGTATATGCCAAATATGTGATAGCCAACATTTCATCAAAATTGATCAACCGAAGGAGGGACTTTACTTAATAAATTTTGTATCATTTTCACGGGGTTTTTTATTTACTCAAAAACGGCTCTGACGATTAACAAAAATAAGATATGAATGTAGAATAATGTGTGACTTTGGGAAATGATATTTAGCAAAACACGTCAATTTCTAATCTAAGTAAGTTGGTAAGTGAAAGTTGTGTGTTGCGCGCACAAACCAGATTTTTACTTTTAGGGACCTAAAATAATCCTAATTTCATCAATTGAAAGTTTTTTTGTTTTTTTTTACGGCTTGCTTGGTTTTTACAGCGAGTTGTTTGTTTTATATCTTGAAGGTGAATCGATAGGTGTATTTACGACTCCCAGTAAATTAAAACGTAATTTTCAAATGTTTGTCTCATATGCCTTTCAGGGAACCGATAAAGAGCTGTTCCTCTAAAACAACCTAATTTTTTTCCAGAAATCTGATAAGGAACTAAAGATTGTAATATATAACATAATTATTAAAGATTAGGCATTTTCAGTATCCTACGGCTATTCGTTTTTGAGCTATTATTTTCACACAGAAACACACACACACAAAAATACACAAAATTTATCAATATATTGTTATTTATCAATTTTGATGAAATTTTGGCATTCACGTCGCGGGCTTATACATACATCAAACCCACTTTGATTAAAATCGTTAGAGCCGTTTATGAGAAAAATCGAAGAAAACGTAAAAATGTATTAAATAAACTGCCCCCTACGTTTGACCAATGTTGATGAAATTTTTGCTGTCACATCGCGGGCATTTATATCTATCAAATACCCAATTTCAGGTTCATAAGACTTATAATTTTTGAGCTAGTCTGTTCACGCACACACACACACACACACACACACTCGCGCGCGCGCACACACGCACGCACGCACACACACACATACATACCATTTCGCGGGACGCAGGGACTCAGGGGACCCCAAATCGTGTATTTCTTTTGAAAACCGAAATTCGTAAATTTTCACGGTCGCAATACTTTCCCTTTCTATATATTTCATGTATAGGGAAGGGAAAGTAAAAAATAAAAGATTTTAGATTAAATGTCCACATTTTTTTTCTTGTGAACCCATTGTTTTCCCACTTTGAAATTTAGCACATTTTTAGCTAAAAATGATAAAATAACACGCATAATTATTCAATCAAAGAATTCTAATTCTTTATGAAAAGATAAACGCACCAAATACTGAAAAAAATATGACCCCTGTTTCTAATATTTCTAGCTCAAATAGATTTTGAGATATAACCCAAAAACATTTATAAAACGGAGCGTTTTTGCTATTGTTTTTACTACTTCAAAAATGTATATCTAAAAAACTGTAAATCCGAAAGAATCTGAAATTTCGTATGTTTCTTTATATTGATGCATGCCACAAATAACTGAAAAATTATTAAAATCAAGATCCAAATGTTCAGACCCTCGTTGATTTGATATGGAATGACCCAGTAGTATATTACTCTCCTTCGTGTTACGAGATTTGTACTGACTCGTCCAATCATTCACTCCAAAGATCGCTAAGTTAAGACACTTTTTACTGAAAAAATGAAAACCCAAGTAGGTCTTATATACCAGTTCAAGTACGAGAAGACATCAAGCGTTTATTATTAAAAGTTATATTTTTCAATTTAAAAAAAAGTCGACTAAAAACAACGATGATAAGAAAACATCGGTTCCGTAAAATCCATAACATAGTTACCATGAAACAAATAATTTCTATTAAATGAACGAAACGGCTTTAATTATGAACAATGGTCTGTCATTAAAGGCGTGCTGCGCATGCGTGGGCTCAATGTGTTTATATGAGTTGACGGAATATGTTTTTTTTCTTTTTTCTCCTTTATATGTTTACTTGTTTTTCTTCATATTTCATAATTAGCCATTTCTTATTTTTAGGCGTAACGATAGAAAGCTAATTTCTCAATGTAAACAAAAATAAAGGTAGGGGAGAGCGGGGTTGGTTGGCGTAGGGGGTAGGTTGGCCATCGGCTTATAGTTTCTGTCACACCTGTTGTGAAGGGCCCACCATTGAACTATGTGACCCACTCGACCTCGGGAGTCTTGTCCTGAGTATTCAATTCGATGCTAACAGTGTAGAGAAGAGTGTGCTTCATTGATTGATTTTACAACATATAAGTAAATTTTTATATTTTCAGTAAATTTGGTTTAAAGGCATGGTAAAACATTTGACTCCGATTCTGTTCACATAGCCCCTAACTCCTTTGAAAAACCTAACCTTTCGATTAACCAATTTCTTGTTTGATTGTTCTCCCCTGTTCTGGCAACCATCTTTCATATGATCTCTCCTGTGGGGTTAGTTGGCTCGCTTCAACTGGGTTTTGTTGGCGCAATAGAAATTCACAAAAGCAAGGTAAACATAAAGAAAGGTGAAATTACCAATTGTCTTTAGTTCCAGTAAGGAGGATGAGAGCAATGTTTTTTATTCAGAAAGTGACAACAGTCTAAATTTCTATCCTCTTCTATTGTCATTCTATTTTCCCTTAAAAGCTGTTAAAACCGATTCAAAATGATTATACCATTATAATGCAGCTTTTAATAACAATAATAAGTGTCAGGCAGTACTTGAATGAGATGGCTAAACAACGCCACCTTCTAGGCCAACCTGCCCCACCTTGGGGGTTAATTTTCTATGATCTTAGTATTAAATATTATGTGGTGAAAAAAATACTTGAAGTACTCTAATACTTAGAGTTTACAGTGGTATCAGCCCTATTGGGATTATATGAACAGGAACGACTCAACAATCAAAAAAGTGAAAACTGTTGCCAACCAACCCCGCTCTCCCCTTCTTTATAGGAAAACAAAAAAGGCCCCTTCCCCATTTAAGCCCCCTCAGAACATTTGATAATGATAAAGCATACCCTTATAATATTAAAGAATACTTAATTCTAGTTAAAAATGACGAGTTTAATCAAAATAGTTAAAGTTGTCGAAAAAAACGTAAAAAAGGGCCAAAAGTTTTGAAATAAAGTACTCCTTCCATTTGACAAACCACTAAGTTAAAAATTTGTTTACTGTACAAATGAAAACCCAATTAGGCCTTTTATACCAGTTCAAGTACAACAAGACTTCAAGCGTTTATTTTTTAGAGTTATATTTTTCACTAGCATTCCCCGTCGCGGCTTCGCCCGGGAGCCTTTAAAATCAATTTTGTGACCATTATCTTGGTATTGATATAATATAATATGTTATCTGATGTTAAGGAGATTAAGTAGAATCTGAGCTTCCGGTAGGTGGAATGTTGGAGGGGGAAGCTGCCGGCTTGGTAGAAGAGACGGAGACGCGCAATGGAGAGAGTTCACTAAAACCGCCGAAACAAAAAATGACTTACTCGTCGTGAACACTTCATTTTTCGGCTGTAAAACCTAGTTTTCGACGCCCAATAGGGCCTTTCGAGTTAAACTAGTCGTATCAAATTCTTTGAAATGAGTCCTAATTAGATATATTTTCTCGAAGTTCGAAAATAGATGTCCGTTAGAGTTAAACGACAATTTCGCCATTTACATTTTAGATATTCTTAGGGGTTACATTCCTTTCTTAGTGGTTACCTACATCGCTTTTAAAATCTAAATTCCGAAGTTTCTAATCATAAGTAGTTTTTGCTCTGCGTTTATTCTGTCAGTCAGGACAAAGCCTCTTATATATATGGAGAAGTATATATATATGGAGTAGTATATACATATGGAGAAGTATATATATAAATGGAGTAGTATATGTATATGGAGAAGTATATATATATGGAGAAATATATGGAAAAGAGATCGAAATAAACACGCACCATCCCCAATCATGGGAATCACAGTGTGCATAATTTGATTACCACTAATATTTAAATAATAAGTAGCCATATTTTATGTGAATGTCTATTTTAATAATATTGTAACGTTAAATCGATATTCAAATAAAAAACATATGGTTTAAAATCTCAACAATAGATTTCCGTTAGAGTTAAACGAAAATTTCGCCATTTAAGGCCCTTAGGGGTTACATTTTTGAAATTCCTTTCTTAGTGGTTACCTACATCGCGTTTAAAGTCTAAATTCCGAACTTCAAGTTTCTATCATTAGTAGTTTTTGCTCTGCGTTGATTCTGTCAGTCAGGACAAAGCCTCTATAGAGAGATATTAGACTCTATAGAGAGATATAGCCTATATATAGAGAGATTACAGTATTTTTTCAGTTAAAAAAAAATCGACTTATAACACTGATGATAAGGAAACATCGATATTTTAGAAACATCGACATCGCTGTCGCATCCCTAATACGCTCTATACTGCTCGCCTTTATATAATCAAATGTCGACGGACCAGTTTCTTTGTTGATCCTTCTCCTCCATTCATTAATACTCGCGAATCGTTCTGAGAGGACCTCCTTTTCGAGGGATGCTTTTTCTAGGGAGCAAGTTATTTTTCTGATCTTAAAGCTATGTAATAGAATATGGTTATTATTATCGCACTGTCGATCCCCAATGCTCTAACCCTAGTTTGAGTTGGGTATAATCCCCGCAACAGGTGAGCGATATGAATATTATAATCAGGGGGGAGGAGGCAGTCAGAACGCCCCCCTCGCTGCTACACAATGGGGCGGGACAAACCCCCTAACTAGCATTGTCCCGCGGGCACGTGCCGCCCCATTCTCATGCTAACTGGGGGCAGGTGCCGACCCGAGGTGTCCGTTCCGGATAACTAGATGCCGAATTGCCAGCCTGCGGTCAGGTGGGGGTGGCGAGCCTCCTCCATCCCGATTGGTTACGATATTCCGCCCCAATGTTGTGATCTCTCCGTTCATCCGTCATCCTCTAGGGTGGCGAATTATCTGGGGGCCTGTGACGTAACTAGGGCATTTGGGATCCGGCGTAGAATTATTTTTGAACATCTTCTCAATGTTACTTAAAGCCAACAAGGCATTTCAATTCACTTAAGGCCAACAAAAGGATTCTTATTATTTATCTCTGAAGAGCAGGACTAGACAGCTTTAGCACTTTAGTGATTGTGCCGGAATAGCCGAGAGTTGGACATGGAGCGCGACGGACATTCTTGGAACGGCGCGCCGCACAGTGGTTGAAAAACGTATTTTTTGAAGGTATTGGAATATTCTTTTTCTTTTCATCATTAATTAATAGAATAGTTATCTGACACATTCCATAAATTTATTCGGAGATATTCTGATTTTTAAACTTGTTAGGACCCTTTGAAAATCGATCATTGAAAAAGTTTATTTTTCAACGGAAAATTTATAACACTATAATAATTTTTACAACTCGCAGTTTTGTTTCTTAGGGCAATTTTCCTTTATAATCATGAAAAGCGATCTCCCATATTATACTAGCATAAAAATGATGCTATTTGGTCCATGTTTTAACCCAGAAATAAAATCCCGAATAAATGCAATGAAAATTAGAAAAAAAAAATTTTTAGTAATTCATATTTTTCAAGCGCAGCCGAGCGCAGTTTTAAAATCCATCTTTTTAAGAAGAAGATACATTCAAGGAAATATTAAAACATATTCTAGCTGCGTCCACCTGCGTCTGTACATGTGGGATTTTTTTTAAAATAAATAATAAATAAATAAATATTATAAGGGTAGGTTTTATCATTATTAAAATGTTTTGATGGGGCTTAAATGTGGAAGGAGCCTTTTTTGTTTTCCTATAAAGTAGCTTTGTTTTTGTTTATAAGGAGAAATTTACTGTCTCTCGTTACTCCTAAAAATAAGAAATGGCTAAATATAAAATATGAAAAAAATCAAGTAAACATATAGAGAACAAAAAAAAAAATAAGATATTCCGTCAACTCATAAAACACGTTGAGCCCACGCATGTATGTATATGTTCATGCAGCCTGATTACCTAGAGGTGTAATACTCGATATCATTGAGTATTACACTAATCATATTATATTTTAAAATTAAACCATGATTATGTAGGTAAGTGGGGATGTGATTTAATGCTTTTTGAATAAATTGGAGACAGTCAACTCTACGGTATTTTCCATCTCGGGAAATTTTTTGGGCACCACTAAGTTTTTCACATAATTGACAATAACTACCCAACAGGCAAAAAAAGGCAAATGAAATGAGAGGAATATATTCCCTGATGCATCCCAGTCCTTGATCAATCTCTGCCATCTTAAACCAGGATAAAGCTTTATCTGTAATCATGCTTCAAATTAGTTATTTTGTGCGAAAGATTTTCGCTTATTTAATCGTTTATTTTGGATGGATACTGTGTTATGTTGAAACATCTGTATACGCACATAAAGGCTGTAAAACAACTATCACTCAAATGTGCTGTAACTAGCTCAAAATATTTTTATAAAAAAATGACATTTTTACGACCACCACAAAACCTTAAATTTCTGCTGAACAAAAATTTTTGATAAGACAGGAACTAATCGTTTTTTATGTGTTAACTATTCAAGAATGAAATACAATAAAAATTAACTCCAGATATGAACATTGAATTTTGTTTTTTTTTCCTAGTTTGTATTGTTACTCAAGTTGTTGTTGATTGATACTCAAGATACAGTAATACTTGATTCTCATTAAAAATGACGAGATATTCAAAATAGTTAAAGCCCGTTTTCGAAAAATCGAAAAAAAACTGGGCCGAAAGTTTTGAAATAAAGAACCCTCTCCCTTTGAGCAATTTCGATGGAAGTTTTGCTGTCACATCATGGGCATATGCATAGACCAAATACCCAAGTTCAGGTTCTTACGGTTTATAGTATTTGAGCTAGTCTGTTCACACACACACACACCATTTTGCGGGACTTGGTTATTTGGACTCAGGGTGCCCCAAAACGTGTATTTCCATTGAAAACCGGAACTCGAAATTTTTCACGATCGCAATACTTTCCCTTACGATATACTTCATATAAAGGAAAGTGAAAGTAAAAAAAAAAAAAAAAATCAGTTAGGTACTGAGGGAGTTGAGTTGAGGAATCATTTGGAATGGCAACATTGCACACCCCATTCAAGAAGAAAACCGAAATATAGCTTCTTATTTAGGTGTTTAGGGATTCATTCATTGCCTCAGAATAAATCCCTAAATAAATAAAATGGTATACTAAAGCTTTTTTGTAAAAGAATGCATAAGCCGTTGGCACATTTTCCAAATATTTGTCCACATAAAACACATTCCAAACTTCAGTATTTCTTTTCAGTTTTTAGCTTTAGGGAAAGATCCACATTTAATCGCTACGTCTAAATGCAATATATAGAACAAGAGCCAGTATTTTACCTTAGAGTACTCCCTTCAAAACTGTGCAAAACAAAAAGATTCAGAGCTTTATTGTATGAAAAAAAGTAGAAGGGAAAAAATGAACCCTAGTAAAAATATAAAGACAATATTTACCTAGTGTTTAATGACGAACTAAAATACTAAAACAATACCTACCTCAAACCAACTTTGAATTTTAAAGCTAAAAGTAGAAAAGCTTATATTGTATTAATATTTTATTTAGTATTATCGCCTATATCAAAATGGTTTTTAAAAGTAAAAATAAGACTAACAAGGGAGAAATTTAAATTTTCTTTAGGAACTGTAGGAAGAAAGGTCATTTTTACAGCAGCATTTGAGTCTAAACTTAAAAAAAAAAAATTCAGTTACTGAGGCTGTTGAGTTGAGGGGTCAGTTACTAAAGGAGAGTTGAAATGGTCATATTGCCATCCTCTATTCAAGAAGATGGTCCAAAATTTCCAGAGAATGAATCTTTAAATAAACAAAAAGTTATGTTTCGGTTTTTTATATAAGAATGTACCAGGTCATTCAAAAAGTCCTGTCGTTTTTTGGGGGGAAATTATAAATAAATAAATATTTTCAAATAATCACCTTTATTCATCAAAATATCCACCGTTACAGTCGGTAACCTTCTCCCAACGAGATGGTAAAGCCCAAATTCCTTCCTTAAAAAACTGTTGATTTTTACTGCAAAAATAAGTGGTCAGTTCGTGAATTAGGTTGTCACGGTCTTGAAAACATTCCTGTCTCAGATTGTTGTCGAGATCTCTGAATAGGTGATAATCAGTGGGTGACAGGTCAGGGGAATATGGTTGGTGAGGCAAAACTTACCAGCCTATTCAAGCGGGAAGTTAACGAAGATGCAGTTGTCAAGCGAACAAGCATATTGGCATCTGAAAGCTTATGAGGAATCCATTTATCCAGTTTTTTCACTTTTCCCAGTTCTTTAAGGTAATTCCAGGCAGTGGTGGCTGAGATATTAAGTTGAGAGGCTATCTCTGGACAACTTAGACGCGGATCCAACTCTACTACTCTTCGAACGTCCTCCTTATCAACTACAGTTGGTCGACCCGAGCGTGCCTCGTGTGCCTAGTGTCTCGTCGCCTCCACGAAATTTTGAAAACCAAAATTGTGCCTTCCGCTCAGACAGCACATCTTCCCCAAACACGGAGCATATTTTTCTAGCAGTTTCGGCAGCTTTTGAGCCAAGTTTAAACTCATAGAGCAAAATCGACCGAATTTGAGTTTCAACTGGAATCATTTTAACTAGACAGTTGGATGGTGACTGCATTAAATTAATCCTCCTTAGCCTCCTATTCATAAAGTATAAACATTTGTGTTTACATGGATAAAAGTTGTATTGAACGGAATTAATTAGCAAACACTCTAGAATCAAAATAAACAACGAACAAACGAAAAACGACAGGACTTTTTGAATGACCTGGTATAAGTTTCCTCAACATAGTTTTGCGATAAAAAAAAATTTCTCAGAAGTCGTTGACTCATTCCTCAATATTTGTCCACGTAAGGGCTTTTAGCTTTAAGAGGAGATCCACAGTTAACACATTAGTTGCGGCATCGGTCTCCGGGGTCCGATGTCTTACATTCCCAGTATAACAGCCGATTTTCACATGTAAATGTCAGAACGGTTCAAACACTCAATTTAGTCGATTTTTAATGAGATTCTTGAATTTTAGTGCAGAAAATGTTGCTAACAGCTGAAATTCTGTTGTTTTTAGAATCGGACTCCGAGGTCCGATTTCTGTATCGGCCTGTCCTGCGCTTATTATGTCTAGTTCCAATCCTTACCAAGAGATAATGCCCTTGAGGCGCTCTTTTAATTCCCTTTTAATCAAAAGAGAACGCTTTCGTCAAAGCATTCCCATCGGACCTCGACGCCCGATATCGTCTGTGGTTCATCCCAGCAGTCGGACCCCGGGGACCGATACCGTTCAGTTCAGGATACCCCTAAAAGACGCCGCCGCAACTAACCTGTTAATACAGTAAACCCTCATTATTACGAACTCGGATATAACGAACACCTCGATATAGCGAACCAAAATACTATCCCTCAAAATTAACATTATATTTCTGCTGCACCCCTCGTTATAGCGAAATCCCTTGGTTAGTGCGAACTACGAACTAAATTTGATGCCTGAGAATTATTATATACTGTTATAACGAACTGCTAGAATTTTTAATAATTTTTTACTTTCACTTACCTACATATGAAATATATAGTAAGTGGAAGTATTGCGATCGTGAAAATTTTCGACTTCCGGTTTCCAACGGAAATACACGTTTTGGGGTCCCCTGAGTCAAAATAACCAAGTCCCGCGAAATGGTCTGTGTGTGTGTGTGTGTGTGTGTGTGTGTGTGTGTGTGTGTGTGTGTGTGTGTGTGTGTGTGTGTGTGTGTGTGTGTGTGTGTGTGTGTGTGTGTGTGTATGTGAACAGACTAGCTCAAAAACTATAAACCGTGCGATCCTGAAATTAGGTATTTAGTGTAGGTATATGCCCGAGATGTGACAGCATAAATTTCATCAAAATTACTTAAAGGGAGGGGGTACTTTACTTAATAACTTTTTAGGTTTTTTTCGATTTTCTCAAAAACGGCTCTAACGATTTTGATTAAACTGAGTATTTCATCTATTTATATGCCCGAGATATGACTGTAAAAATTTCATCAAAATTGATTAACCGGAGGGGGGACTTTACTTAATAAATTTTGTAACATTTTCACGTGTTTTTTTTGTTTACTCTAAATCGGCTTTAACGATTTTGATCAAACTGGGTATTTGATGTAATTATATGCCCGAGATATGGCTGTAAAAATTTCATCAAAATTGATTAACCGGAGGGGGGACTTTACTTAATAAAATTTGTAACATTTTCACGTGTTTTTTTGATTTTCTCAAAAACGGCTCTAACAATTTTGATTAAACTTAGTATTTGATCTATTTATATGCCCGAGATATGTCTGTAAAGATTTCATCAAAATTGATCAACCGAAGGGGGCACTTTACTTAATAAATTTTGTATCATTTTCACGGGGTTTTTTATTTACTCAAAAACGGCTTTAACGATTAATAAAAATAAGATATGAATGTAGAAAAATGTGTGACTTTGGGAAATGATATTTAACAAAACAAGTCAATTTCTTATCTAAGTAAGTTGGTAAGTGAAAGTTGTATGTTGCGCGCACGCACCAGATTTTTTTTACTGTATTACGTAGAATGAGCGCGGGAAGACGATGAAGCACCAGTTTCTAGAATTGAGGTGTTTTTTTACTCTTAACTAATCCGATTTTCTTTTGCTCTCTCTCTCTCTCTCTCTCTCTCTCTCTCTCTCTCTCTGATTCCAATGGTTTTTTTCTCAAAACTAGCTCAGTTCTGTTTCGAGTTCTGTATTATTCGAATCAGTGTTCTGTAGACGTTTATACTGTTTTTTTTTAATACACAATGAGTTCGTTGGTAAACATGTGTCACAAACGTAAATCCTTATCAATCGAGGAAAAATTAAAAATTCTCCAGGATATTGAATCGGGAATCCTAAGTAAGAAAACCATCGCAGAAAAATGTGGAATTCTAAAATCAACATTGTCAACCATTATAAAAAACAAAGATAAAATAGATTCAACCGCAGCCCAAGGATAACTTCAGCATCAAATAAACGACTGCGCTCTGCGGCTCATGAATATTTGGAAAAAAATTGATAAATTGCTTCAAACAAACGAGATCTCAAATACCAATCTCAGACCCTCTTATTAAAGCTAAGGCTAAAGAACTCTCAAGTGAACTTGAGAGGTGAATTAATGAATCTCATTGTGTAATTAATATGTAATTTATCTAAAAATAAATTACATAAATGCGTTTAAATTTAACTAGTTCTAATTAATGAATTTCCCTCTAAATATGATATAATTAGTGCGGCCATTGGCTAAAAAAGAGAAAAAAAAAAGAATCCTCGGTTATAACGAATCTCGTTATAGCGAACTATGAATTTCAAACCCCCTTCCAGTTCGCTACATCGAGGGTTTACTGTATTAATATTAACAGCTACCTCTATATGCAATATATAGAAGAGGAGACAGTATTTTATCTTGGAGTACTCCTTTGCGAATTAAAAAAGATTCAAAGCCTTGTTGTATGAAAAAAAAAAAAAAAAGAATCCTGATAAGAGGGAAAAAATTAACCCTAGTAAAAAAATTAAGACAATATTTAGTGTTTAATGATGTGCTAATAAAACAATAGCAACCCCACACAACCCTCGGACGTACCCTGAATACCCAAAGGGGTCATGAGATATAAATAAGTGGAGGGGGCTGCTGCAAACGAGGCGGATGAAAAAGTGAAGTAATTATAAAGAAGAGCATGTCATTGGCGTAACATCCCTCGCGAGCCTGTGCCACTGCCACTCCACTGCCACTGGAGAGCGCTCTGCTGCAGCTGATCTGGGGCAGGTGCGCCGCGTGCATTGTTGTCTTCTCGGCCACTTCGATCCCAACTCGACCGGGGGGTTGGTTTTTTATTTTCGATTAATCGATTCAATAGTGGTCGCGAACTGCATCCCAACAGGAGTCATTGTCAATGCTGGGGTAGAACACAACAATCGGAAGGGCCTTGTTCGATCCTCGTAACAATAAGGCGAGAGCTATTTACATAATACCAATGTATTAAAGAAAACATATGGTTTACAGTTGATCCATGTCAATCACTTTTATATTATAGGTCAGTTCTCGGTGTGATAAAGACTAATCCTGAGTAGTTCGACAAACATAAGAAATTTACCTAGTAATCGCATGCGAGGACTTTGACGTCAGTTTGGTGGATAATAGAAAGCCTCTATAAAGGTGCCTTTACACTCTACGAACTTTACCTTCGAACAATACCCTCGAACAACCTTTGTGAAGCCTTCACGTCGACTGTTCGGGTGTTCTAGGTACGTCATCTATTCGCCTGGGTTCGGGGGTAGCTCTAGTGTCACTTATGATTTGGGTTTTTCCTATGTGAAAGGAGTTGTTTGTGATACTAGTGTAATTTGTGAAACGTTGTAATTCGTCTCATATTTTTTTTTTTTTCATATAGTATAAAATATATTGATAATGGAGATTTTTTCTTTATAATAAGCTAGCTTTGGGTGCTTCAGTCATATTGGTTCGCTTAACGTCACGTGAAGTATAAATGGCTGTTCGCTTCACGTCGGTACGGCAAGGTTCGAAGGAGAACTTGTTCGAAGGTGAGGTACGTAGAGTGTAAGGCACCTTGACAGTTGGCATACCTACCTGTTGTTTGTTTATGTATTGTATTTATTTCATCGTTTGTTTGATGTTTTGTTTGTTTTTTTTAGTAACCGACCGAAGTTTCGGTTTCGGCCAGTTTCGGCCGAAAAACCTGGTTTCGGCCAAATAATCGGCCGAATCTTCGGCCAAGCCGAAACTAGCTTTTGTGTCTGATATCTCCGAGAAAAAAGTAGGACTACACGATTTCAGCTTGTCAGCTCGATCTCTTTCATGGCTTTTAAAACCATTGGATTTAATAGTGTGAAGTATATGTTATTTTAGTTAATTACACTAGTATTTTCATTCGATAAGACATAGAATTTTCTTCTACTTTTGGTATCTTTAATATATCGAAAACTTTAAGCTGGGTATGGAAGCAAAAATGTGATTGTCACAAACAAGGAGGTGCCACGAAAATTACAAGTCTTAACATTTAATGAAAAGCATTCTTTTCAAACAGAATATTTTTTGTTGAAAGTAAAGAATAGTATACATTCTTTACCTTGAGCGCTAAGAACATTTAATTGCTTTTAATTATCTCCTTATTTATAATGAAATTTGATTCCTAAAAAAATAAGATTAAAACTAAATAAGTATATATATTCTAAATACTTGAACTTATGTCCACATATTCAAATCAAAAGATAAAATACTTATATACTTATTATATTATTAAAATACTTATATATTTTATACTTATAGTATAAAAAATATAGTAGGACTAAGATAAAAAAAAATTTTAGTCAATAACCTTGTTCTAAATAGGGGCTCAAGTTGCATAAAATGGTCTACTACCACCAGTTTCTTCTTTTTTCTTATGGAATGAGAGATGGAAAAATTAATTTTTCTACCTTGGCAGCCCCCTTCCCTCACCGGATCACTAATAACATCCCGAAAACTTCTTTCCATTTTGATCATGAAAAAGCACAGTTTTCGACAAAAAACTATTCTATACATTTTCAAACTAGATTATATCCGCTAATATTTGTGACAAAACTGACTCATTAGACAAAATAGCTTCTTAACGCCAGCTTTACATTTTCAATAGGCAATCGTTTTGTATTCCATTGGCTTTGTTATGGCAGAGATTTACTACATTATTTATTATTTGTAATTATAAATTTTATATTGGTAATATAAATTTTTATTATTATCAGCATGTTATTTCAAGATTATTTCATCTTTTAGGGCTGTACTAGTTGGGGAGGTATGGTGTAACATCCTGTGGGGACGAGCCATATTAGAAGTAAGGACCGGGATTCGATCCTATAACCTATCTAGTACACCTGTCTTACCACTATTCTATACAAAGCCCACTTATTAATTGAACATTAAATTAAATTACTATCGTTTTATAAGCTTTCATTGATATTATTGCTAAACTAGACATATTACACACTTACATATATTATATAAACACGTAAATGAGTTTCGGTTTCTGTTTCGGCCCGAAACGAGGTCTATGGCCGAAATTCGGTTTCGGTTTCGGTTTCGGTCGGACACTAGTTTTTTTTAACGTCACTTTATCACAAAATTAAATGCTTTATGTTTGATATTCATTTTATTTCATATATTTCTCTAATGTACTTGAATTGTATAATGTATATATTTATTGTTATATTTATTATTATTTATACTTATTAGGGGGTAGTAATAGTTTTTGTTAAGGGAATGATTAACGCATTGGTTGTTTGTTAACGTCCCTTAATGCCACTAAGGCTAATCGGACGATGCTACAGTGGGAGTCCTAAATTTTGCATATCCATGTATAATTAGGAAAGAGACCTTTGACGAGTACCTGACATCGTACAGGCTCGGGACCTCCATTTTGTCCGAGGAACGGCATAGCCAAGGATTTCTTACTCCCTTAAAAAAATACTGGGGCCACCAGGGGACGCGAACTAGAGATAAGACATCGAAGGCTAAACATCGATGTTTTTACAATCACAACATCGATGTTCAAGAACTGTTCAACTGTTATGACCCAATCACATTTATACAATGATATCGTATTTCTGGTGAATATTTTAAAAGGTTTTGCAAGCAGCTGCATTAAATAAGTCCCTAAAACAATTATGATACGATGGTTTTGCGTTTTCATATTTTATTAACTTATCTGAAGTTGAAAATTTTACAGAAAAAAGAAACGGTAGGAAGAACATAGGTAATATATTTGCGCGCATCGCACTAGATTTTTGTAATAATAATTTGCATTTCTTTATTATTAGAATTCACAATTTCTATTTATTGTAGTGCTAGTAGGTGCACAATGATTTTGTTTAACCTGTCTTTTTCTCAAACAAATAGATTCGATGTTTTCCCCACTCGTAAAATGGCAACACATAATTGCCCATCGGAAAAAACACGCATTTTCCAAGTCCAAGCCAGAAAAAATATATTTGGCTACTGGATGTTTACCTTCCTTGAAATTGAAAGAAAATAAAGTGTTATGTAAATAAATCAAGGTACCTATATCGCCATCTGTTGGAAATGTGTAGAACCTACAAATAATCACGCTCAATTGTAGTATTTAATTGGCAATACAAGATAGAGATAAAAACTATCCTGGGCCGCGGCGTGGCCGAGGGGATAGCGTCTCCGACTCCCACGCTGGCGGTGCGGGTTCGAATCCCGCCCAAGCCCACTCGATTCTGTTCGGTGACGGCCTCACTGAACAGACTCAGCGGCTTGCCATGGATTAGAAGAGGTTGGTTACCCGTAGATAACCCGTCCCGATTAGCCCTCGTCGCATAAAGAGGACGTTAAAAAAAAGTTCCAAGTTGGACAAAACTACACACAATGAGACAAATTGTATAACGATCGATTGAGTAGTTTCTGATTTTACTCCCCATAAACATCGGGACGCGAGATTTTTATATAATAAATTGCTGATCAGTATTTCTTAAGAAGAGAATAAGCTAAAAGTCCTCTAAGAAGGAAAAAAAAAATAATTATAAGCTTCGGATATCAACAATTCTAATCGGGTTAGCTTCCATGGGGGGGATGCCGGGGGAGGAGGGGTGGTATTAAAAATTCCGATTACATTTTTGGGCTTGGAAGGGGGGGGGGGGGCTAGGGCATATCAATAAGGAGCCCAATAAGACAACCGACCTGTTTTCATAAATATTTTAGGGGGGGGAGAAAAAAAGGGCGGGGGGGCTGTCAGTCAATGCAGCCAGTCAGTAGGGGCCTTCTCATTGGAGGCAGTCACATCAGCTGGGCTTTGTACAAAATAAATATACACAGGTTATGTCTTGATAAGTGTGTTATTAATCTGCCATTTGTCGCTAATTAAAGTTAACTCAAAAATAGCTTTTACATTATACTGCTTATGAAAGTATTTCTTTCGGTAGTGTAACCAAGTAGTGTAAACAAGACATGTATTTTCTTTACTGTACTAGTACAGTAAAGAAAACACATGTTAATAAAACATATAATAAACTACAGGAATAAAGAAAAGTTGATGATCTACAGTCAAAATCGTTTATAACGTACTTCAAGGGACTGGAGGTTTTTGTACGTTATAGCCGATGTTCTCTTTAAGCGGTATTATCGGTTATAACGAACAGTTCGCTGTAAACGGTGTTAAACTGGTCCCTATAGTCACTTCGTCTTAATTTTGGGTCAGTTAAATATTGAGCATTATCGATACATATTTTCATCTTACATAATTTAAGTACATAATTAATCTTACGTCAATTTAAGTGCACAATAACTAATAACAATTAAAGTACATAATAAGGTACTAAACAACAATACGCATAATGCAAAATGTCAAAATCTTGGTATTCTAAAAATATTGACATTTAAAATTTTATAAAAAATTAAATTAAATTTAAAAATATATAATGAAAAAAGGGTGAAAATACATATTATCAAATCCAAAATTACATATAAATAAGTAAGTTAAATAAAAAAATCTGTCATTCTTGCCTGTCGCCTTCCTCGTAGTTCGGCAAAAAAAAATTTTCGATTGAAGTGGAGACAACCGAGAAAGATTCTTTGACAATTACTGGAGTTTTATATCCAGTTGAACTAGATGTTTTTAATTCACGGGCGTATCGTATTCGCGGAATCTCTCGGCAAACTATCCCAAACTGTTCTTCAATCGTACATATATTGTTGTCATGGCATGTTTCCGTGTTTAAAGACAAGAGAGAACTGAATTGAGACACGACTGAGTGCATTGATGTAAAGTAAACAAAACTTTTTTTCTTCATTTCGTAGAACTTAGTCTTGAAATGTACGCTGTAAGCGACATTTTAACTGCTACGGCATGGGCGTACCCAGCGGGGAGTTGGGGGGGGAGGGCAGCTGCCCCCCCTGGAAGGCTGGAAGCAATAATTTCTTAGGCTTTTAAGACAGGAAGCAATAATAGAATACATTTTTTCAAGCAAATAATTGTAATAACTTAGTTGATAAAGCACTGCTATAATTATACATAATTTTGGTTTCATTCTCCTTTTCCGCGGTAAGGTGTTACAACCTGAACGACCATAGCTTGCCCCCCCCCCCCTAGTTTTTAGCTTGCCCCCCCTAGTTTTTAGCTTGCCCCCCCCTAGTTTTGATCCTGGGTACGCCCTTTGCTACGGTTCCAAGAAAATGTTCGCTCTAACCGACCTGTCCACTATAACCGATGTCCGTTGTAAGCGATATTAATGCTTTTTTCTGTCTGTTATTTCATGGGGCCGACTATTTTGTTTGTTATATCTAATTGTACGTTATAGCCGGTGTCGTTATAAACGATTTTGACTGTATTTAGAGACGATCCATTATATAATATGAATTATAAAAAGCATACTAACTCCAAACGTGACATCCAATTAGCATTTGAAGGATTCAATATTAGTAATAATACTAATTGTACATCAATATCTATTATAAAGCAAAGTGTACAATGTGCGTGCCGAAAAGGCTCAAAAACGACTCCAGGTAGGATTAAGGAAGTTATGTCGTCGTTTAACCATATAACCCCTAACGGAGAAGAAGGTTTTCTTTCGTTTTTCTCTTAAGAGTGTAAAATTGAAGAGAAAATGACTGGAATTTTAAGCCTCTCGCACCATTTAATTAGCCTCTCTGAGATTGAGATACGAGTTTATGAATGAAAAATTTAGTTCGAGCTCCAGATTACCAGCAAGCGCTAGGGTGCGTTTCACTCAATGTTTATTGTTCATTCATCCACTTCAGTCTGTAAAAGTTATATATTTGTTCAGCTGTTTTACTAAAAAAATAAGCGAAAATACGATAATTAGTTTCTCCTTAAAAGTGTTCTTATTGTATTTATGAAAAAAAGTTGGTTTGGTTACTACGTATGATGAGCATTCCAGTTGACAAAACGACTAACTCCAATAACAGCATTCAAGATTTTATCTCCCTCATAGTTCAAGATAAAAAGAAATATGATGATAAAATTGTGCCTTCAAGAAATTTCGGTTTTCACTTTGTAATAGTAGTAAGATTCGAGATATGCAGAAACCGTTCAAATTACAGGGGGATATCTTAAAGGAGGTTGAAATGGAAGAAAGGTCTTAAAAAAAAGTTTCTATGAATCTTCGGTAGTTTCTATACTTCTGGATCAAATAGGACCATCATAGTAGTCGGCGCTTAAGTTTTACTCGAAATTTAATTTTTTTAATTGAGATACCAGATTTTTCAAGTATAATCTAATAACTTATTATCTGCTGACTACTTGGAATGGGCTGTTAGGATTCAGAATCACAGAAACCATCAAAAACGATGCATAACTTGACAAAGTTAAAGCAAAATTAATTACCATTTTCAACCCCCTGTAAATTATACAGGGTTCCTTATTTGGGTGGACTCTGCAGATCTGAAGTCTGCAGAATATTGATACCAAGTTAAAACCAAATTTTCAAGAAGGTGCTAATTTTGTTCCCTATTTCCTTTAACTTTAAAGTTTTTCTGGTATTAAAACTACCACACAACTACGGGAGCGAAGCCAGGCACCCTAGCTAGTATAAATATAAATATGTAGATTTTTTAAGATTCATCAATAGCTCCTACCATATGATTTTCATTCATTAAATGTTAACCTTATACGTTTTATTAAATGTTACTCAAAATATAATTCTTTTCAGATATATTTTATTTTATTTTTCAGGATAATGTAAAATAATAATAATAATAATAATAATAATAGAATGCATTTATTAAATGAAAAATCACATCAAAATGTTATACAATGTTATACAATATGCATTTACTCTTGGTCAAAGACCATCAGAGGAAGTCCAACAGCAGGCAGTACTGATCGACCAGGAGAACAAACAAATTTGGTTCATTCCGCACATTATAAAAACCAACAATATAAAAAACAAGAAAATAAAAATAATTAATAATAATTAATTTTCAACAATATGTAACAATATCCTTATACTTATTATCTGAATCGCTGAATACTAGATAATCAACAATATAATGATATAGAAACAAACATAAATATATATATACACACACATAGCCATATATATATATATATATATATATATATATATATATATATATATATACATAAGCAAATAAATAAATAATCAATTAAAAAGCATATTATAAAAAAAGACAAACACACAAAATATAAACAATAAGATTCCATCTAAGACATAAATCTCTCTCTATCTAATAAATAAATATCTATTTACATATTTGTTTAACCTATATAGTTATCTTTTTTTTTTTTTTTTTTTTTTTTTTTTTTACTTATTCATTATTTCCACTCTCTTCCCTTTCAACCGTTAAATTCTTTAATTAATTGGTACCTATAATGCCACGCTTGCTTGGTATAGCCAACCAGAGCAGTCCAATTCTTCCCGTTTAAATACTCTAAAACCTGTGATTTGCTTAATTTGTTTAGTCCAAACCAACTTACTCTGAACTCACTTAAGACCGGACAGATAGCCAAAAAATGCACTATATCCTCCCTCTCTTTCATGTTGCATAGAGTACAAAGCCCATTGGCTTGTTCTTTATATCTGTTATAATTCAGATATAATAGTTCCCCTCTTATTTTAAAAATCCAACTCATATGTGTGATACAAAGATTTTCATTTATGTACAATGGGAGCATTTCTTTATTTGTTTCTTTGTATAAAACAGTTTTTAAGGAGGATTGGCAACGTGTTTTATGGTCTAGGATTAATTGTGACTCAACCGTTATTAAAAGTTTTTGAAATATTTCATTCCAAATATGTATATTATATTGGGTAAGTAAAGGAGTTATTTGATATTTTACCAGCAGAGAATTAATGTTATGGAACCAGAACACGTTTTTTATAAGTGATTCCTTAGCTAGTACGTATGTAAGCCTATTCTCGGAATTTATAACCTTTAAAATGAACTTAAGGTGTAATTTCAATGTATGGATGTAAAGTGGTTTGATATTAGTTTCTAAATACAATACGTAATTAGGTGAGTTAACTGGAAGCCTGAATATTTTTTTAATAAAAAACGTCAGTAATTTTTCTACCGAAGCAAACATTTGACCACCCCATACTTGCGCACCATAGCATAATATGTTACGCGAAACTGTATTGAAAATATGCATTTTATTACTAAAAGAAATACAGCTATTATTTAAGATGGTTTTCCAGGTCAAATTTATTCCTGTCTTAGCAGAATGTAATTTTTGTTTGAAATGTGATTCCAAGGATAGGCCAGGCGTTAGTGTGATACCCAGGTACTTGTAACTATTTACAATCTCTACATTATTACCCCCTAATTTCCATCTTTCTAATTTTGACAGTTTCCCTCCATTTCTAAATATCATTATTTGAGACTTTGAAAGGTTTATCGTCAGATTCCATTTTCTTAAGTAAACCTCTATTTGGTTAATCATCATTTGAAGCGTTAACGGGTCTGAGGAAAACAATACCAAATCATCCGCATATGCTAAAAGCTTTATCCTTACCCCATTTATTATTATACCCCCATCTAAATACTCTTCGATATCATTTAAAAAAAGGGAAAATAGCAGTGGTGATAATATTCCTCCTTGTTTTAAACCCATATTTATTTCGAATCCTTCAGATAAACCTTCTTTTCCCCAAACAAAACCATATGTATTCTCATGTAATGCACGAATAATTTTAATTATCTTTGAAGATATTCCCATTTCTGACAACTTATAGATTAGGGCATATCGGTCTACGCTGTCAAAAGCAGCTGAAAGATCAACAAAGAAAGCGTATACCTTGTTTCCCCTATTTCTAAGTTTAGAATGAACTATGCTCATCAACACAAATATATTGTCGATGGTTGAATAACCTTTTCGAAAACCAGCTTGGAATTCCTTAAGCAAACCTTTGTTTTCAACCCATGCCGACAGTCTATTCAATATGAGCCCAGCAAAAATTTTAGAAATGGTGTTTTCAAATGCAATACCTCTATAATTATTCAAAGCATTAGAATCTCCTTTCTTATGCAGGGGGAATATAATTGATTTGTTAAAACTACTAGAGACTCTGCCAGTGTCAAAAAAATTATTATAAGACTGTATCATAATGTCATGGAACTTCTCTGGAGCATTTTTCAAAAATTCATACGGAATGCGGTCAATCCCCGCAGCTTTATTATTTTTAGCATTCCCTAACACCCTATGTAACTCCTCTAAAGTAAATGGCTCATCAAGAAAACAATCGGTAACAAAGGGTTCGGCATAAAGCGGCCTGACTGCGTTAAGTGTTGGGTTATATAGCCGACTAAAGTAATGCACCCACTCACTCATCTTAATCCCTCCTCCAGCTGTCCCCTGAATATTACTAGGTGTTATGCTCCTAACTGCTGACCAGAATTCTTTACTATTCCTACATTCCTTTATTTCTTTTACTTTATTCAAAAAATAATGCTTCTTTGCATTAATACATATTAATTTATATTCCTTATTAATTTTAATACACTGTTCTCTGGCTAGTAGTGGCTAATGTAAAATAATTGACATTACTTGTACAGAAAGTGTCCCTACAGTACTCGGTCTAATTACCAATTAATCGTCAAAGCAGACCTCGTACTGTAATAAGCCACTTTCTGTACTAGTGATGTGAATAACTATAAGGATTTGGATTAAGCTCGTCAAGTTTAATGAGAATCGGGTATTCTTTAATATCAGGTAAGCTTTATCATTATTAAAATGTTCTGAGGGGGCTTAAATGGGGACAGGGCATTTTTTATTTACCTATAAAGTACCTTTGAATATGTTTATATGGAGAAATTAGCTGTCTCTCGTAACAACTAAAAATAAGAAATGGCTAAATACGAAATATGAAAAAAATCAAGCAAAACATATACAGGAAAAACGAAAGAAAAATATTCCGTCAAATCGTGAGCCCTAATAACTACATAGAGATTTATAAAGTCAGAGGACTTGGAGTATTATGCTTGCATCGCCGAATTATCAGAAGTAAAAACATTTATTTAATAATAAAAAAAAATTAGTGTAATTTAGAGAGCAAATAAAAACAAAAATAAGAACAGAATGTGGAAAAATATGTGACTTTGAGAAATGACAAATAAAAATACAAGTTAATTTCTAATCTAAGTAAGTTGGTCGCTAATCTCTGTCGCTTTCGAGAAAAAAGAATACTGCTCTCCTGTTTTCCTCGACATTGAGAAAGCTTTTGACAGTGTATGGCACAAGGGCTTGCTTTGGAAAATCAAACCGCACATTCCTTCTACTTACTTCCTGATTCTTCAATCTTTCTTCCTTAACCGGTATTTCTGTGTTTCAGTTGACTCTTCTCTTTCCTCCTTCTTTCCTCAACTTGCGGGTGTACCACAAGGTAGTGTTTCAAGTCCTTTACTCTATTCTGTCTACACATCAGATATCCCTGAGCACCCTCGCACCACTATCTTTAGTTTCGCTGATGACACAGCTATCGTTTCAACACACCAAAATCCTACTATCGCATCCTTTGCCCTTCAAAGTCATCTATTTGAAATAGAAAAATGGTTCGAAAAATGGAAAATAAAAATTAACTCCTCCAAGTCAAGTCACGTAAGTTTTTCTCTACGAAAATCTACTTGCCAACCTCTGACAATTAACAATGACTCAGTTCCTTCAAAGAATTTCGTACGATACCTCGGACTGTACTTAGACAAACGACTCACGTGGAACATACATACCAAATTTGAAAATCAGGAACTCAACAGACGGTACAAGCAGCTTTCACATCTCCTGGACTACAGATCAACACTCACTTTAAGAAACAAGCGAATAATTTACACGACTATTTTAAGACCTATTTGGACATACGGAGCAGAACTTTGGGGTTCAGCGAAAGACATCCACATCAACAAAATACAAACATCACAATCCAAAATTCTCAGGTGCATCACAAATGCACCTTGATTTATTTCGAATAACACACTGCACAATGACATGAACATACCGTCAGTAAAATCTTACATACAGGACAAATATCAAACATTCCACTCTTCAACACTACCTCAGCCTAACCCACTCATCCATTCTCTTTCCTCCTCCCTGTTACCTGGTCAGCCTCGACGTCGACTGAAACGAAGGTGGCCAAGAGACCTCTTACTTTAGTAAATTATAATGCAAGAAAGTCTCAAGAAAGTCAGAGTCAAAAGCAGCAGTGACCAAATTTGCTCAATGCGCCACAGCGCAGGTGCAAATCTACATGGGAAACATAAATAAATAAATAAAATAAATAAACTAAGTTGGTAAGTAAAAGTTGTATGTTGCGCGCATCGCACCAGATTTTTTATTTTAGTATTTTAGAAAATCCCCTAAAATTCCCAATTTGTCAGGGTCTCTTGGTGATAAAGAGGATTCGGCCACAATGGTCTTTAAATTTCTTAAAGAAAACAAACTCCTTTCTCTGATTTAATATTTGTTTGTTTAACGTCACTTTATGCTACTAAGGCTAATCGGACGATGTTACTGTGGGAGGTACGGCATAGCCAAGGATTTTTTACTTCCATTAAAAAATCCTAGGGCCACCTCGGGACGCGAACCCGCAACCTTTAGTATGTAGGTTGCCATGCTAACCACACAACACCACAGGTGACCCCTGATTTAATATTTATTTTATGATAAAATATTTTTCAAGAACACAACTAAATCACACAACAAATGTAATATCTAAATACCAGTTGCTATATTTTTATAAACTTTTCTATATAGCTTTATTAATTATATCTTGTTCTATAGAAAAGCAAGTGGAATAAAAAGAGGTACAGTCCTGAATAGATGCCATCATGAAGATGACCTCCAGGAGACGGAAATCGAGTTGAAGAAGAATCTGAGATTCCTGTGAGAACTACGGAACAAAGGAAGATGAAGAAGAATAGTTATTTATTATTCAAGTGACGAAAGTAGATCATTTTACAACTCCAGTGAAACGTTTACCCACACGAGCGAAGCAAGTGTGGTAATTTCACGAGAGTTGTAAATTCTACTTTTTTCACGAATGTAATTTTAAATTTTTTCTGTAATCGTGTAATACATCATCAGATCTAACCAGAATATGAACAAAATTAGGATGTTGTGAAGATTATGGTATGTTGTTGGTAGGTTAATTTATTTTAACATTTTATTTATTATATATATTTATAGTTACATTACATTCTGTTTATAATATATAATTATGTTTATAATATAATTATAATAATATTTAATCAAACAGTGTTTTTTGAAGTTTTTTAGTAATATCAAAGATGTCTATTTAAATTAAAATGATTGTGAAGTAGTGCAGTTATAAACAAGTGCAGATTATAAACAAGGAAGGTAATTATTACTATATTTAAATTTTAAAATATATTGATTATTTCCACCAATAATTCATTCATATTTCAATTTATTTTGTTAAAATAAATTCTTACAATGTTGAGAAACATTTAAAAGCATTTAATTTCCAACTTCAAATTATTTTTTAATTTATACTTATTACTAATTAAGAAGGCAATTCACTTTCTTCACTTGTGAAGAAAGTAATCACTTCCTTCACTCTATTGTAAAATGTTTCACTTTCTTCACTCATTTCAGTTTAGTAATGTTACCATTATTCAACGATTACAGAAAAAATCATTTTTGGCGTCGATGAAGGAAAAGTGTTTACGTCTTTAAACAAAACAAATAAATAAAACAGACTTTCTACATTTTTATTCGATTCCAAACAAATTTTAAACATTTTTCTTCCATTGGTTAAAATAATCTATATAAATAAAGTTGAAATTCTGTTTGTTTATTTGTTCTTTATAGAAATCCATACCGTTTGTCCTAAATTCTCCAAAATGCGCTTTATTGTTAAAAAATTCGTCATGATCTCGCTTTACAATGGTTTCTTTTACGAAATCGGCCGTTTGAGTGGAAAAAACGGCCTAAAAAATCATTTTATAGATTTCGAAGAGGCCAACAAGGCCCGGTAAGACCATCCCTTGGTAGGCGTCGAGTTCTGGGATTTTTAAACCATATGTTTTTGTTTTTTTTTAACATTACAATACGTTTATTTACATGTATGGTGAATTTATTTTTTATAAATGCCTCCAAAGAAGCGAGCTTCAATAGGAGTAGTGAGCTCTAAAGCTAAAAAATCTATATAAATAAAGTTGAAATTCTGTTTGTTTGTTTGTTTGTTTATTTGTTCTTTATAGAAATCCATACCGTTTGTCCTAAATTCTCCAAATTTCGCTCAGTGGTTCTTTGATACCAGGTGCGAACACCTGTCCATATTAAAATTCAGCTGATATTCTTTATTGTTATAGAAATCGTAATGAACTCACTCTACAATGGTTTTTTACGAAATCAAACGTTTCATTAGAAAAATGAAATTCCCCGATCAAACCGGGTTATACAGCTTAAAGATGAATTTCTGTTAGTTTGTTTTTTCTTAATAAAAATCCATACCATTTGTCCTAAATTCCCCAAATTTCGCTCAGTGGATCTTTCTTACTAGGTGCGAACACCTGTCCATATTAAAATTTCATAACTTCAGCCAGTCTCTGGGTATATTCTTTATTGTTATAAAAATCGTTATGATCTCACTTTAAATTTGTTCACGTTCATTAGAAAAATGAAATTACCCTGGTGAAACCGGGATATACAGCTATATATATATAAAAATAATATTTTAAACGATAGAAGGTTAGGATCCACAGAAATAAATTAAGAAATGCGTTTAATAATTAACTAGCTGACCCGTGCCTACTTAAATCCCATTTCTTGAATGTACACACCGTACGTTTCTTTTATCACAAGGGATGATGGAAAACAAAAAGAGGAGCCATGAGTTACCTGTAATGTAGAGAAGAGGTAAGGTTAGAGGACGGAATACTTAAATACACATATCGGTTTCGCGGAAAGATAGTGCGCTGATTCTATTCACTGATATCGCATGTTTTTGTTTGTAACTCGCAAACAACTGCGACAATCGGAAAATTTTATATAATGAAAAATATTCGCCTAAGTAAACTGAAAAGCCCTGCGAGCACTTTCGTTCAGAATTGCAGTTTTTCGCTTACAACTCGCAAGCGAAGGGGTTAATCGAAAAGGTGTATAGTATATATTGTATATGACCGAATACATTCTCCTTGAAGACCTGAACATATTGACACCACTTAGAAACCTCTTCTACCAAACCTCTATTACCGAAATCGCAGTCGGAGGTGAAATGAGTGATTTTTATATTTTTCAGGTGTAGGGTCTAAGGACAGCTTTTACATGATGCCTCGTTCATAAAATTTGATAAAGTATTAAGGAATGCATTATTTTTAAAACTCTTAATTTTAAGGTTGAAAAAATTATATAATGATTGGGACAATGGGTTCATTATTAAAAATATGCTCTATAATTATTTTTTTTTTTTTAAACAAAAAGGATCTCTACCTATTGGAAATTAGGTGCGTTAATATCGCATTTTAAAAACCTTCCCGACATCTTATAGCCACCCTTAAGACTACATTTCTGTGGTAAAATAAAAAAAAATACTTTTTTTAAAGGGATCAAATAGAAACTTCCTATAGCTCCTCATTATCTATCCTCATAAAAACTCAAGAGGTTTTTTTGGGTCAAAAGTTCAATAGTTTTACTATAGGCGGGCGCAAGCGACGGTGCTGCTTCTGCGACGGCGCTGCAGGAACTAGAGAAACGGGGATAAAAGCGGGGCCATTACCTGGGATTCATAGGGTTTTTTGGCGTTTTTAATTTATTTTTCCATAATTAAAACCCGATTGAGCAAAAAATCATTTGAAAAATATCTAATAGGTATTGCTCGGTCCCTCAGTGTTCAATTAGAAACGAAAAGAAAAGACGTGTCATTCCCTTTCATTTCCAAAAAATAAAAAGCTTCTTAAAGAGTGGATTGTAAAATTAAGAATAGATAAGCCTGTTTCGAAACATATGACGATATGTAGTCTTTATTTTAAAGAAAGAGACTATATTTATTCAGGTAAATATTAGTATTTGACATTTTATTATTCCAAAATGCTAGTTTTATGCAAATAACATTGAGACCATAGTGTCATAGATTTGTTTTTCTTTTTTAATTGTTCCATGTTTTCAATGCAAAGCCTGAAAGTTTTGAGAAATAAATAAATAATATGACAAAGAATCTTAGCTGTCATAACAATGATTGTGTGAATAGGTAATTAATGTTATTACTAACCGAAAAACGTCGAGTAAATGATGTGTTTACATTTACCAGAACTACCAGCTTTACATGTACAATGACAAGAAAATTGCTTATTATTATTAATAAATTTGATTTCCACTTTTATTTGATGGGGCAGTCCTTTAAGATTGCTAGTTTAAAGGCACGAGGCTTGTAAAATAACTGTTTTTTTATTTTTAGATATTACTCCACATGTAAATATGTGGTTTGCATCAAGAATAGCCTGCCCATCAATTAATGGTCTTTTAAAATTACCAATTATCTCTATCACATCAACTAGGTCTAACACCGTTCTTTCCGACATTTTGCAAAACTACTAGCGCACCCTATATTCGATTGCGCCCGCCTATATGGCAATATTTGCCAAATCTAGTTATTGGCACCCAGTGGATTTAATTGTGAAATCTTCCCTATAGTTACTTTGTTAAAGTCTTACTTCAAAGATGACTTAGAGGACCCTGCAACATTAGACTCATGTATATCTTGTAATAAAATTAAGACTTGTTTACCTATTTCTTTAACTTAAAGTTGGGGTGCCAATAACTGTACTGAGTGCCAATAACTGTATGGTTTACCCTACTCGGACTGACTATTAGGAACATGATAAAAGAAACAGCAGCCGAATCCGTCCAACGAACATCATTACATTTTTATTTTTATAGAAAATGGGAACCATAACCAAAAATGTTTGTCTGGACAAACGGAAAAAAACGACCCCTTCGAAAAAGACCTGCGGACATCTTGAAATTCTCGTTGAGATTTGCAGTTTTTCGCTTACAACTCGCAAACAAAGGGCTTAACCAAAAAAATTTATAAGTCGAAAAATATTCTCCTTGAAAACCTGAAAAGATTTGACACCATTAAGAAACCTCTACGGCCATCTTTCTCGAAAAAAAAAAAAAAAGGTTTTGCGCTTATAACTCGCAATCGATGGCGAAATGGGTGATTTGTATATTTTTAAGCGATTTTGGTTTGTGTAGCGGTTAAGGAAAGCTTTAAAATGATGCCTCATTCATGTAATTTGATGAAGTATTAAGGAAGTTTTGCGAGTATTTATGGGAGATGGACAATTTCTGTCCAATTTTGGGCATCCATTGAGAAACGTCAATTTTTTAAATTATTTTATATTAATTTAATCATTATTGTGGGTAATCACCTTGTTTTAAATTATTTTAAATAATTTATTATTTGAAGGGAAAAGATTTGACACCGCTTGGAAATGTGCAGTGATTAGCATACCGCGCATGTCACGCGGAAGACCCGGGTTCGACTCCCGGCGGAGCAAAATCTTTTCTCTTCTAAAAATAAATTATTTAAAATAATTTAAAACAAGGTGGTTACCAACAATAATGATTAAATTTATATATATATACATATATATATTTGAGAATTCGTTCAGGGCCGTGGTTGAAGTAACATCGTCCCTGCGTATCTTAGATCTAGATTTGGAAAACCGTTACTTTCGTAAAAGGTTTCTGGCACAGACATAGTTAAAGTGGAAATTGGTCGCTGTGTGAAGTTTAGTGCCAACAGTTATTTAACAGTTAAATAATATATATATGTTTGTTACAGATTATAAAAAATTTTTGTTTCACATCTATGTGGTCTCCTGGTGGTGGCTTACATTCTATAAGAATGTGGCTTACATGTGAAATATTTTATACACATTGAATATTACAATTTTTAACAGCATGGTTGAGAATTTATGCTGCATATTTTGCCATATTATTTCAGCTTTAATTATTATTGTTATTATTAAAATAATAAGAAAAATAAATCGATTGTGATATCGCCAACTTTGATGTTTCGCATCCTGTGACGGCATACTTCTTCTTTTTTTGTTCTATCACAACAGGAAGGTAAGTTCAATTTAATTTATGAAACCCACTACCTCTCCAGGAAGAACTTTATTTCCCCCAAACTTCATAGGCTCCCTCAAGATCAGAATAGTATCCTATTCAACCAAAGACAGAGAGGCTAACTCCTGGAGCGAAGGCAATATCGGCTGGAAGAGAGACCCGGTGCTGGAGAACAGAGGTGAATTCCAGGTGAGGGGCAACTATTGCCAAGTTGGCGGCCGCTGGAATGTCTTGATAACTCCTCCAAGTATTGTCCCCTGTTGGGGACTTCCTACCGCTCCCAGGTATTGGGTCTTAGCAACCCAGGTGAGGTTTAATGTCGATCTGCGTTAACATAAAAATATATATTTTAATTATATCCGTTGTCGCGTTAAGTAGAAAATTTATAATATAATTAATAATACTACAGTAGAACACCCTTTATCCGGGGTAGTGATGGGTATGTGGGTGCACGGATAATCGAATTGCAACAATATATTGACTTAATGTGAAAGAGTTATATCAAATCTAAGTTAAGACAGGAGTACGTAGGTATTTAATTTAACGTTTCTTTTTCACTAATAAAAACATGTGTTGTTAGATAAGAATGATGATTAAGTAGGTTATACGTTTGTTGTAAATTATTCTTGCTGTATTTATTAATAAAACCAGCTTATTTCATTCTGTATTAGTTTCCTCTTAACTTTTCTTTGACAAATACTCATTCTAAACCAACCAAACACTAACTGGTGCCGAAACCCGGGAGATCGAGTGATCAGAAGCAGAAAGCCCCAGGACATCCGTCTAACACCCCAGGACATCCGAAGAGTAGGGGGAGTATAGAGCGGCTTCACAGCACGCTAAGCGATCACCTTCGGGTATACCAGGTGGAAAAAGGGCTGAAGCCAGATATAGCAATGGCAAAGGCAGTCGCGGCGTATAACCATTCAATTCACTCAGCAACAGGGTTTACGCCTTTCGAGATTCTTTTTGGACTCCGAGTTCGCTGTAGAGATATTATGGCCACGACAATAAATGAAGAACTGTCTAAACGCGTAATCAATAATAGGGCAGGGTTGATTAAGTTATGGGGAAAGGTTGGGGAGAAAATAGACCTGGAAAAGAGCAAAAGGGTAGCGAAAGAAAATTCGATGGTCCGGGATGTAATGGGCGATGTTAAAATTGGGACGGTAGTATACAGGAGAAAGGTGTCTAATAGGGGCAAGGAGTTGGTGAGGTACGAAGGGCCATTCAGGGTGGTCTCCATCCGCGAGCATAACGTCGTGACTATTGAGAGTATGAAAGAACCCAAGAAACGGAGAACAGTGCACATCGAACAATTAAAGGTTCCAATAGAGAAGCCATAGTTGCCCAAAGTGATCTCTTCGATGGATTACGGAACTTTTTATAGATAGAGGACGAACCATTTTATTTTTCCTTATTACTTAGTTTTGTTTATTTAGCTTAGAATTTTTATTTTGGGGTTCTGTTTTCACTTTCTGTTTTTTTCTTTTTCTATTTCCTAATTATTGTATTTTTTTTAATTGTATTTATTATAGCTTAAGTACAGATCTTTCTCACACCTGTATAATAAAACAGACCTGTAGGAGTTTACGAAGAATGTTCGTAAACTGGAAGGGGGGAGTTAAGACAGGAGTACGTAGGTATTTAATTTAACGTTTCTTTTTCACTAATAAAAACATGTGTTGTTAGATAAGAATGATGATTAAGTAGGTTATACGTTTGTTGTAAATTATTCTTGCTGTATTTATTAATAAAACCAGCTTATTTCATTCTGTATTAGTTTCCTCTTAACTTTTCTTTGACAAATATTCATTCTAAACAAACCAAACACTAACTTCTAGAAAGAGTGGAACACTTTAAATACGTTGGATCCATATTAGAGAGTAATGACTCTACTGACTCGGAAGTGAGTAAAAGAATAATCAGTGGCCGAAAAGTGATTGGTATGCTGAATTCTCTTCTCTGGAGCAGCAATATTCTTGGCAAAACCAAAAAATTAATATATAGAGCACTGGTCGAGAGTATCATGCTGTACGGCTCCGAGACATGGACTCTTAACAGAGCACAGGAAAAAAGACTCTTGGCGGTAGAAATGGATTTTTGGAGGAGGTCAGCCAGGGTTTCAATATCAGAGCAAAAATGAATCTCCAAAGAAACATACTTGAAGCAATAGAAAAAAGAAAACTAAAATTGTATGGCCACTTGAAAAGAATGGGTTCAAATAGAATACCAAGAATGATATTTGAATGGGAGGCAGAAGGAAGAAGAAAAAGAGGAAGACCACGAATACAGTGGATAAATAAAGTAAAGGAAACTATGACCGGTAATGGATTGAGGGAAGAAGAAACGAAAGACAGGAAGGTGTGGAAGATGAGACTGAAAGAAGAGTTCGGTTGAGGGAAACTTCAAACATGAAGAAATCCATAATAATAAAAATAAAAAAACACATTGCAGAAAATCACTTTTATTAACAAACGAACGTTTTAATAAACAACAAACGAACTCCGTCATAGCGTTTTTGAATGAACCGCTGATAGAACTGCTGCTTCACCTAAGCCTTTTAATGTAGAGGTCTTCATTGTTTTCCGAGGACACGATGTTTGGGCGCGATAAGAAGTCGGAAATTTCTTTTTTCTTCTTCAAAATATCACGAACAGTTTGCTCGCCGATTCCTAATTCAGCGGACAATGTTTTAACACTTTCACCTTTTTTTATTCGATTTATAATGTTAAACTATTTTTCTAGCGTTAAAAAGATATGTTTTCTTGTTTGCGACAGTTTGTTAGTCCGTATTTAAATGGAGACTAAATCACAACTGAGAATGTTTTGTAGTCAAACAGGCAAGAGTAGGAGTTTAATATTGGGTTGATGCAAAATTAATGCAGGTTTCCTCTATTGCGATATCTTAATTCCAATTGTGTAAACAAAGCAAATCCTAACATTGATCAATATTATACCAAAACAAACCTTATCTAATACCCTCTCTTTCACCATGAATTTGATCAGTAAAATCCTTTTGTTCAGTGTGTTCAAAGGTCTTAACTCGAAAATGTCGAAGTACGATTTTCGTCAAATTTATTTTTACGAATTTAAATTAGGGCGCAGCGCTGCGCAAACGGCTCGTATTATTAACGAAGTGAGGGGGCAGGGGGCTATTAACGATTGCACGGTGCAGCCACACCACTTAAACGACCACCAAAAAAATCGCCTCTTTGAAATCTGTTCCATGCTTGTGACACGCAATAAAAATGATCCATTTCTCGATCGCATTGTGACGTGCGATGAAAAATGGATCTTATACGACAACAGAAGGCGTTGTAGCCAATGGCTGGGCAAAGATGAACAACCAAAACCTTCCCCGAATCCCAACCTGCACCCAAAAAAAGGTATGGTCACAGTTTGGTGGTATACTGCTGATGTTATCCACTACAGTTTTCCCAATCGAGGTGAGACTATAACTGCTGACACGTACTGTCAAGAAATTGACAACATGAATCAAAAATTACAATGTCTTTGCCCAGCATTGATGAATCGGAAGGGACCTATCCTTCTCCATGATAACGCAAGACCACACGTCGCACAACCAACGCTACGACGACTGCACGAGTTGGGCTCCGAAATTCTCCCACACCCACCTTATTCACCTGACCTCTCTCCTACAGACTTCCACTTTTTCAGGCATCTGGATAACTTTTTGAGGGAGAAAATTTTTCAAAACCAGGATGAAATTGAAAATTCTTTTCGTAACTTCATTGAGTCCAGGGATTCAGATTTGTTTTCTGGTGGAATAAGAAAGATTGTTGAACGTTGGCAAAAGTGCATTGATTCAGATGGAAATTATTTTGATTAAATATATGTAGTTAAAGTAAAGATATGGCCTATTTTCAATGAATATTAAAAACCTGCATTAATTTTGCATCAAACCAATAGAAAGACTTGAAAACAATATCGTTCCTAGAACATGAATTGGAGTAATAGTCACCAGAAACATTTACACGCATCATACCTACGAGCTTGCTATGATTTTCCGTTTATTATTTTATTTCATAATTTCTAGGAACAATAGATGATTAACCATTGTGTAATCGTTAAAATATTTAAATAAATACTATACATACAAAATAAATAGCATGAAATAATTAGCATAAAAACAGCTTATAAAAAATGAATTGGCTCACAGGGTAAATTGGAACACCGGTTAATAGAGCTTCGGATAATGGTGGTCCCACTAGATATACACCAGGACGATCACACTAATCTATTTATTTTGACGTCCGGCGCCATCTTCATCTAAAAACACAATGAAAAAAAAATATATAGATAATATAAAAAAATATAAGTCTGGGTGTCCCGGAACTAGTGTAAAAAAAAAATTGGGTAATACTGCATGCTAAACGGGGTAGAATGGCGCAGAAACGAGTTTCGTATCTCAATCTGTTGAAGAGATAGAAATTTTGTTTGTTTTATTTTTAAAATCTTACTTTTTTCTAAAAAATTGCAGTTTTCTCTACTTCGGTTTAGCGTAGAAACAAATACAATGATGTTTTCTAAATCAGCATTAAATTTCCTAAAAGATGAGTTAGGTCTGGTTATTTTAAATCCACTTTCAGCAATTCCACGTAGCGATTTAGATTCAAACGTTTGAAGTTTTTGTAAGTGAGTCTTTTTAGCTATGCAGGATATGTGTAGATATTTAGTTTCTGTTTCAGTTTCAGTTTTGCAGTTTTTGAGAAGAGTGGATAAAGTAGTTTGTCTCTTTTTAAGCGTCGTATGTTTCATTTTAACATGAGGACCCCATGTCATCCTTCTGTCGAACGTAAGTCCCACAGATAGAGTACTTGGTCTGTCTGCGGTATGAGGTTGTTGTCAACATAAACGGGTGGGCAGTGATGTGTTTTGATATAGCATGATTCAGTTTAATTTTCCATTTTTTGAACCAGTCATGCAAAATGTTTAGGTGATGTAAAGTTAATGAAGCTTGTGTTGCGTCCTGATGTTTAGTGATAATTGCTGTATCGTCAGCGTAAGTTGCCGTCAATGTCTCGTTGTTAGTAGGTATGTCGTGCGTGTATATGATGTAGAGTAAAGGTGCTAGTATTGAGCCTTGGGGTACTCTCGCCAAGATTGGATAAATTGAAGACATTTCTGAACCCTGTCAGACGGAGAAAAATCTATCGAAGAGGAAAGATTGAAGGGTCAGAAAATAAGTGTACGGTAATATGGTCTTGAGTTTAAAGAGAAGACCCTGGTGCCAGACTTTATCAAACGCTTGAGCCACGTCCAGAAATAATCCAGTCACATATAGTTTTTGTTCTAAAGCTCCTGCTATGTAGTCAGTAACTCAGTACAGCAACCCAGTGACGGAAAAGGGTTTAATTATTTTTCAAAGTACCTACATGACCTCTACTTTATGACAGTCCAGGGAGTGAAAAAAAGAGCATTGTTATTGATTTTAGTGAATTGTATGCTGTCTTTAGACGCATGAAAATTAGATAACAGTGTCCTTTACCAATAAGGTAATAAATAGCAAAACAAAATTTTAAAATCCCTTCAAGCGGTTGTCAATTTTCGGGTTGTGTCACAAATACCACCATAATTTTAGAATCAACAATACAGGTATAAAAACAATCCACATGAAATGATATTGCAATATTCATGTAGGTTAAAAAAAATGTATTCAAAGGACAATAATAATTTGCATTGCCACACCAAGGATGAAAACTTAAATAACCAACGAGGTACAGTAAACCCTCGATATAGTGAACTGGTAGAGATGGTTTGATTTTCATAGTTCGCTATTACTAGATTCGTTATAACCGAGGATTCTTTTTTTTTTTATTTTTTTTTTAGCCTATGGCCGCACTAATGTGATCATATTCCGAAGGAAATTCATTCATTAGAACTAGTTTAATTAAAACGCATGTATGTAATTAATTTTTAGATAAACTATACATTAATTAAACAATGAGATTCATTAATTTGCCTGCCAAGTTCACTTGAGAGTTCTTTAGCCTTAGCTTTAATAAGAGGGTCTAAGATTGGTATCTGAGATCTCATTTGTTTAAAGCAATTTATCATTTTTTTCCAAATATTCATGAGCCGCAGAGCGCAGTCGTTTATTTGATGCTGAAGTTAATCCTTGGGCTGCGGTTGAATCTATTTTATCTTTGTTTTTTATAATGGTTGACAATGTTCATTTTGGATTTCCATATTTTTCTGCGATGGTTTTCTTACTTAGAATTCCGGATTCAATATCCTGGAGAATTTTTTAATTTTTTCCCGATTGATAAGGATTTACGTTTGTGACACACGTTTAACAACGAACTCATTGTGTATTTAAAAAAACCACTGTAAACGACTAAAGAACACTGATTCGGATAATACAAAGGTCGAAACAGAACTGAGCTAGTTCTGAGAAAATAGTCAATGGAATCAGAGAGAGAGCAAAAGGAAATCGGATTAGTTAAGAGTAAAAGAACACCTCAATTCTAGAAACTGGAGCTACTTCGTCTTTCCGCGCTCATTCTAGGTTATACAATAAAAAAAAAAATAATAATAAAAATTCTAGCAGTTCGTTATAACAGAATATAATAATTCTCAGGCATCAAATTTAGTTCGTAGTTCGCACAAACCGAGGGATTTCGCTGTAACGAGGGGTTCAGCAGAAATATAATGGTAATTTTAGGGGGATAGTATTTTGGTTCGCTATATCGAGGTGTTCGTTATATCCGAGTTCGTAATAATGAGGGTTTACTGTAACAAAAATTTCTTCGTTTTAGAATTTTTTGAAATTTATTGATTAAATTTTATCCAAGTTCTAGTTCTAATTCCATTGCATTCCATCAACTTCTATAGGCGGGCGCAAGCGACGTTGCTGCTTCTGCGACGGCGCTGCAGGAACTAGAGAAACGGGGATAAAAGCGGGGCCATTACCTGGGATTCATAGGGTTTTGTGGCGTTTTTAATTTATTTTTCCATAATTAAAACCCGATTGAGCAAAAAATCATTTGAAAAATATCTAATAGGTCCCTCGGTGTTCAATTAGAAAATCAAAAGACGTGTCATTCCCTTTCATTTCCAAAAAATAAAAAGCTTCTTAAAGAGTGGATTGTAAAATGAAGAATAGATAAGCCTGTTTCGAAACATATGACGATATGTAGTCTTTATTTTAAAGAAAGAGACTATATTTATCCAGGTAAATATTAGTATTTGACATTTTATTATTCCAAAATGCTAGTTTTATGCAAATAACATTGAGACCATAGTGTCATAGATTTGTTTTTCTTTTTTAATTTTCCCCATTTTTCTATTACATCCGTTGTGCTTAATTGTTCCATGTTTTCAATGCGAAGCCTGAAAGTTTTGAGAAATAAATAAATAATATGACAAAGAATCTAAGCTGTCATAACAATGATTGTGTGAATAGGTAATTAATGTTATTACTAATCGAAAAACGTCGAGTAAAGTTACAATGATGTGTTTGCATTTACCAGAACTACCAGCTTTACATGTACAATGACAAGAAAATTGCTTATTATTATTAATAAATTTGATTTCCACTTTTATTTGATGGAGCAGTCCTTTAAGATTGCTAGTTTAAAGGCACGAGGCTTGTAAAATAACTTTTTTTTTTTTTAGATATTATTCCACATGTAAATATGTGGTTTGCATCAAGAATAGCCTTCCCATCAATTAATGGTCTTTTAAAATTACCAATTATCTCTATCACATCAACTAGGTCTAACACCGTTCTTTCCGACATTTTGTAAAACTACTAGCGCACCCTATATTCGATTGCGCCCGCCTATAAGCTTCATCGACTTGATGGAAAGTAGGATCAAGCTGTTTGGTTTTATGAATTCTGTAACTTTTGGTTTTATGTAACTTTTAAACCAAGAAGCTTGAATCTTCCTTCCCATCAACTCGATGAAGTTTAAAGAAGTTGATGCAAAGCAATAAAATTAGTAGGATCGGGATCAGAAGGAGAAAAATAAATCAAGAAATTAAAAAAAAAATGTAACCTTTTTGATTATTTAAGCTTTCATCCTTGGTGTGGCATTGCAAAATATTATACAGACGCATCCCCCCCCCCTGACCTCCACGGTGGTGACGCGCGTAAATAAACCCCCAAAAGGGTCTATTTAAGTTAAGATCGGGCGTCACGCCATGTTGTTTACATCCAGAAGTATCGTATAGGAAGCAGTATTATTTTACTTCCTCTAATAGAAGAAAAAGGCGTTTGTAAATCGTACATTTCTAGTCAATGAAAAAAAAAGAAAAAAAAAAAAGATGTCTTCTAGAGTTGTAGGTATTAGAATAAAGTCGGAAAGAGATCAAAAGATGCAATAAGAAGAGCCTTTCCCAATGTAAATTTGAAGACAAAAACAAAAACCGGATTGTGTACATGGAGATCTCTTTCCAGAGGAGCGGGGACAGTTATTGACAGCGAGTGACAGCACCCCGAGCCGAGGGAGATCAATGGCTGGGAGGCGGTGGGCGTGGTAAAGGGCCGGCCAATTGGGCGCGGGGGCGTGGCTTACAGCGGACCAATGGGGCGTGGCCTGAGAGGGGACTACTTTGTGGAGGGGGCGCTCCTGCGCTACTGCTCAGTACGGTGCCAGTGGTGTCGGGTGCGATGTTAGAGCTCATCCCCTGCAGCATGGTCCACGGTATGGAGGCGATCAGGCCTTGCAACGCTGCCTCCGGTATGTAATATCAACATAATGATATATATATTTCATAATATTATATACATATATCACATTATATCGGTTAAATGTACAAAAAAAAATAAAAAAATTCATACACATTAAAAATAAACTAGGCGACCTGTGCAAAGTATTCGCACTCTAAGCAACTAAAATCACAATTTTGGAGAATTGCCTCTATTGTACCACTTTTTACATTTTAATGTTTATCCTCAATATGACTTCAATTGTTCTTAAATAAAATATTGCTACAGATACTCTACTTTATGCAGAATCATGCCATATATTAATCATACTAAAATTATGATTAATGTAATTACTATGAATTTTTTTCCAAACCTTTGCAAGTGGTACGATTAAGGAGACCAGTTTCCTAAATCGTACCGGTGGGTTCCTAAATCGTACCTACATTAAAAATCAGTGCAGGGATACCAAAAGGTATAATAAAAACTAAAATAAGATTTTAGTTTTAAAATTTAACTTTATTTTATGAATCTCAGACTTAAAAATAACATTATTACAACATACAACAAGTAATTGAGTGTCAAGATAAACTTACAAAAATAAAAAGCAGTAATACAAATAGTAATTAATGGTGTTCTTGGTCCAAAGTATAAAACAATGTAAACCTGCTGAAATTAATTTCTAATAATTTTTAGAAATCTACCCCAAATTATAAATCGAGAGAGCAATGTTCAAGAGCTTTATGAAGGTTAGGCTATCTTTTAGGCCTACTCTTATAAATATTTTTCTGTCAGGATCATATTAGGCTTCACAGTTAACACAAACGTATTTTATTATCTTTGACTTAACCACAGCACATTTTTCATGGACTCGATTCTCACATAATAAACATTGTACCATGCCCTGAATTACTGCAACTTCACATTTGGCACAAAAGCATTGTTGAGGATGCACTTCTATTATAATAGGCCTACCTGATGTTCTAGGAACTGAAGATGAAGTTGTGGGCTTATTTTGACTAACTTTCTTCCGGTACGATTTAGGCAACTGGGTGTTTTTTTAAACATAAAATTATTTCATATCTAAAACAAGAGCCACAGCGTGGTCTGCCCTTCCAAAATAAAGCGAATTAGTTGTGTTTCAAGGATCCCTCTACTAAAAAAAAAATGATCCTATCTATTTGATAACAGTGGCCTTACGATTAATAGCTGAAAACTACACCAATCTATGGCAAAACGCAAAAACTCGCCTTGATTCTCAACCAAAATAGTTACCAGCACGAGGTCCATTGCTCACTTGTTACACCACTGTATTGTTTCTTCCTACGCCGCTATAGCGCTCAAGCATCACTAATTCAATAAAAATTCGCGGTGGTACGATTTAAGAGGCGGTACAATATTGGCAACTCTCCCCTACTACTTAATTAAAGTACAAACCGTTTATTTTGTATCGTATAGGGCATAAGTGAGGGTTGAAGTAAAGAATATATGTGTTTAAATTATAGATTATTTATTTTTTAAACTTAAGTTTAAGGTATTTACATAGTACCTCTTTGAAAACTATGTTTGAAGTTACGATATGGGCCTCTGTGATTGTTTGTTGGCGGGTTTGTTTTACATGGACATAAATGTAACTGATTCTATTGACTGAAATCGCTTGTTCATGCAGGTAACTCGCAAACCACGGCGACAATTGGAAAAGTGTATATAACCAAAACTGTTCGTTTCGACGGACTGAAAAAAAATTACACCTTAGAAAAAGCCCTGTGACCATAATATTTTCGCTGAAATTTACAGTTTTTCGCTTACAACTGCAAATGAAGGGGTATATATATATATATATATATATATATATATATATGACCGATAACTTTCTCCTTGAAAACCTGAAAATATTGGTACCATTTAGAAACCTCAAAGACCATTTCGGTTTTCTCCCTTTTGCGCTTATAACTCGCAATCGAAGCCGAAATGAGTGGTTTGTGTATTTTTCCGGTATAGCGGTCAAGTGAAGCTTTTAAATGATGCCTCATTAATGAAATTTAAGGAAGTATTAAGGAAGTTACGGCGTACCGACAAAAAAAAGACCTTGAGAAATAATATATATGAGAGCTGTCAAAGGAACCAAGTTAACGTACACTGGGCTGACTTAGCACTCATAGATTTTACCCAATTTTTTTTTGTAAAACACCGTTTTTATAAAATTTGTTTTGAACTAGTTAGAGATAAATAAGGAACAGATTTTCATGTAAAATAAAAAGCTAAATGTATACAAATATATATGTAGCTATATTTTAAGAAATATGTAACAAAAAAAACTTTGAATATGATAGAACAAATATCATCAAATTGAATATTCATATAGGTACATTATCTGTATTTATGTATATTTTTGAATAAATATACACATATAGAAATATATTTCAATGAAAATTTAAAAGTCAACTTATTATACAAAGTATACCTGCCCGGTTTTTAATATCTCTACTTTTATCAAAAGTACTTCTTAAATATCCTTTTTAAATAATTTTACTTTAAAGTTCCTTTATCAGTAACTTTCTAATTAATATTTTTTACACAAGAAACTTTTAAAATCTATATTGTTAATTTTATTAAATTGGTAAAGATATGTATTAAAAGACGACTTACCACTTACTTTGAAATTGATGCTTGGGATAGACCCTACAGTTTTTATAAAGCCTTTTTCTGGAATTTTAATGACCCTAGTATCAAAGAATTAGCACATCTTGTATGCATATCAAAAAAGTCTGATTCTTTAAGTGGCTAAAATTAATATCTTCCTTAAAACAGCTAACTCAATTTTTTTAGGTTTACTATAACACGAAAACTATAGGTTCGTATGGATTTTAGTTTTAAAAACTTTATGACGCGATAAAATAAAGAAGATAGACCGAATATGTAAAAACATGTATTTATACTAGAAATATGCAAAATAAAAACGAGTTTAAACGATTCGAATTACTATAAAACGATCGAATTCAACTTCCTAATATAATTGTAAGCTGAGAAAAATATAGGTAAAATCCGTTTCCAACAGATAACAAACAGCTTTCAAAAGAATACATTTACAGATAATAAAAAAAAAAAGAAACTGATAAAAATATTTATTTTGTGTTAATAGCTAGTTTAAAATATCTGCAGACAATAAATAAAATAATCATTTGTACATATCTTATATTTTATTTCTAGCTTAATTCTATATGGATAATTTAAATTTATACCCATCTTTTTACTTTATCATTTATACTAGAAATATGCAAAATAAAAACGAGTTTAAACGATTCGAATTACTTTATCAGCCTACTATTCCAATAAAAAATTGTGGAAGAATTTTATAGGATTTTTTCATAATAGCGGATCCCAAAAACCGTCGCGAATGCCACAGATTTTTTCCCAATCCTGATAACTAACAGCTCTTCAAACAGAAAGTGTTCATATAATATAAATAAAGCTAAATTGTTTTTTCAATGAGATAACTTAGTTTGTCATTGAGGTAAGTACCGTTTAAAATAAAGGATTGTAATCACTCATGAGATGTATTACTCCTTTAAAATTACAAATCACAAGATCTCTGTCTTGCCATTAGTCATTTTCAATTAGCAAGACAAACTAAATAGGTTTATCAGATTTTTGAAAAATTTTGCTCAGGCTGAAGGACATTGGAATATGCCCTTCTTTTGAAAATGCATTTGAAACAAATGAATACATGATAATGGAAACCACAAACACTCTTAATATCCCATAATATGCATTTTTTTTCTTCCTTCATGCCAAATCACTATCGAGATATAATAGTAATTATCGATATAAAAAGTAATCGTCGATTCTACTTACTAAAGTCCCGCGTATGTCACGGATATTTATCCAATATTCTTCTATTTTCAAAAGCAGTAGTATTTTAACATGATCATAATTGGATGATGTATTTACTTCCGATTTGTTCATGTGTTCTAAACAAGGTTTTTTAAAACAAAAACTCTTCATAAAGTTTAAATAAATAATCTATTCAAACATAAAGCGTTTTTTCTAAAAGAAAAACTTACTTTTTCATGTAGGTAAATGCATATTTAAACGCAGTATTATCTAAGGGACTGTGGTTACTTCATGAGATTTATTATTCTTTAAAGTTATAAATATACTATAAAAATGATTATTTTGTATCTTGTGTATAGGCTTCCAGACGAACTAAATTGGTTTATCGGATTTTCAATAAATTTTCTCAGATGAGAGCTTTCTATTTTTAAATCTGTAAGAGATTGGAATATGCGCTTTTTTTTAAAATGACCCACACAAATTTATTTGAAACGAATGAATATATAATAAAGGAAACCGAACACACTCTTTATATCCCATAATATGCATTTTTTTCTTCCTTCATGCAAAAAATAAAAACTTTAACCCTTCTAAATTCTTTACCAAACAATTTTAAATTTGGCGTAAAGTTCTATTTTAAATCCCGTCGGTTTTTAGATTAGCTGAATTTTTTTTATTTATATCATTGAATTTTATTATTAAAAATAATAGGATATAATTAATTCAACGCATTATAGCTAATTGGCCACAGCAACGCCTTGCCGTGACTGCTCGTCAATTATTTAACTAAAAACACATTTTCTTACCAATTTAAACAATATCATCATATTTACTTTAAAACAAAACTAAAAACTAAAACCAAAATTATCATCCTTTTTTAGATTACTTGTGAAATTATAATTACAAGATATCTATTTAACGACACTTAGTAAACCTAAGTAGGTGCTAATGTTAATGGGACGATGCAGCAGTGGGAGTCCTAAATTTTAAATAAATACTTCGTTAAATTTGTTTTCGATCCTTATAGAGACAGCTTATTCATTTTCTTATTGTTATTTACGTTGATAAGTTTTGTTTGTTTGTTTGTAACGTCGCTCTATGCCGCTAAGGCTAATCGGACGATGCTACAGTGAGTATTATAAAGCTTGCTTATCCAGGTATACTAAGAATAGGGATCTCTAACGAGTATTTGATATCGCACAGGCTCGGAAGCGCAACTCTACGTCCAATTCGAAGGACAGTACAACCGAGGTTTTCCTACTCCCTTTAAAAATACTTAAGGCTATGAACCCGCAACCTAAGGTTTATTAGTCTATCATGCTAACCAGTAGTTATATATTATAGCACATGTTTGAATCATGAAGACTATGCTCATAAATACCATTTATTCATTGCACTAAAAGTTTCCTTTAGAAGTTTTCCTACCAAACTTTCGCTCCTCAAGTTCAGTGCTAACACACACATGTAATCATATGTTTTCTAAAGTTTTGAAGACTGCAACAGGTGATATGTGTTAATTATGTATCAGGATTTCGGATTCTTTTCTAATTTATTTCATATATGTTTTATTCATTAGATCATATTTCCTTATTTTATTGTTATTAAAAAAAAAAAGTCTACGAGGACTATTTTTTTATTTAATTAAATTCTTCCATATGGATTTAAATTCCATGGAAAATACATTTGATTATTTATCAACGTAAATAAAAATGTGGAAAACTTTAAATTAATCTGTCTCTATAAAGAACGAGAACACAAATTTAACAAAGTAGTTATGATGATATGAAAATTGGAAAAGTTACGTGGAGGGTGTTTAAAATACGATATTCGCCGAAAATTTAAAACTATCAATTTTATGCCAATTAGCTTAGTTGAAAATCGGAATATTTTTCGATTGCCCCAAAAAAAAATAAATAGATAAAAAACATTCAAAACGGACCATTATTAACTATATTAAAGCCATTAATTTTTTTTTACGATATTTTTTTTTTTTTTTGTTCACACATTCCCATTATCTATAAAAATAAAAGTGTAATGATGTTCGTTAGACGGATTTCTGTGCTTTTTCTTTTATCATGTTCCTAATAGTCAGTCTGAGTAGGGTAAACCATACAGTTATCGGCACTCAGTACAGTTATTGGTACCCCAACTTTAACTTAAAGAAATAGTTAAACAAGTCCTAATTTTATTACATGATATACATGAGTCTAATGTTTGAAGGGTCCTCTAAGTCATCTATTAAGTAAGACTTTAACAAACTAACCATAAGGAAGATTTTACAATTAAATCCACCGGGTGCCAATAACTAGTTTGGCACTTTTAACAATAAATATTGCCATGTTGTAGAACTATTGAACTTTTGACCCAAAAAAACCTCTTGAGTTTTTATGAGGATAGATAATGAGGAGCTATAGGAAGTTTCAATTTGATCACTTTATAAAAAGTATTTTTTTTAATTTAACCACTGAAATATAGTCTTAAGGGTGCCAATAAGATGTCGGGAAGGTTTTTAAAATGCGATATTAACGCTAATTTCCAATAGGTAGAGATCCTTTTAGTATAAAAAAATTATTAATTATAGAGCATATTTTTAATAATGAGCCTATTGTCCCAATCATATGATTTTATCACCCTTAAAATTAAAAGTGTTTAAAAATAATGCACATCATATATATTATTTCTCCAAACCTTTTTTTAGGTGGGCATAACTTCATTGATACTCCATCAAATTTCATGAATGAAGCATCATTTTAAAGCTGTCCTTAACCGCTACAACGGAAAAATATACACATCACTCATTTCACCGATTTCGATTCCGAGTTTTCTTCCTCCTTTCGAACCGCGGTTATTGCGAGAAAAATGGTCGTAGAGGTTCCTAAATGGTCTCAATCTTTTCAGGTTTTCAAGAACATTTTCGGTCATATACATTTTTTCGATTTACACCTTCGTTTGCGTGTTGTAAGCGAAAACCTGCAATTCTCAACGAAAGTTGTCGCAGGGCTTTGTCGAAGATTTCGTTTTTTTTTCAGTTTGACTTTTCTGATTGTCACAGTCGTTTGCTAGATACATGCAAAAACATGCGACTTCAGTCAAATGAATCAGCGCACTCGCTTTCCGCGAAAACAGTAGGTATGTGTATTTAAATAAGTATGGGAATTTTCCAGGGCGCGCTGTTTGTTTGTTTGTTTAACGTCCATTTTTATGCTACTTAGGCTAATCGGACGATGCTACAGTGGAAGTCCTAAATTTTGCCTATCCAGGTATAATTAGGATAGGGATCATTAACGAGTACCTGACATCGTACAGGCTCGGGACCTCCATTTTACGTCCTATCCGAGGGACGGCATAGCTAAGGATTTTTTACTCCCATTAAAAAATCCTAGGGCCACCGCTGGAATTGAACCCGCGATCTTTAGTATTGTAGGTTGCCATGCTAACCACAACACCACTGGTGACCCTCCCAGGGCGCGCTCTTTCAGCGACATCTGGGTGATTCTCATTTAATTTGACCATTTAACTTTTTTAGAAATTGATTTTTGGGTTTAAAAAAATTCAACTTATGAATAAAATTTAATCTGAATATCATCAATAAGATGTTCACGAAAACAAAGTTGAACAATGTTTGTCAGTTCGTTCAGTAAGAAGTCTGAAAGAACCACTGAGAATTTAGGACAAACGGTATGGATTTCTATAAAGAACAAACAGAATTTCATCTTTATATACATAGATTATAGCTGTATATCCCGGTTTCACACGGGGAATTTCATTTTTCTAAAGAAACGGTAGATTTCGCAAAAAAAAAAAACATTGTAAAGTGAGATCATTATGATTTTTATAACAATAAAGAATACCAGCTGAAGATCGGCTACAGTTATGCAATTTTAATATGGACAGGTGTTCGCACCTGGTCTGAAAGAACCACTGATCGAAATTTGGAGAATTTATGACATATGGACGTATGGATTTCTATAAAGAACAAATAAACAAACAAACAGAATCTTATCTTTATTTATATAGATTTATCATAGCTCCTAAACATCTCTACCTTATTGATCGTAATCTACCCTTTTTCTGCCCAGGACATTTTATTTTTTTTTTTGTTACTTTTCAAAAATATAATTCATCAGTTTAAGTACAAAATAAATAAAAAAGAGAAATTAAAAATTGCCGAAAATTTGTGACATTAATGAAGTCCGCATAACATCAGTAGAGTCCTCACGTAGCGATGATAAAACGTTTAACCTGCCCCAGAACAAGAGGACAACAGAACTTGATGTTTGGTACGTGATGATGACCGGGTCAGTTTCCAGCGATGATTGCACTCATTGTTTTCATCAACTCTACAATTCCATTCATGCTCAGTGAAGCTCTATCATTTACACATTTTTCCCCGTGGTAGTAAAATATATCTCTATTTTTTTATTAAATTAAATTTTACATCATAAGGTTAAATAACCATGTTAAATACTTCGGTAAAACTGTTTTTCACTTCTTACAGAGACAGCTTATTGAACGTTTTTCTTATTATTATTTACGTTGATAGGTTTTGTTTGTTTGACGTATATTTATGCTACTAAGGCTAATCGGACGATGCTACAGTGGGAGTCCTAAAGTTTGCTTATCCTGATATAAATAGGATAGGGATCCTTAACGAGTACCTCACATCGCACAGGCGCGGTAGCGCAACTTAACGTCCAATCCGAAGGACGGCTTAATCAAGGTTTTCCAACTCCCTTTAAAAATACCTAGGGCCACCTGAAGATCTACGAACCCTCAACCTAGGGTTTATTAGTCTATCATGCTAACCAGTAGTTGTATATTGTACCACATGTTTAAATCATGAAGACTACGCTCATAAATACCATTTATTCATTGCACTAAAAGTTTCCTTTAGAAGTTTTCTTTCCAAACTTTTGCCCCTGAAGTTCAGTGCGAACGCACAAACATATAAACATACTAGCAGACCCGGCCACGCGTTGCTGTGGCTCAGTAGTTATATCCTAATATTTTTAAACAAATACAGTAATACCAATATTCATTGATAAAGATGAAAACCTTTCAGCTAATCAAAATTCAACGTGAATGAGAATAGAGCATTACACCATTTAAAAGTATTTGGTAAAGAATATAGGAAAGTTAAAGTTTTAATTTTTTACATCTCATATTTCAATGTAGTTTGATTAAAAAGTAGCTGATTGTGTTTACGACTCACAGAGCTGCCAACACTATCACCCTTTTTTTATGGATCGGTATAAACTAACTCGAAATGGCTATTTTTTTCCACTAATTTTAAAGAGGATGACTGAAGTAAGGTTTGGTAACCTCAGCCATTGATCTATTGATTATTGGCCTAACACTACTTCAACTTGGTATTGTTAGTTTAACAACGGGTTTAATTTTGATCAGGGTCATGTCAATCTTGGTTAACGCGTCATATATGTCCTTTTGATAGGCGTTTTTCTCAATTTCTTTGAGACCTCGATTTCCCAACCCTATATCCCCCTAATAAGTGTTCGGTAGGAGGGTGGTGTGTTGAAGCTTTTAATTTAGCAATATATTTGAGTGATAATAAATCTCTTCTTAAAGAGGTTTTTACATAATACAATTAAGAATTTTAATTTATTCAAGTACTAATTTGTTCAAATGTTTTGGGTTAACCTGATTTTTTTTTTTTAACACAAACCAAAGGTTTCCACACACGTGAGCAAGCAATACCCATTTCCCAAGTAAGTTATGCCATTGCCCAAGGGAAAAACACGGATTTTCAAAGTCTAAGTGGACATTGTTTGCCCTTGGGATTGTATATGGTCATGGCAAAAGCCAAACGAATAGGATATTGAAGCCTTTTAAATTTTATTGAAAATTCTGTCGGTTCCAGGGGAATAGGTGGCAACAGGACGATATCTCTTGTAAACCTTCCAGACAACATTTTTCCTTCAATAACATTTCCTATGATCCTTTTAATGACCAAACGTGTACCGTTTCACAATTGAGGTGGATTTAAGTTACGAAGAAGAATGAACGGTGAGCCAATCTTCAACTGGAGATTGTTTGGGTGTATATCCAGGGAATTAAAAAATTCAGATGGGAAATTTACGGCTTCGTTTACATCTAGAACATTGTCAATTGATTTTGTAAGTTTATTTCATCGAAATCAACATTTTTTGCTGCCAAAATAGCACGACTACCCAGCCAATTATAGTCCAAATAATTGTTAAAAATATCAGGAAAGACACTTTATATTTCGTAGACAGTTCATTTTTCGTCTCTACAACAGTTCAGAAATTTTCTGGTAATTTGATAAATTTTGAATTTCGATGCAGCTCTATTTCACCGTTTCCAATATACAGAAATTGTTTAGAAAATATATCTGCCGATGGATCATTTTGCAGTAGTACTCTCATATTTATGGCGGATAAATCTGAAACTTGAAGTTACCCAAATAACAATTATTCCTGTTCAGTAGAGGTGTAATAATCATTAAATGTAAAATTTAAAAAATGCCGCAATTCGTAATCCTTTCTTAATCAACAATCATTTAAAGATAAGTAAAAAATTGTATTCTGGTAAAATTAACAACGAAATATCATTCCCAATAATAGCCTACTTTAAATTAAAGAAAGGATTAAAATCTTCGCTAACATTTCTTAAATTTTACATTTAAAGATAATTACAACTCTGCTGAACAGGAAGTAACATCCTCTATTCGATTGGGATTAAATTTTCTCAACTTTAAATTATTGTTGATAAAGGAGGAATTACAAATCTTCACTGACATTTTTTAAATTTTACATTTTAGATCTCGAGATAAAAATGATAAAAAGGTTTGGTAAAATAAAAAAAACACTGTATTTAAATAATAATAACAAAACGAATAATGAAAATAAAGAAACTTCTGTTAAATAAATCAACTGAAAATATAATATTAAAGTCTTAATTATGCAGTTCTTTAGCAAATCACAAAGTATCCCACAACACCTAATCTAAACACACTCTTTTGGTGAGGGAGTTTTTACGACTGTTACCCACAGTGTAACCAGCTTACTAATTTTCACTAATTTTTGGCAACACTGACTCCCAACACCTGTGACAGTAGGTGCTGTTACAACATTTATAGAGTATTATTTCAAATAATAGCCTAATTTAAATTATTAAAATGTATTTACTTTACTAAGAGTTGATATCAGGGTGGGCCACACCAAAGCGTTTCAGCTCTTAGCTAGTAATTTAATTTAAATACAAATAAAAAAGGAAAAGGAAGAAAAAGTACCTACACATTTGAGAATTTATCGTAACCTTTTCTTGATTTATTTATTCTTTAATGAAAATTAACAATAAATACAAATTTGTATTACTATTCGTCTGTGGAAAATAATAATATAGGAACAAATAACAGCACTCACATAACGCAATACAAATTATAAAAATGATAACCTGTATTACAATAGCATGCTTATAAACAAAAACATTATGAAATCGACATATGACGCCATGTTAATAAATCGAAACACGACCTACTGTATTTGCAATAATTCGCTATATAAGAATTATTTTGATCACTAATCAAGTTAAAAACTATCCGGTCCGTTAAGTTGGCCAAAACTATATACATTGAGCCAAATTTCATTAAAATCGGTTGAGTAGTTTCTGAGAAAATGAGAGACAAACATCGGGACACGAGATTTTTATATATATAAAGGATGTTATCTAAAGTTTTGAAGACTTCAACAGGTAATATGTGTTAGTTCCGTATCAGGATTTCGGTTTCTTTTCTAATTTATTTCATTTATGTATTATTCATTAGATCGTATTTACTTATTTTATTGTTAGTATACAGCGAATAATTAAAAAAAACGTCTATGTCTACTTTTTTATTGAATTAAATTCTTCAATATACTATATACTGGCTAATATAGATAGCTAAGAATTTTTTACTCCATTTAACCTTTAGTATTGTAGGTTGCTTTTAAACTACTACACCACAGACGACCCCGAACATTTCTCATTGTTTATTAGATACTTTATACTGTAATTTACCTAATAAAATAAAACTATTTAATAGTTAATTTAACTATATTAAGACTATGTAATAAAACCCACATCATTGCCGCAATATAATTAAATTATGAATGAATTATCAATTAATATTGAAATGTGATAAAATCAATCGGAACTCTCATCACATTTATAATTTCATAATATTCATCGAAAGAGGAATGCGAGGTTATTATTTTTCGAACGGTTCGTTCTGCCTAATTGGCGATCCGTTTATTTTTGAGTTGGAGGGGGGGGACTTGGGGAAACGAAACGATATTCAATACAACAAAGCGATGATAATATTTCGTACTAATGGGGTTGTTAAAAGTGGTTTAGGAATTTGGGGGCTAAAACAAATGAAATTACAACGAATTGAAGAGGTGTGGACGACCTGTAATTAATCGGAACGATGTTGTTGTGGCCCGAATTCCCTCCATACCTCTCCCGTGCGTTATATCAATCCTCCATCATGTGTCGATATAATGAAGGCAGTGCCATTTCGGTGGCTGTGGCTTTGTCTTTCCGGTTGTCTACCTTTATGTTAGGATAATAACAATTATTTTCTTTCTCTTCTGTAAGTTTTTTTTTCTTTTCTTTAATTAAAATTTAAAATAGATATATTACACACTTACTTTTATTACATATAAATACGTAAATAAGTTTCGGTTTCGGCCCGAAACCAGGTCTATGGCCTAAATTCGGTTTCGGCTAAAATTTTGGTTTCGGTCGGGCACTAATTTAAACCCACATTAGTGTTATAATAATAAAAATTAATTTGTTTGCTTGTTTGTTTAACGTTACTTTATGCCACAAAGGCTAATCGGACGATGCTACAGTGGGAGTCCTAAATTTTGCCTATCCAGGTATAATTAGGATAGGGATCTTTAACGAGGAGTTGAAAATGCGGTCCAAGAATTCTTTGACAGCCATCCCAAGGAATGGTATGTGCGTGGCATCGAGCAATTGGCTCGCAGAAGGCTAATGACGGTAGATAACAATGGACTATGCTTTTATATTAATCTAATCCTAATTTGTGGGTGACCACCATTTTAAATTATTTTTAAATAATTTATTTTTTGAAGAGAAAGGATTTGGCCCCGCCGGGAGTCGAACCCGCGTTACATGCGCGGATGCTAACCACTACACCACAGAGCTCGGCTAAAGGCAGAGCAAATCCTTCCTGATACCTACTCTCCCTATCTCACAACTTGTGGGGAGTTAGGGAGGAATGTTTTTGCTCTGCCTTGAGCCGAGCTCTGTGATGTAGTGGTTAGCATCCGCGCATGTAACGCGTGAGACCCGGGTTCGACTCCCGGCGGGGCCAAATCTTTTCTCTTCAAAAAATAAATTATTTGACTGTACTTTTAGTTTGTCTGTTTGTTTGTTTAACGTCACTTTATGCCACTAAGGCTAATCGGACGATGCTACAGTGGGAGTCCTTAATTTTGCCTATCCAGGTGTAATTAGGATAGGGATCTTTAACGAGTATCTGACATCGCACAGGCTCGGAACCTCCATTTTACCCCCTATCCGAGTATCCGGCGAACCCGCGACCTTTAGTTTTGCAAATTTCTATGCTAACCACTACACCAGAGTTGACCCCTATAAATTGATTTATATTTAAAAGACGTTAATTTTCCAATGAGAAACTGAGGAAAATATTGACCTGGGTAGAGGAGATCTGCTGTTTTTTTTTTTTTTTTAAATTGACAAAACTCTAAAATTTATATTCTCGTTTAAAGGAATCAGTACAAGGATGGAGGAAAATTTTAAATTAACAACAGCAATATTGCTTTTATTTTTTACTTTTTCTGGAAATATCTTGGGGCCGTATGAAAGAGAATTAAAAAGCTGTACAGGAGAAAAGTGCGGTGCGAGAAGGCACAAGGAGGGCTGTTGGAAGACGTTTTGGTGGAGTGTAACAGATGGAAGGATCAATTGTGAAGCCAAGTGATATTATTAAAAAAGGAAAAAAAAAAAAAAAAAAAACCTTTACGAAGAAGGCGACGAAGGAAAATAATTGGGAAGAGCGGGCACCTGCGACTATTGAGGGCTGTGAGGTTTAATATCTCTCTCCTCAATAACCTCTCACAATAACCTCGCACTCCCTATCCTTCCCCGTTCCCATTCATGAAAACCTCTTTTCGGATATCTTATTCTAACTTCTCGCAGATCTGCGGTGTGAGGGGAGTTGAAGGAAAAGTGAGAATATAGAATACGGGATGAGGGAAGAGAATAATATTTTGGTGCATATAAAAAATAAAATAAAAATGACCATTTTTTTACCCAATTATTTGTATAATTATTTCTTTGATACAAAATACAATTACACAATAATAGCGGGGTCACCTGTGGTGTAGTGGTTAGCATGGCAACCAACAATAATAAAGGTGGCGGGTTCGCGACCCGTGGTGGCCCTAGGATTTTTTAATGGGAGTGAAAAATCCTTAGCTCCGCCGTCCCCGGATAGGACGTAAAATGGAGGTCCCAAGCCTATACGATGTGAGTTTTGGTACTTCTAATTGCACCAATCGGGTCTTTTGCAGAAAAGCACCCCCAGTGATTTTATAATGTGAAAAGTCATTTCACATTTTAATGAATATTTATTTTAAATTGATCATATGATATTTTATAACCTAGATTCAATCTTGTTTAATTAACAATCTATTTGTGTTTAAATAGTTTTGTAATGGGCCTTATTAAGTTGATTCAAGAAGTTCCAGACAAAAGGAATGCAATAGAATTCCTTCAAAATAAGGGAATTCTACATAAAAGAAGACTATGCCGTATTGGACATGAAATGCACATGCAATTATTGGAGAAAAATTCCAAAAATTTTGGTGACCCAATAACGGGAGCACACACTAATACTGTAGAAGGAATGTGGGCACTTGCGAAAAGAAGGAACAAAGTAGAATGCGGAACTAGAAGAACTTTATTAGACTCTTATCTATGTGAATTTATTTGGAGAAATTGGAATAAAGACAAAGATCTTTTTGAAGAAATATTCAAAAGATATATCAGCATTCATGCCTCCTAAATGAGATTTAATTTATTGTTTTTTAAATATAAAATATCTTAAATAATTTATTTTTTGAAGAGAAAAGATTTGGCTCCGCCGGGAGTCGAACCCGGGTCTCCTGCGTTACATGCGAGGATGCTAACCGCTACACCACAGAGTTCGGCTCAAGGCAGAGCAAATCCTTCCTCTTCACTGATAACTACTCCCTCTATCTCACAAGAGCCGAGCTCTGTGGTGTAGCGGTTAGCATCCTCGCATGTAACGCAGGAGACCCGGGTTCGACTCCCGGCGGAGCCAAATCTTTTCTCTTCAAAAAATAAATTATTTAAAAATAATTTAAAATTGGTGGTCAGCCACAATTTAAGATTGGATTAATTAAAATAATTAAAAAAAAAAAATTGACTTATGTCGATAAGTATCATAAATTGGATAAAAATTGTCCACCTCCCGCTACTACTCGCAAAACTTGTGAGATAGAGGGAGTAGTTATCAGTGAAGAGGAAGGATTTGCTCTGCCTTGAGCCGAGCTCTGTGGTGTAGCGGTTAGCATCCTCGCATGTAACGCAGGAGACCCGGGTTCGACTCCCGGCGGAGCCAAATCTTTTCTCTTCAAAAAATAAATTATTTAAAAATAATTTAAAATTGGTGGTCAGCCACAATTTAAGATTGGATTAATTAAAATAATTTAAAAAAAAAAAAATCTGGTGCGTGCGGGCAACACACAACTTTCACTTACCAACTTACTTAGATAAGAAATTGACGTGTTTTGTTAAATATAATTTACCAAAGTCACACATTTTTCTACATTCATATCTTATTTTTATTAATCGTTAAAGCCGTTTTTGAGTAAATAAAAACCCGTGAAAATGATACAAAATTTATTAAGTAAAGTCCCCCCTTCGGTTGATCAATTTTGATGAAATGTTGGCTATCACATATTTGGCATATACATACATCAAATACCCAGTTTGGTCACAATCGTGAAAGCCGTTTTTGAGTAAATAAAAAAAAGCAGGTAAAAATGATACAAAATTTATTAGATAAAGTGCCCCCTGCGGTTGATCAATTTCGATGAAATTTTACAGACATATCTCGGGCATATAAATAGATCAAATACTAAGTTTAATCAAAATCGTTAGAGCCTTTTTTGAGAAAATCAAAAAAACACGTGAAAATGTTACAAAATTTATTAAGTAAAGTCCCCCCTCCGGTTAATCAATTTTGATGAAATTTTTACAGCCATATCTCGGGCATATAAATACATCAAATATCCAGTTTGATCAAAATCGTTAAAGCCGATTTAGAGTAAATAAAAAAAACACGTGAAAATGTTACAAAATTTACTAAGTAAAGTCCCCCTTCCGGTTAATCAATTTTGATGAAATTTTTACAGTCATTTCTCGGGCATATTGATAGATGAAATACTCAGTTTAATCAAAATCGTTAGAGCCGTTTTTGAGAAAATCGAAAAAACCTAAAAAGTTATTAAGTAAAGTACCCTCTCCCTTTAAGTAATTTTGATGAAATTTATGCTGTCACATCGCGGGCATATACCTACACTAAATACCCAATTTCAGGATCGCACGGTTTATAGTTTTTGAGCTAGTCTGTTCACACACACACACACACACACACACACACACACACACACACACACACACACACACACACACACACACACACACACACACACACACACACACACACACACAGACACACACACACACACAGACCATTTCGCGGGACTTGGTCATTTCGACTCAGGGGACCCCAAAACGTGTATTTCCGTTGAAAACCGGAAGTCGAATTTTTTCACGATCGCAATACTTCCACTTACTATACATTTCATATATAGGTAAGTGAAAGTAAAAAAAATTGACTTATGTCGATAAGTATCATAAATTGGATAAAAATTGTCCACCTCCCGCTACTACTCGCAAAACTTGTGAGATAGAGGGAGTAGTTATCAGTGAAGAGGAAGGATTTGCTCTGCCTTGAGCCGAGCTCTGTGGTGTAGCGGTTAGCATCCTTGCATGTAACGCAGGAGACCCGGGTTCGACTCCCGGCGGAGCCAAATCTTTTCTCTTCAAAAAATAAATTATTTAAAAATAATTTAAAATTGGTGGTCAGCCACAATTTAAGATTGGATTAAATAAAATATCTTAGTTCAAATATTGTGTTATTTATTAAAACTAGTAGCCATTATTTTATAGTAGAGTATTTAATATCAAATTAAAACATGTGATCAAGTTTAATAGTAACTAAACTATATCACATTATAAAATCACTGGGGTTGCTTTTCTGCAAAAGACACCACCAATCAATAAATTCTTAGTACACCAAGGAACAACACATTTATTGGAAATTACTATTTTATTTATTCCACATAAGTTTTACGATTTTCATATGTTTTTACTGGTATTTTTTAACACAAACTAATTAAAACAGATGATTTTTCTAATTTAAAAGATCATTGACAGTGTTGCCTTATGGTTGCACAAATTAAAAGAAAAAAATATTTACACAATTTTTACTAGATATTTTCTAATAACATAATTAATAATATTTTATAAATAGAATGTTATTAAATATAAAGAACTTTAAAAAAAAAGTAATCTATAAAATAACAAAATTTATATACATGGGCAACACTGCTACATCAGGCACTCGTTAAAGATCCCTATTCTAATTATACCTGGATAGGCAAAATTTAGGACTCCCACTGTAGCATCGTCCGATTAGCCTTAGTGGCATAAAGTGACGTTCAACAAACAAATGGACAAACTAAAGGTGCGTTTACGTAACGCTAGTGTCACTTTTGATTTGGGTTTTTCTATGTGACAGGAGTTGTTTGTGATCCTAGTGTAATATGTGAAACGTTGTAATTCGTCTCCTATTTTTTTATTTTTCAGATATTGAAAATATATTGATAATGCAGATTTTTTCTTTATCATAAGCTAGCGTTGGGTGCATCAGCCATATTGGTTCGCTTAACGTCACGTGATGTATAAATGGCTGTTCGTGTAACGCAGGTACGGGTGAGGTTCGTAGAGTGTAAAGGCGCCTAAAAACTATAGTCCATTGTTACCTACCGCCATTAGCCATCTGCTAGCCAATTGCTCGATGCCACGCTGATGCCATTCCTTGGGGTGGCTGTCAAAGAACTCTTGGACCGATTTTTCAACTTCCGCAAAATTATCAAATTTTTTCCCTTGATGAAAATGGGATCACGGATCGAAACAAGTAGTAATCTGATGGTGCGAGGTCTGGACTATTTGGTGGATGAACCAGGTGTTCAAATTCATGATGTTCTGTGAACTTTTCTTTGGTTCGACGGGATGTGTGGGCAAGCATTATCTTGTTGGAAGAAAACTCCTTTTCGGTTGATTACAGCAGGATAACGCTCTGACAACTTCGAGTGCATCTTTCCAGTTGTTCGCAGTGGAGTTCAGAATCCATAGAGCACCCATCAGGAATAAATTCGTGATGAATAACACCTTAAAAATTCAAAAAAACGAAAAAATTAATTTTATTTTTCAAAATGCCCTCTTGCAGCAACGGTTAAAGCAGATTGACCGCGATCTAGCCATTCTTTATGGGTATTCGGATTTCGCCAACAAACCCACTTTTCATCACAGGTAACAAACATCCGATAAAATCTCATATCACAAGGGCTTTTCAATAAATATTCACAAATTTCTACCCTCTTGGCTGATTCTTGAGGAGTAAGTTCGTGAGGGACCAGTCTTCTGGTCTTTTTCACCTTCCCCATGGAGAGAAGATGGCGACTAACAATATCTTTCGACACACCTCCCTCCCTGGCAAGTTCGCGAGTACTTGTCGAAGAATTTGACTCAACAACTTCCTTCAGAACCTCATCAATATCAATTAATGGTCGCCCGGAGCCCTTCTTCCTTTCCAACGTCTTATCTCCAATTTTAAATTTTTTTCAACTAATGCCACGCAGTGCGCTGGTCAAAGACACCATCTGCATCATATTTAATAATTTTACCATTTGCTTCAGCGGCTGTAAATTTTTTCTTTCACTTACCTCTTATGAAATATATAGTAAGTGGAAGTATTGCGATCGTTAAAAGTTTCGACTTCCGGTTTTCAACGGAAATACACGTTTTGGGGTCCCCTGAGTCGAAATGACCAAGTCCCGCGAAATGGTCTGTGTGTGTGTGTGTGTGTCTGTGTGTGTGTGTGTGTGTGTGTGTGTGTGTGTGTGTGTGTGTGTGTGTGTGTGTGTGTGTGTGTGTGTGTGTGTGTGTGTGTGTGAACAGACTAGCTCAAAAACTATAAACCGTGCGATCCTGAAATTGGGTATTTAGTGTAGGTATATGCCCGCGATGTGACAGCATAAATTTCATCAAAATTACTTAAAGGGAGAGGGTACTTTACTTAATAACTTTTTAGGTTTTTTCGATTTTCTCAAAAACGGCTCTAACGATTTTGATTAAACTGAGTATTTCATCTATCAATATGCCCGAGAAATGACTGTAAAAATTTCATCAAAATTGATTAACCGGAAGGGGGACTTTACTTAGTAAATTTTGTAACATTTTCACGTGTTTTTTTTTATTTACTCTAAATCGGCTTTAACGATTTTGATCAAACTGGATATTTGATGTATTTATATGCCCGAGATATGGCTGTAAAAATTTCATCAAAATTGATTAACCGGAGGGGGGACTTTACTTAATAAATTTTGTAACATTTTCACGTGTTTTTTTGATTTTCTCAAAAAAGGCTCTAACGATTTTGATTAAACTTAGTATTTGATCTATTTATATGCCCGAGATATGTCTGTAAAATTTCATCGAAATTGATCAACCGCAGGGGGCACTTTATCTAATAAATTTTGTATCATTTTTACCTGCTTTTTTTTATTTACTCAAAAACGGCTTTCACGATTGTGACCAAACTGGGTATTTGATGTATGTATATGCCAAATATGTGATAGCCAACATTTCATCAAAATTGATCAACCGAAGGGGGGACTTTACTTAATAAATTTTGTATCATTTTCACGGGTTTTTATTTACTCAAAAACGGCTTTAACGATTAATAAAAATAAGATATGAATTTAGAAAAATGTGTGACTTTGGTAAATTATATTTAACAAAACACGTCAATTTCTTATCTAAGTAAGTTGGTAAGTGAAAGTTGTGTGTTGCCCGCACGCACCAGATTTTTTTCCGGTTTTCAACGGAAATACACGTTTTGGGGTCCCCTGAGTCCAAATAACCAAGTCCAGCGAAATGGTGTGTGTGTGTGTGTGTGTGTGTGAACAGACTAGCTCAAAAACTACAAACCGTGCGAACCTGAAATTGGGTATTTAGTGTAGGTATATGCCCGCGATGTAACAGCAAAAATTTCATCAAATTTTCTCAAAGGGAGGAGGTACTTTATTTAATAACTTTTTAAGTTTTTTTCGATTTTCTCAAAAACGGCTCTAACGATTTTGATGAAACTTAGTATTTGATGTATTATTATGCTCGATATACGACTGTAAAAATTTCATCAAAATTGATCAACCGGAGGGGGGACTTTACTTAATAAATTTTGTATCATTTTCACGTGTTTTATTTATTTACTCAAAAACGGCTTTAACGATTTTGATGTAACTGGGTATTTGATCTATTTATATAAGCGAGATATGACTGCAAAAGTTTCATCAAAATTGATAAAGCGGAGGGGTCACATTACTTATTAAATTTTGTATCATTTTCACGTGTCTTTTTTAATTAATCAAAAATTACTTTAATGATTTTGATCAAATTCGCCATGTTCAATTAAATTAAGGTGTTCTTTAATATCAGGTAAGCAATATCGTTATTAAAATGTTCTGAGGGGGCTTAAATGGGGTAGGCGCCTTTTTTTGTTTTCTTGTATTGTACCCTTGTTTTGGTTTACATGGAAAAATTAATTGTCTCTCATTACGCCTAAAAATAAGAAATGGCTAAATATGAAATATGAAAAAAATCAAGTAAACATATAGAGGAGAAAAAAAGAAAAATATTCCGTAACTCCTAAAATACGTTGAACACACGCATGCGGCGGAGTACGCCTTTAATGACAGACCATTGTTCATAATTAAAGCCGTTCTCTTCATTTAATGGAAATTGTTTGTTTCATGGTAAATGAAGTTTTTAACAACTACATAGAAAATTATAAAATCAGACGACTTGGAATATTATGCTTGCATTGCCGAATTACCACAAGTAAAAACTTTTATTTAATTATAAAAAAATTAGTGGTTTTTATAGAGCAAATAAAACCAAAAATAAGAAATGAATGTGGAAAAATGTGTCTTTCAGAAGAGGCAATTAACAAAACACATCAATTTCTAATCTAAGTAAGTTGGTAAGTGAAAGTTGTGTGTTGCGCGCACGCACCAGATTTTTTTTTTCATAACGTCTTAAAATTATGAGAATTTCGTAGGACACTGTCATGTTTCTTCTTTGAAATAAATAACTAAACTGAGGCTTTTTTTGAAGAAGTCCAGTATTAGTAAACAAGCTTAGGGAATGCTCTATAGAGATTATTAAGTATTGGTAAATAATAAATAGCATTAAAATATTTACAGACTTTTGAACTCCGGAATTTTATTTAACGGTCTTTTTTTATACACCCTGTTAGATCCTGGTCAGCACCACGTTTTAAGGGACTACGCCCAACGTGGCCAGACCTCCGGCTCTCGGAGGAAATGTTCTCCTTCCTTTTAACTAACGTGGGTTTAAATATTTTTTTTTTTATTAGAAGAAAATTATAGTTCGCAACGTAAAACGAAGCTCAAATTTATAACAATGTAACAAAAAGTAACTTCTAGTGACAATAGCAACCGTATGCTTTGACGTTCAGAGCCAGACCTAAGACTGCAATTCATTACTTCATATATTCAATCCGAAACAGAACATTCTAGAAGTGCGTAGAACACTCTTGAGCACGTACTACAATGGAATAGGTAGGTAACTGTCTACGACATTTTATCTGGTGTTGTTGATTTAAAATTTTATTCCGCAAAATTTTGTACTGATTCCTTTGAATGACAGAATAAATTTTACAGTTTCGTTTCAAATTTCAAAAACAAAAGAGCAGAGCTCCTTTACTGGGATCAGTATTTTCCTCAGTTTCTCACTGGAAAATTGACATTTTTTTTTAATATAAATATATTTATAATATTATTACACTAATGCGGGTTTAAATAGGATTTTTATTGTTATATAGCGAATTATTTTTGTTATTGTTGTTATTTATTGTTATTTTATTGTTATTAACGAAGCTCAAATTATTAACGTTACAAATAGTAACTACTTGTAACAATACATTAAAGCAAAATTAATCACATTCTTCGATGAATGGTCTGAGACTAAGATTCAAGTCCGTTGCTATTTATATTTAGTCCGAAATCGCACATTCCAGAAGGGCATAGAAGATCCCTTACATCCAAAACATTCATTAATACAGTTATGTATCTTTACATATGAGGCGTTTGGTTTCAAATCCGGTTACATCAATTTTTTTTAACAGTTTTTTCTTCATTGTTTTCAAGTTTTTCATGTTAAAAAAATATGTTAGATGCGTTTGTTTCAAAAAATTCTAGATCCTTCAAAAATCAATACTAAAAAATTCCATTTCTTATCAAAAGCGGTTCCAATTGAACCTTTTTTGATTAATCTTGAAAAAATATAGAAAATGGATGTACCTGGTTTTGAAACCAAACGCCTCATATGTTGATTTAGTTTCATATAAAAATATTATTTTAGGTAGATAACATAAAACAAACCTGGTTATTTTTTATAACAATATTTTCATAACTTTGTCACTTATAGGCATGTAATAAGCGTTCTTTATCTAAAAGCTCTATTCTTTAATTTCTTTTTTCCAGACTCAGGAGCGTAAGATTTCTTTTTAGACTATATGGTAGTTTGTTTCATCCCAATTTATGTGTTTTAAATTGGTTTACTAAAATATTTGGCTGCTTAATCCTTGTCCTAAAAATCTCGTGTCCCGATGTTTGTCGGAGGCAAAATCATAAATTACTTAACCGATCTTTACAAAATTTGGCTCATTGTGTGTGGTTGTGTCCAACCTAAAAGATAGGATAGTTTTTATTTCGATTATTGACCTCATTATTTCTTTTATTGCAAATTATATGTTTTTGTGTGATTATTTGTAAGTTCTATAAATTTCCAACAGATGGAGGTATAAATTGATTTATTGATAAATTTTCTTTTGATATTTAGTCTGGGTAGCCAAATCTATGTTTTCTGGCTTGTACTAGGAAAATCCGTGTTTTCCCCATAGGCATTTATGTGTGGCCTTTTCACGTCTGGGGAAAACATCGAATCTATTTGTTTTAGCACAAGACATTTTGATAACCTGTTTCAGGTAGAACCTACCGATATGATATCTAACCTCATATCATCAAGTGTTATATTCTGAATTTATTTAATATCTACTTTGGCAAAATATTAATTTGTTTCATTTTTTCTAACTATCTATTGTGTTTGTACTAAATCCTATTCCAATTATGTTCTTTATTAGTTCCTTTTATATGTGTGTTATTTATATTTAATCTCAGCTCTGCTGGAATAATCCAGTAAGTGCTAAATGAATGGATCATTAATACTTCCATATTCAAATATGAGATGTAAAAAATAAAAACTTTAATCCATCTAAATTCTTTACCAAATAATTTTGAATTTGGCGCAAAGTTCTATTTTAAATCCCGTTGGTTTTTATATTAGCCGAAACTTCTTTATCTTTATTTGTGAATTTTGATTTCACTGTATTGTAAAGAATAGGATATAATTAATTCGACGCACTATAGCTACTGAGTGGCCGGGTCTGCTTGTATAGACATATATCAATAAAATCTGCCGATTAATATATTTGTCCACTTTTTTTTTCAATGTTCTTTTTCAAAATAAATTCCTCTATTTAATAAAGTAAATCTGGTTACCTTGCCTAGGCTTTAATAGGAATACTAACATCGATTTCAATGTTACTAAAACATCTTGTTATAAGGCCTATTAAGGTACATCACCTTTTAGTCCGGATAAACGCTCTATTCTTTAATTTCTTTTTTCCAGACTCAGGAGCGTAAGATTTCTTTTTAGACTATATGGTAGTTTGTTTCATCCCAATTTATGTGTTTTAAATTGGTTTAAATACGAGGTAGTATAGTAATTTGATAACAGCAAAAGAAGGACGAAGGAAGATCAATACCCGATAAGGACCTCTTCTTCCCCCTCCCCGAAGAGGAAGGACCCGGAAAGGAGTGGTCACAGCCGATGGCGGAGGTCGGCCCCGAAAATGGACTCCTTCTGTAACGCTTCCTCTTCTGAATATTTATAACCTTCTGTTTGTTAGGGAGAGCCTATTCTTTCCGATCTTGAGGGTATTCGCCACCCAATAATACAAAAATAGCCAAAAATAAGTTTGTTATCACGATAACACTAAAACCTGGGCTAGAATATTTATAAAATTGCAAATATATTTTTACTTTCACTTACCTATATACGAAATACATAGTAAGATGTAATATTGCGATCCAGAAAATTTTCGACTTCTGGTTTTCAACGGAAATACTCATAATAGGGTACCCTGAGTCCAAAAAAACATGTCCCGCGAAATGGTCTGTGTGTGGACTGATTAGCTCAGAAACTATAAACCGTATGAATCTAAAATTGGATATTTGGTATATGTATATGCCCGCGATGTGACAGCAAAAATTTCATCAAAATTAGTCCTACGTAGGGGGCACTTAATTTCTTAACGTTTTACGTTTTTTTTTTTTCGATTTTCTCAAAAACCGCTATAAAATTTTTTAACTTTTTTATGTTTTCCTATAAAGTGTTTTTGTTAATGTGAAGAAATTTTCTGTCTCTAGTTTCGCATAAATATCAGAAATGGCTAAATATGAAATATTAAAAAAATCAAGTAAACATATATAGGAGAAGTTATCCTTCAACTCTTAAAACACGCTGAACCCACGCATGGGCAGTACGCCTTTAATGACAGACCATTGCTTATAATCAATGAAGTTTTTTTCATTTAATGGAAATTATTTGTTTCATAACAACTAAATCAAGTTTTCAACTATTAAATAGAGAATTATTAAATCAGATGCGATGGAGTATTATGCTTTCATTGCCGAATTATCACAAGTAAAAACTTTTATCTAATAATAAAAAAAAAATTAGTGTACTTTAAAGAGCAAATACAAACAAAAAAAGCATTAACCTAATATTTTTGAGATATTAGTATCGTTGTGGTTTTTCTGTTCACATCAAATTAAAACCCTTTAATTTATTTAATAATCGAAATAGTGGCATTTTACTACCATATTCTGTATCTAATTCGATTTTATCCTACAGTGAAACCTCTCGTTAAAGACCACTCCCTTTAAAGGACACCTCTGTTTATGGGACAAGTTTCAATTGCACTGGCGCTGGATATACGGAAACAATGCTTTTGAAACCTCTTTTTAAGGGACACTCTAGATAGAGGACACGGACAGAGAAAATTGCCTGAAAATGGGTTTTAAGACCTCTAGTTAAAGGACAGTGTAAAATTTGTTTCAAACATTTTCCGAGAATGCTTTAGTCTTTAGTCCAATTCATCTAATACTCAGTAAACAGGGTCACTTCCTGTCCTTCCCCCTTTTATACAGAACATTACGTAGGGTGAACATTTATTTTCATTTTGAACCAGTTTATTGAAAATCGTTGAACTAACAACAAGTCTCCAACACATAAAAGATTTTCATTAAAAGAAAATCATTGATGAGTATGAAAAAAGTGGCCGGCCAAGTGCACAGATCCTTTTAGAGTCTAATCATCAAAAAAATGTATGGCCTAATTAACTTTAGAAAGTTTTTTTAAACTTACTTAGACATTTTTTCAGTTTGCTCTCCTATTATGTAATTGTCTTATTGAGACCCAATTTTGTTATGGTAAAACTACATTGTAATAATCTTCAAATCAACTCTATCAACTTTTGTGAGTGAAATTTCTGTTATAAGTTTTTGTAGTACCTATGTAAATTCAGTTGTTGTTTGCATTGTATGCATTTTAATTTGAACCAATGTACCACTATTACATCTACATACACGAATATGTAGGTACTAACTGTTTTATGTATACGTTTACATAAACAAAATTTAATAAACCTCTACTTTAAGGACACCTCTCACTAACGGACAATAATTGAATCACCATGGCTGTCCCCTATTTAGAGGTTTCACTGTATATCAGTCCACAGAACGCTCACCCAATCAAAAACTGGACTAACTCATAATCGCATCTTTTTAAGCATTTTCCCCCGACAAATTGTCTTTCAATTTTCCTCAAAATTCTCAGTGGAACTCCGCCTTAGTGATGAATTCCTGAGACATTTTAACGATCGGATAAAACAGGTGACGAATATGAAGGGAGGGGGAAAAATTAACATTAAATGGATCATCTGAAAGATTGCTTTTGCAATGGATGAGAGATTTTATTTAGATATTTCTAGAAACAAAGAGAGAATGTCCAAAAAAAAATTAAATAAATAAAACTACCGAAAGGATAAAGAATTTATACGCATCGATACTCCACTAAGAAGATACCTCGTGTATAGGTAGACCGATATATACTCACCGAAGACCAGTGAGGTACACACAGGGGATGATGTAGTGGGGGTCGCATTAACCTTAATGACGCTGTTAACGATGCCGCTGCCCCTAATGGTCTAAACCCCTATTAACTAACTTGAGGGACCCCTCATTGCTACCCGCTAAAGTTGATATATATATATTTGGGGTCCTTCATTTCTTGTAGTGGTCATGTAGTTATACAGACCTCTGAGGTTCTGTAGATATACCTGTTAGACTAGTTTACATCGTTTAATTTTTTTCGGAAGTCTTCGTTCTTTGATTTCCTGGTTACGAAACTACCATTTATTTATAAGCCCAGCCTAGAGGAAAAGCAGTAACTAAAATAACGGTATCTTTGAGAAATTTTCTATTTGTTGTTCCTAAACTATAGGGGAGAGCGGGGTTGGTTGGCAATAGTTTCCACTTTTTTTATTGTTGAGTCGTTCCTGTTAATATAATCCCAATGGGGCTGATACCACTGTAAACTCCAAGTATTAGAGTATTTCAAGTATTTTTTTCACCACATAGTATTTAATACTAAGATCATAGAAAATTGAAGAATTCGTCAATCCAGAGTACAACAATTAACCCCTTATGTGGGGCAGGTTGGTCTAGAAGTTGGGGTTGTTTAGCCATCCCATTCAAGTACTGCCTGACACATATTATTGTTATTAAAAGCTGCACTATAATGGTATAATAATTTTTAATCGGTTTTTAACAACTTTTAAGGGAAAATAGAATGACAATAGAAGAAGATAGAAGTTTAGACTGTCGTCACTTTTTGCATAAGAAAAATTGCTCTCATCTTCCTCGCTGGAACTAAAGACAATTGGTAGTTTCGCCTTTGATTATGTTTACCTTGCTTTTGTGAATTGCTACTGCGCCAAAAAAAAAGTTGAAAAGAGCCAACTAACCCCACAGGAGAGATCATATGAAAGATGACTGCCAGGACAGGGGAGAACAATCAAACAAGAAACTGGTTAGTCGAAAGGTTAGGTTTATCAAAGGAGTTTGGGGCTATGTGAACAGAATCGGAGTCAAATGTTTTTCCATGCCTTTAAACCAACTTTACTTAAAATATAAAAATTTACTTATATGTTGTAAAATCAATCAATGAAGCACACTATTATCTACACTGTCAGCATCGGATTGAAAACTCAGGAGAAGACTCCCGAAGTCGAGCGGGTCACATGGTACAATGGTGGGGCCTTCACAACAGGTGTGACGGAAACTATAAGCCAATGGCCAACCTACCCCCTATGCCAACCCATCCCGCTCTCCCCTACTTCATTCAGAACTTGACAATAATTGAGGAGTGGTCGACTCTCATCCAGCTTCTTTTTACCCGCCTTACAACGGACGTGCAACTTAATAAAACGTGCATAAAGAGTTCGAACGGGTTGTAGGACAGTTGGTTGTTGTAAGTATGTATGTGAAGTTTTGTTACTTACGTACCAGGGAGCGTTCGTTATTAGTCTTAAAATTTTGGGTTTCTAATGTTTTTTCTTTTTAAAATGTGAGTCCCAAGTCCTTCTGTCGAACAGAAGTCTAAGGTAAAGTACGTTTCTGTCTAAGGGATTCGCCGATATTAACTGGGGTAAGCGTATCTCGTCTCAATTTTTCTAATCGAAATAAATGGTTTTGTAAATTCAACGAGTATTTGTTGTATTGTCAGTGTGATTGACACTCAAAATTTTAGAGTTGGTATGTAGGGATGGAATTAATATAAAGGACTAATCTCTTATCATGCTTACCCATTAAATTGTTATATTTACACTTGTCTATTATTTATAATGCTTTTAGTTTTACCAGTTTGCTCTTGCCAATTAAATGAGTAGCGTTGAGTACAGAGCTGTTATGAAATTTTTTATTGAAGAAGGCATAAAGCCTTTAGAAATTTTTGAACGTCTAAGAACTGTGTATGGGGACTCGTCCCCTTGCTATAGCACCATTAAAACCCACCTGTCAAGTTTAAAGTCACACCATCGGCCGAAAAAATCATGGCCACAATTTTTTGGGATTCAGAAGGAATCCTGATGATTGATTACACAGAACAAGGCTTAACAATCAGAGGAGAGTACTATTGTAATTTTTTAACCCGTTTAAGAGAATCAATGAAGGAGAAGAGGAGGGGGAAGCTGTGCCGAGGAGTAATGCTGCTTCATGACAATGCATTCTGTGCACACCTCTCGTCAAGTGTAAGCCACGATTGACACCTTGGGCTTTGATGTGATCGACCACCCACCCTACAGCCCAGATCTAGCCCCTAGTGACTAATTTCGATTCCCAAACCACAAAAAGGAGCTCAGGGGGAAGTGACGTAAAGTTAAAGAAGAAAGTTATTATTTGGGGGTTTAGAAAAATCAATAAATAGATGTGAAAGTGTATAAGTATCGAGGGACATTACATTGAAAAGTAATATATGATTTGTGTTTTTATTTTATTTCCTACTATGTCAGGCCGAGAACTACTAGACCTCCCCTCGTATATTATGAATAGGATTCTCGGATTCTCGTGCAATTGCATCTTTTTATTGGAGTCAGAATAGAGCGAACTCAAGTTAATTATCCGAGTCAAGCCCAATGGGATGTTTTATTAAAGTTTTATGCTGCACGAAATTGGACGTTTTGAAGTTTTATTGCACGAAATTGCATCATTTGATATTATGAAGACAAAAATATTACAAATTGTAATTTTCTTTAATACACATCAAAACAATACTGGAAAAATAAATTTGAATAGGAAAAAAAATAATAGTAGAGATGAGAGATGGTCAACTGTTCTTCAATTACGATAGGTTAAATAATGGTCAGGATTTTCAGTTACAATGATATTTATTATGGTAAGCCAACGTTTCGATCCAACTTGTGGATCTTCATCAGGGCTAAAAGAAAACAAATATATGAGTATCTATGCTAGAGGGTGACAATAAATGGTAAGGGGTGACAGTATTTCCTGCGTAATTCGTCTACATCTAAATTAGCAGAACATGCCATTGCCCACAACCATTCCTTCGACTTTGAGAACCCCTCCATATTAGCAACTGTATCTAACCACGACAAACGTCTCCTCTCAGAATCCATTTTCATCCATCTAGAAACAAATAACCCGGTAAATCACAAAACAGATAAAGAGATAATTTCATCCACTTATTCTAACATCTTCCGCATCCTCAAATCCTAGTTTTGATTTCATAGGTACCTGCAATTATCTCTGTACCTCTTGTACTATTATTATTTTTTGTATTGTCTGCTTCTTTCTATATATTTTCCATATTTGTATGCATTGTTACATTATGTATTATCTCATTTTTATGTTATTATTCAGTCCAGACACAACTATTTGTATACAGTACCATATATTTTGTTAGTTTTAAATATTTTTGTTCACTCAGTTGTCGGCTTTGAGTCGGCAAACTAACCCCCTACCACTACCTCTCACCTTATTTTTGCCTTTAGTCTTAGTATCCACCTGGACTCAGTAGGTAAATATCATATTCTATTTTATCTTGTTAACCAGCCTCTTATTTTAATATTTATGTATACACCATCTTTTATATTATTATCAGTTCTGTAATGTATCCATTTATTGTCACCCTCTAGCATAGATACTCATATATTTGTTTTCTTTTGGCCCTGATGAAGATCCACAAGTTGGATCGAAACGTTGGCTTACCATAATAAATATCATTGTAACTGAAAATCCTGACCATTATTTAACCTATCGAAAAAAAATAACGGGAACTTTGGAGATGTAAACCAACACAAACCTCCGATTTCCTAGAACTGAGGGTTCAGTAGTTCCTGGATGTTAACATTTTGTTTCTTAATTCTAATCTTTCTGTCACTATCGAAATAGCTTGTGTCGTGTATATTGTTACTAAAAATGCCTAAATTTGGAGCAAGTGTGTTATCGAAAACTGCGGGATGGATTTAAAAATATCCTGAACTCAATAGGGATGGTTGTGTAGTGTTCCGTAAATTTTTTGATAAAAAAATTGGATGTGAGAGGAAATCATAAATTGATACTCCCTGTAGCACGAGTAAGTACCTACCTAGTTTTCATTAACCCCAGAACGGTAACAGGGGTAGTGCGTGTCACCAGAGTGATTTAAAAATAAGCCTACGCACTGGGTATTGCATCTGGTGATTCCATAATTTGAGTATTTATTTAAGATATTCCTATTTCCAATATATGTAATTACACCTCACATGCGAGTATTTTACTCTGTATTCCACAGCTTGCTGTTACTATTTTAAGTAAATATTTTATGTTCCGATTTTTTTACCGCAATTTATTTCATAAATATATCAATAGTATCATACAATAGATCCAAAATTCAGTGATTTTACCAAAATCTATACCAAAATCAATATTATAAAAATAATCTGTAAAAACAAAAGAGTTTCTATTTCAATTTACTCTCTGCGACTTATTTTTTTTTTCCCAAAAAAATAATTTAATGCCTGATTTGCAAGCAATACATTTTTATTGCATGTTTTTGCACGTTTTCGAATTTTTACTGCACGGAATTCCGAGCTTTAATTATGAGTGTATATGGTGTAGAAGTAGAAGAAACCTCTTATCCCTGCCGGATTGAGAAAAATCTGTAGATCTAGGGTTGGAGTATGAGATTGTATCTGTGGGATATTGTATTTGAAATAGTTTAATAAATATATTAAAAAAATTATTTATTGTGTTAAGACTGGCGCAGATATCCGATAGCCAGAAGTGTGACAATAATACGCAGCACAAGACACCACCCTCCCCTCTCCCATATCCTACAAGGGGGGGGGGGATAACAATTAAAGGGGAAGGGAAGGATTATGGAAATAGCGGAGGCAGCGACATCTGTGGGCGCAGGCTGTGAGCAGCGCCACTTGGAGCCAATGGAAAAAGGCCACGTATCGCTGCCTCCGCTATCACCAACCCATGTGCTGCCTTCAATGGCTCGTTTATTATATTAGGGCCTTTTATTGTTCACTTCGGCTCTCCACGTATCCATATTTTCATTCCCTTTATAGTCAACCTTGGTTTATAAATAAATAAATATATATATATATATATACGGGGGTCCAATTTTATGTTATCGGGGACGATATTATTCAAAAAAATATTTAATTTGTATTTTAGTGGTGGGAGGGGGGGGGGCGCGCTATAAAAAAGTTAGAATTTCGGATTTCTTTTACATGGGGTCCATTTTTATGTTATCGGGGGCAGTTGTTTAAGAAATATTTTCAATTTGCATTTATTGACGGGGAGGGGGGGGGAGGGAAGGTGGTGTGCACTATGAAAAAGTTAAATATTCTGTGAGAAAGAAATCCGAAAATATAACTTTTTCATAGCGCCCCCCCCCCCCTCCCCACTGAAATACAAAATAATTTTTTTTCAAAAATATCGTCCCCGATAACATAAAAATGGACACCGTGTGAAAGAAATACGAAATTCTAACTTTTTTATAGTGCCCCCCTCCCCCACCACTAAAATAGAAAATTAATATTTTTTTCAAAAACACCATCCCCGATAACATAATTTCACCCCCGTATGAAAGAAATCCGAAATTCTAACTTTTTTATAGTGCGTCCCTCCATCACCGCCACTAAACTAGAAAATGAATATTTTTTATTCATTATTCTTATTGATAAAAAAACGTATGATAACATTTATTCAAAACTTTAAGATACAAACTAGTAAATGATTACAAGAAAGTATGAAAATATGATACTTTTTTAAACCATAAAATGTTTAAAATAGCCAAAATAAAAGGCGTTACTAATTTTCCATGTCTAGCAAATTCGGCATCTATAAAATTGCTTTATAATTTCCAGACACAAATAAAAACATTTAAATAAAAAAAATAATAATAAAAAAAGACTTGTTTAAGACGGAGTAACTAATTAAGTAAAAATATATTGCTTTATTGTATTTGACTGTTTTAAAACATCGATGTTTTGGCTACAGATATGCATTCTTACTAAACGGTAAGCGGCTAGTATATTACGTCGCAACTTATCGTACTGGGTATTGCATTCCTTAAAAATGTTTACAAAACGGGATCGACCATTGGCAGTAAGTTTTATATACTTGATTTGAAAATATATTAAGAAGATGAATGAATTAAATTCCCGCCTTTTCGGTGCAAAATAAAAAATGCTCAAGTAATTCGCGCATATTTGCCGCCGACAAAAATTTCCGTATAAAACACCCATTTCCAGCACGCTATAAAAGCTGGATTAAATTACTTAGGTTTTTCTACGCTGGATGTTTATATACTATAATACTTCAACAAAAACCAAAAACTTGTAAAATTAAAACCAGCACTAAAAAACTTATTTTTTATAGATAAAAACGAATAATAAAAAAACGAATGGAACTAAAAAGTAAATTTTCTGTTGAACGACATGTTGTAAACATTTGAAATAGAAAAACTGATATTTTAAAAGAAACAAACCTTTAAAGCATGGGTTCCCAAATATTTTGGAACAAACCCCCCCCCCCCCACTTCGAAGGCCTCCCAAGACCCCATTAAACAATTATTTGTAATGGAATATGTAAAAACAACTATTATTTTAATTTACAAAATATCATGGCTAAATAAAGAAAGCTACTACGTAAATTTAGTTTTAATAAATAAATCATTACGCTAGTGTTTTTTATGAATTGGTAGCACTAGCGACCCTAGTGATCGAATTGGGTACTTTCTCAGGAGCACAAAATAATATTTTTCAAAACCTGCCAAAGTTATACCAGTTAATAGTATTACACATGTTGGTAAATGAAAGTTAATAACTTAAATAATTCAAAAGCAACACTAAAAAGCTAAATCATTGTAGATAAAAACGAATAACAAATATTAAAAAAAAATCTAATTGAAACTAGAGAGCCAATTTTCTATTGCTACCACAAAACATCATATAAAAATCATCAAATTAAATATGCAAGTTGTAATGTGTAACAATGAAAAAGAAAAACACATTTATCTTTTAAAACTAATATCATCAACTACAATAAAAAAAGAGTAACTTTGTATTAAAAATTCAACATGAAAACATGAAATTATGAAAATTAATTTTTAATGTTAACTAAATGTACTTGTATACATAAATATTATTTTAATCAAATTTAAAAGTAATAATTTTTTTTAGAAAATCAAATAATATTAATAATAAGAAATTATAATATTAGGATATTATAAAAATACTTGTAATATATTTGGCACTGTGTTCACTTTTTTGAAAAGTTTCTATTATTCCGTCAGTTGATATTTCTCTATTTTTATTAAAAAATTATAGTATTCCAAGTTCACTTATGTTATTTAAGTTCAAAGCAGTATTATTTCTTTGAAACTATTTTATATATATATATATATTAATATTTCAAATTTTTGGGGGCACTTATTTAATATTTAATTGTCAGGATTGAGTTTAGTTATACAAATATTAATATTCAACTGTAATATGATTCCATTTAATCAAAAATATATTCTGTTTCAATCATCATTTGACAAGGTTTTATAATAATATATATAATATACATATGGAAAATATACTGGTATATAATATACTGGAATTATACCATATTTACCAAATGTATACGGTATATATGTGGTATTTACTGGTTTATAAATATACCATATATTTTTATTAAAATAATTACTTGTGATGGAAATGCATTGCACATTTAGTGTTTTATTTGACCGCACCCACAACCATTTCTATCACATATACTTCTACGGTCATAAATTATAAATTATAGTTAAAAAATTGTAACAGAGAAAAAAGAGTGAAAATAAAATTAAAAAAAATGAATGTGAAATTAAAACTTGTTTATTCTTAAAGCATCAAAAATTTCAGTCACATCCTCGTCAAATGATGATTGAAACAGAATATATTTTTAATTAAATGGAATCTTATTGCAGTTGATAATTAATATTTGTGGAATGAATAACTAAATTGAATCCTGATTATTAAATATTAAATAAGCACCCCTTATAAAAAAGTTAAAAAATTTATAAAATTGCATTAGAAATTTATAAGTTTTAAGAGATTATATATACCTTTAAAACACATAGTTATAGGATGAATTAAATGTCCCAAAAAGTTGTTTTTAGGCATAAGTATTTCAAATTTTAGCCTCTAGAATTTCTACCTACCCTATCTATAACAATATTGAGTCGTCGTACCCCAATGATTTAGTTCAGGTGATGCCCATGCAGCAAACCATATTATACCTCCCATGTACAATCCTTACAAATCAAAGCCCTTCCAATTATCACAAGTGATTCTGTTTATTATTATTCAGTGATGGATTTATTTTAATATAGTTGTATATAAAAATAAGAATAAAGTTGTAGTTGACTTTAATATTCCTTCCTGACACATACCTATATAATGTTTTAACATATTGTGATCTTGCAGATGTTATGAGCAGTCAAGGAAAATGTGAAAAGACGTATGAAATGTGTGAAGGCTGTGGACAAAAGATACATGACAGGTATCTTATGAGGGTCGCCGACGCGAGCTGGCACGAACATTGCCTGTCATGCAGCGTCTGCAGGGCCCTCCTGTCGCATTCCTGCTACTGCAGAAATGGAAAATTGTACTGCAAACCAGATTATGACAGGTATTCAGTTTTATGAATCATTTTACATTATTAAATTTATTATTCAAGAGTATATTTTATGTTTCAAAACTGTTTGTTTTTTGTGAACATAAACAATCAATATATATTTTAAAGCAAAGTGTACAATGTGCGTGCCGAAAAGGCTCAAAAACGAATGCAGGTACAACCAAGAAAGCTATGTTGTGGTGTAGCAGTATAACCCCTAACCATGAAGAAGTTTTCCATTTTTATCTTTAGGGTGTAAAATTTAAGGAACTTTAAGCCTCTAGCACCATGTAATTAGTCTACCTTTACGGGTTAGTGAATGAAAAATTTAGTTCGAGCTGCAGACTACCAGGAAGCGCTAGGGTGCGTTTCACTCAATGTTTATTGTCCATTCCTCAGTTTGTAAGGGTTATATATTTTTTCGCAGTTCTTTTAAAATTTCTATAAAATTAAGCATAAATAAGTAGTTTCTCGTTTGCGTTAAAAAAAAAAAATAATGATTTTACAACTCTGCAATGAATTAGAAAACCAACTTGATTCCTTAACAAATTAATTTTCACATGAAAGGGCTAATTGATCTAACACATTACATTTAATCAATACATACTACATAAGTAAATTTAATGCAACTTACAAGCACTGTACTACTAAGAAATGTTCAATCATATTTCTTAGTAGTACAGTGAGTGAATAAAAACAGTAATAAAAAAAAAAGAGATAACTATGAATATGAATATGAACTATGAATATAAATCAAGATATAAAGTTTGAAGTGTTCTTATTGTAGTTATGAAAAAGAAGTTGGTTTGATTACTATGTATGATGAGCCTTCCAGTTGACAAAATGGCTAACTCCAATTTCAGCATTTTTTCAATAAGATTTTATCACTCCTTATAGTTCAGGATAAAAATGAATATGGTAAAGAAATTGTGCCTTGATTTGCATAAAATTAATTTTTCTTTTACCATTTTCAATCCCCCATAAAGTATATAGGGTCCCTTATTTGGGTGGACTCTGCAGATCTCGAATCTTAATATTAATACCAAGTTAAAACCGAAGTTTCAAGAAGGTGCTAATTTTTTCTGTTATACTACCACACAACTACCGGAGCGAAGCCAGGCACCCTAGCTAGTATAATATAAATTTTACTATAAAATCACATTTTCATTTTTCATACTCATTCAGTCACTGATTGTTACATGTACTATTAAATTTTATAATACCAATCATTATATCATCCAGCAATAGTTTTTGGGTCTGTTTCGGATTAGGTAAGCCAGTGATTTATTTATAAATAACTATTACATAAAGAAGAAAATACACCTCAGAAATATATGTATTTGCATGAGGTCAACATTTCAGTTGTTCTACATGGGACAGCATAAAGAAAACACTCCCTTGTCTCCCTACATATTCCTCCAAATACCCATTGTTGTAGGTATATTCTGCCCACATTAAATATTATCTTTGAGAAGCAGGACTCGTCTATTACAATATGGAGACCTTTCCCTCCAATCACCATAGGTTTAGACAGTAAGTCACTCGCACATACCTCTCTGAGTTTATGTTTCCACTCTACTAATGCTTCTCTGCCTATTCCAATTTCCTTAAGGCAAAATTTCACCGTAGCGTATTCATTTGCCCAGGAATATATTAAAACAATAACTTTGCTTAAAGGCAGGCAACATTGTTCAAGCCAGGTTCTGCTGAAGAGGCCAATTGCTGTTCTGCATTCTCTCTTGTGACAAAACCACTTGGATCCTCTTTCATGCAGTCTTAACTTCATGGGATGCCCTTTTTTCGCATTCCTTGTTACTGGGTAGGATTCCCTTGCTCTGTAAAAACTTAACAGGAGCTTCCTCATTCTTCACGTGTTCACTTAAATCAAAGATATTCATAACCGAACTGAATTAGAACAATTAACAAATGGTATGTACAAATGGAAAGGTTAGGCAATAAAATTATCGCATCATACTTTTACATATGTCATAAAGTCAGAGTAATTTTAATGAAATAATCATGGTCACTTAAAAAATCACTGGCTTACCTAATCCGAAACAGACCCTATTATTTTTTCAAATTTGAAAAAAAAACTGTCTCATTGTTCCCCACTCTCCCCCTATATATATATTTTATATCAAATTTATTTTTTACTGCTAGGTTATTCGGAGTGAAGTGTAGTAGATGCGGGGATCGCCTTCTGCCGCACGAGATGGTGATGAGAGCTCAGAGCCTTGTCTTCCATCTTCCCTGCTTCACCTGTGTCATCTGCTGTCAGCCGTTGCAGAAGGGAGAGCAGTTTGTTCTGCGGAGCGGTCAGCTGTTCTGCAGGCAGGACTTCGAGAAAGAGATGTACCTACTGCAACAGTCCACTTCTCCCTCAGGTCAGTTTCAAAAATTGTCTCAACTAATTTATTTAATTTTATTTTATTGTAACGTGAAGCAAAAATATGCGATTTCTTTTTGTTACATTGAAGAGAATTCTAAACTTTTTGCTGAAATAGTTGCATGACTGTGTTAGTACATGTTCTTGATCTTATGAGAATGTTCTAAGCCTTTCTTGAATGTTCGATTTCGGTCTAAATATAAGAAGGAATGGACTAGGAGCTTAGTCTTTCTCTGAGCATTGAATCATATCGTTACTTTACTGTCACTAGTGGATTAATTAAAAATTAAAAAAATTATTTAAACCCGCATTAGAATTACATTATTATTATTATTATTATTTACAATTGAAATCTAGATATTAGACCATTTATCAATGAAAGCTTTATGTATATCATTTGAAATTGAATGAAACATTTCAAGAAAACTTTATTTAAAAAAAAATTGAAGTGAATCTTCACAAAAATTAAAAAATAATCGAAAACATAATAATTTTACACATTTACTTTTCTATCTGCATATTGTTTTATGCTAATGTGTTAGTACCAGATTTTTTAAATTTAGTCGTGAGCCTAGGGGTCAATGAGCGCAGGGAGGTAGCAGCTTCTTCAGGATTGACCTCTAAGATTGGTCCTCTTTTTGCACCAGGGGAATAGCTGAGAGGCCAGTGAACCTAAACGGGGAGGTCTTAAGGATGCTATAAACCCAAGACCGTCCGTGCGCGGTAAGGAACCGCACCCTGCAATAGGTGGCCCTGCTTTAACAGAGCACGGCAATCTAGACTCGGAGGTCAATAAGCATCCCTGGTGAGAGGCAGCAGTTACACCAGTACTGGCATGGAGCCGAAAAGAGTAGGAGTTGGTTGGATCCATGACTAGACATCACCAGGCGGAGCTGGAGACCAGCAGAAAGGCTCCACAGCCATAAAAAGGCAACCTATCTAGGGAATTGTTTTCCCGAGATAACGGGGCCTCTTACGCTGGGCCATTCCCTCGCCTAGGAGTAAAACTCATTCAAAGAAACATAGCGATTAGTCTTGGAATCAGACAGTTTAAAAGGAAATGACATGGCATGGATAAGGACATACTTTTGGGAAACTGGAACGTGAGATCTCTAACTAGGAGGTTGAAGTCATCGTGGAAATAGTTACTTATAGGTTGGATATCTTGGGATTAAGTGAGGTAAAGAGGAAAGGAGCTGGAGAATACAAAATAGACAAAGGGCTCACTTTAATTTACTCTGGAGTACCACCAGGAAACCGAGCTGTAGAGGGAGTGGGCTTTCAAATGAAGGATTAATTGTAAAAGAAAGTTGCGGAATGGGAGGCAATAAGCCCTCGAATAATCGTACCCTATATAAATCTAAGTTCTCAGGATGGACGACCACAGAGATCCTTTCAAAACCATTGAATATGTCCCAGATGATAGAAGACCTCGAGGGCGTCCAAGGATGTCATATCTTGATTACATTGATCGGCTTTGCAGAGCGATGGGGGAAGGATCTCCGACAAGCTAGAAACTTAGCAAGAAACAGGAAGGAATGGAATACCTGTTTTTTTTTTTTTGTGTTTTTTTCGATATTTGGTACTTTCAGCTTTTTCCACTTACATGCCTCAATAACTTTTTAATGTTTAATAGTAAAGTAAAAAATTCCAATAAGTTTGAAATAAAAAATTATTCTACAGATGAAATGATTCTTGATGAGAACAGCAGGCCGAGAGATGGAAGAAGAGGACCTAAAAGACCGAGGACAATTTTAACGTCGGCTCAGCGCAGGCAGTTCAAAGCGTCATTTGAAGTTAGCCCGAAACCCTGTCGGAAGGTGACTTTTTGTTTTATTTTTATATATTCAAATTATTAAATTTTAATTTCTATTACTAGGTATATAAACCAAAAATTGAATGTCTGGTCAATCGTTTCAGCAAGGCTATTAAAATAACAATAATTTAGTAAAAAAATAATTTTTTAGATGCATGTAGAGAAGAAAATTAAATGCTCTGGTTAAATAAATAAAATTGTGGTCACCTGTGGTATAGTGGTTAGCATGGCAAGCTACAATACTAAAGTTCGTAGGTTCGCATCCTGCAGCGGCCGTAGGATTTTTTAAAAAGAGTAAAAAATCCTTGGCTATGCTGTTCCTTAGGATGGAGGTCCCGAGCCTTTGCGGTGTCAGGTACTCGTTAAAGATTCCTATCCTAATTATACCTGGATAGGCAAAATTTAGGATTCCTACTGTAGCATCGTCCAATTATCCTTAGTGGCATAAAGTGACGTTAAAAAATATAAATAAAATTTTCCTTCTACCCTGAATTTAATTATCGTTCTCTTTGATTACCTCAAAATTTAAAATCTAAACATAAATTTTACATTTACTGCTAAAGGTATAAACTATTAAGTTAACTATTAGTAGTCCACATCTTTTTGAATAAATAATAATTGAAAAAGCAAATAGGAATAGATGTAAGTTTCATATTTCCCTAAACCAAGGGTGCCTGAGAATCATTTTTTTAAATTTAACTTGAGTTCTCTATCCGGGATGAAAGGTTGTTTTAGAAAATGATATACTTGATACTTGTAAGTAAAAATTTAAATAAGCGGAAAATCTAGCGGTTGTGCGTGATCACAGTTAAATCACCTCCTTGCATGACGTCTGAAAAACAGTACTTCTTACACAATACTGCACCCAAGACCCTTCTGGGTTGTACTAGTACTGATTTTTCCACTTATAAATAAAGGCCACACATATTATATATACATACAACAATAGGTCAAAAAAATGTTTTGTATTTTATTTTTTATGTGTTTACTTTATCAATTCAGTATTTAATTTTTTTTTTTATCAGGTAAGAGAGGCTCTAGCGAAGGAGACAGGTTTGAGCGTGAGGGTGGTCCAAGTCTGGTTCCAAAACCAACGGGCCAAAATGAAGAAGATCCAACGGAAAGCGAAGCAAGACTCCGATAAATCACCGGTTGACAAAGACGACAAACGAGAAAAATGCATAAAGCAGGAACCTCTGTCTAATGAGCACAGTAAGTTTTATATGTTAAATATTTCAAATATTAAAGGTAGGGAATCCGTGAACATTAAGAAACTGTCAAGCGAGTTATTATTAGTCAAGAAAAACATGATGGCCTTATTTGGAAGATTTCTGATTGCTCAGTTCAGAACCTTACAGGTTTGATTCCACCATAGGTCAGCTAATACAGTGGACTCTTGCTAATCTGAATTAATTAAAACCAAGGGGTATCTGCTTAGCAGAACGTCAAGATACCTACATTAAGAGAAAAAAAAGTTACTTCATATATAACAAATTATTATTATTATTCTGGCACTAGGGTCCTGTAAGAACCCGGGCCTCCAACACCACAGCCAACCAATCTCTGCGATCCTGTGCAACTCTTCTCCAGTTTGGTACACCCAGCAGTTTAAGGTCCTCCTCGACTCACCCAGCCATCTGATTCAAGGGCGTCCTCTGCTTCGTTTACCGTCCGGTTTCTCATAGAGTATTCTTCTTACTATCCTGTGCTCCGGCATTCTTTCCACATGTCCCAGCCATCTCAGTCTGGCTTTCTTTATTAACGCCACCATGTCCGGTTCTCCATATAGCTCCATCAGCTCCTCATTCTTTCTTCTTCTCCATGTACCATTTTCAGACACTCCGCCCCAGATTCTTCTTAATATTTTTCTTTCCCATGCATTGACCATGATTTCTGATTTTTTGGTTAGGGGCCATGTCTCGCACCCATACAAAACTACCGGTCTTACTATGGTTTTATACAGTTCAATTTTTATTCTTTTAGAGAATGATTTTACCTGGAACACTCTTTGTAGTGAGGAGTAACACCTATTTCCTGCTGCTATTCTTGCTTGTATTTCACTCTCTATTTTATTGTCAACTGTGACCACACTTCCCAGGTACTTGAATTGAGTTACTGCATTAAAACTGTGCTCTCCTAAACTCACTTTATCATATTCCATGATTTCCAATTTTGAGTTTTTCTTTAATAGATTTTTATATATAACAAATAAATAAATAAAATCAATATGACAATCCCAAATGTTTGGGTCGAAATGCAGGTTAGTTAACTAAAGAAATTTTCTGACTGACTCTCCTGTTAATCTATCAACCCAGAGGGATTTTTAAAATTTAAAAACAAAAAAAATCCATTAAATATGATTACGTTCCCCACACTGCAATCAAATTTTTTCAAAGATATGTAATGTTTTTAATAGCTTAAATTACCGCTGTATTAATTGAGGATTGATTTGACGAAAAGGTTCATTTATATAGAAATTTAAGATTTGATGAAGTAATTCAGAAAATAAATTTATAACTATGTTATTTAAGTCTAAGAACTGATGAAGATGAATTAACTCTATGCATTATCAAATCTTAAAAAAAATTATGGGGTGGTTCATATTAGTGATGTTCGGATTAGGGAGAAAAAATCTCGACACTAACAATTTTTTCTAAATTTATCCAACAGAATTTGTTTTCAAATTCACTTATTTTATCTTCACATGTAAGTATAAATTTAAAGGGGAATAAATTTGAAGATGTAGAGAAATATAGATATTTAGGGGCTATGATAACAAAACAAAATTGAAGAGTAAATAAGGCTAGATTAAAGGTGGGAAATGCAAGATGCTTTTCAGGCTAACCTCACACTTTCTTCCTTCCTTCCTAATTTTAGATCTTATTATTATTTTTTTATTTTTTCACAGGTCATTATTTAGGACTCAATGCTTTAAGTATGCACGATTCTTCAGAAGCTGGTTACCCAACATCGAGTAGCCAACCACTCAACCCTAACCACCCGTATTCTCCTGATGGTAATTATTGTTTTTTCATTTTCTGTAAGGTTTTAATAAAGTATTAGTTATTTGTATATATATCAGAAAATAAAATAATATAAAAATAAATAAGCATATATCTAATATTGCAAAGAAATATCAATTCCTATTAAAACTTAATCATTTTTTTATTTGTAAGTATTTATATTTTTTATTTATGATTTTTTGACAATTTTATATATTTTTTTAATTGCATTTATTGATACTTAACAATGTTTTAAAATAAATCAATAATTTCAAGATCAATGTATAAATTCAAAGATAAATATGAACAAAACCAAAAAAAAATGTTTGTTCATGGAGACTTAAAAAAGGAATCCTATCTTCCTTTCGAACCCCCCTTCCAAAAGTTTACAGTACTCTTGTAAAAATAAGGCCACTAAATATTAAAACTGGATCATCTTGATTCTCGGTGATCAGTAAAGCATTATTTCAGTAGCAATAAGGCTTATTTAATTAAATATTCATCTCAGTGTACTGAATGTGTAGCCAAAATGACAATCTCAAGGTAAAAATGCTGATTCAGAAGTAGTCAGAAAAAACAATACCCAGTAAGATTGCCACAAAACAAATATAAAATTCTTCAGAAAGCACCCATGTGTACTTTTATTTTCACTTACCTATATATGAAATATATAGTAAGGAAAGTATTGCGATCGTGAAAAATTTCGACTTCCGGTTTTCAACAGAAATACACGTTTTGGGGTCCCCTGAGTCCAAATAACCAAGTCCCGCGAAATGGTCTGTGTGTGTGTGTGTGTGTGTGTGTGTGTGTGTGTGTGTGTGTGTGTGTGTGTGTGTGTGTGTGTGTGTGTGTGTGTGTGTGTGTGTGTGTGTGTGTGTGAGTGAACAGACTAGCTCAAAAACTATAAACCGTACGAACCTCAAATTGGGTATTTGGTGTATGAATATGCCCACGGTGTGACAGCAAAAATTTCATTAAAATTGGTAAAACAGAGGGGGTACTTTATTTAAAGAATTTTGTCTAATTTTTACGTTTTTTTCGATTTTCTCAAAAACGGTTCTAACGATTATGATTAAACTTGATATTTGATGTGTGTGTGTGCCCGTGATATGACAGTCAAAATTTCATCAAAATTTATCTATTGGAAGGGGCACTTAACTTAATAAATTTTGTCTCACTTTCACTTGTTTTTTTTTTATTTACTCAAAAACGGCGTTAATGATTTTGATGGAACTGGGTATTTGATGTATGCATATGCCCGCGATGCAACAGCCGAAATTTCATCAAAATTTGTTAAACGGAGGGGGTACTTTATTTAATAAACTTTGTCTTATTTTCACGAGTTTTTTTTATTTACTCAACAATGGCTGTAATGATTTTGATGAGACTGGATATTTGGTGTATGTATATGCTCACAATGTGACAGCCAAAATTTCATCAAAATTTGTCAAACGCAGGGGGCTCTTTTTTTCATAACTTTTTTTCCAATTTTTACATTTTTTCAAATATCTCAAAAACGGCTTTAATGATTTTGATTGAATTAATCACTTTTAATCAAAATCAAGTCATCTTTTTTATATTACTTATAGAAATGGCAATTATAATCATGTTAATTTTTAATCTAAGTAAGTTGGTAAGTGAAAGTTGTGTGTTGCGCGCATCGCATTTTTTTTTATGGGTATCTACAGTGAACAGAATTTGAAAAAAATAAAAATAAAGCCCATTTGGAGACTTTTTGGATAAAACAGTATGATTTTCAAAAATCTGTTGTGTTTCTGAAAAAAAAATAAAAATTAATATTATTCTTATTATTGTCCATATTTCTCACTATCTAATATTATTTTATTTTTAATTTTCATTTTAGACGCTTATCCAGCACATTCAGGTGAAAGCTTCTGCAGTTCCGACATCTCCTTAGACGACAGCACCAATTTGGACGAAGGCGGTTCGGACACGCTATCCTTAGAGCTCGGTCCACCTTCGAGCCACGAAGGCCTCCTTCACAACCCGATGGGGCACATCAATCCGATCGACAAGTTGTACCTAATGCAAAATTCATACTTCAGCAGCACGGAACAGTAAGCAACCGCAACTAAAAGATTATTAAAATTATAAACAAGCAAGATATTGGTCATTTATTAGTAAGATATGAGAGATGATTTATTTGAAGAATAAATTATCTAAAATAACTACTGTGTCATAGAGCAAACAATAATAATAATAATACACCAACAGTATTATTAACACATATTTATAAATGAACATATAATTCTATTCAGTGGCAATTAAAACCAAATAAAAAGTGGAGAAAATTCCAGTAGTGCCTTAATGGATTAATTTGCATTCTGTTATTACGACTATTTTCTTGAAGAGAATCAAGTTTTAAACATATTACCTTAAAAAAACGAGGTAAACATAATTGATATATGTTACAATGTAAAACAGTCAGACTTCTTCAAAAAGAAGTGGCCTAAATATTGTCATGCAAAATCCACAAATCCTTCAGCACAAAAACTTAAATAACCAACCAGTAGTCCAAACCCCAATGATTTTCAAAGTGGTGGCCAAGAGACTTGCTAGAATTACCAAAAACTGACTAAAATTCTCTTCAAGATACATATTACAGAATGGCATCACTAAAAAATATTAGTATTATTGTTTTGACAAAAAAAAATGTTCATTTAAAAATAAAAATCTGAATACAGAAGCTAGATATTGTGATGAAAAAAACTAGATAAATGTCCATTTCATTGCTTCACTAATTAATGAAAATATTTGCTTCAATGAAATGTATTTTGTAAATTCAAATTTCATATTTAATTCATTAATTATTTTTCCCACGCGGTATTACTCTTCCAAAAATAATATTGTTTATAACCTTCAGAATAACAAAAAAAAAATATTGGTTATAACCTTCTGGATGACAATGACTTCCTTTTCTTTATACATTAAATGTTTTTCAGTTGTAAACTTTCCGCGGATCGGTCTAGTGATTACTTCCCATCTCATCAGGCTGATTACAAAAGAATTTTCAACAAGGCGCTTCAATATTATGAGTATTGTCCATCTTAAGTTTATTATAATTATAAATTAAAAAAAAAAATGTAAAACCACTGTCGGTTTAAAATAATTTTATTCACATAAAATTATAAAACAAAAATATCACACAAATAATTAAAAATCCAACTAGTATGTTACAAAACAAGTCAAAACTAAGCCCCTAGCCCATAGCTTCTAATATTTAGTCCGGAATCGAACATTCCAGAATGGCACAATACATTCTCGTCACATCCAGAGCATATTATTACGCACTAATGTAGTTATGATATGTTTCAGTGACAATAGTAATACTATGTAGTGTTCATAGTTGTTAAAAAATAGACACATCACCAAGATCCTGTAAAATATTAATTGACATAAAAATTAAACTCACTCATTAGAATATTCAAGAAAAAAGTTTGTTCAAAGAATCAAACAGATATCTTTTATAAAGTATGAACTCATGGTTTTTAAAAGCTGATATAAAAATACATACACATTTACATTCAATGCCGGATCGTACTGATATAAAATAATTATTTTAGATGTCTTCACTTAAGTTATTTCAAATTTAAATTTTGTTACCTGTGGTATTAAGAAATATATTTATAAATCTCATGATGCAAGTAAATAATAGGAACTTTTTTTTTTTTTTTCATATCCACATCAAAATTTAAGTAAGATCTAACACAATTGTTTTGATTAATCCAAATAATTTTTTTTCTTCGAAATTTATTATAAAACAATAATTACTAATTTCGTCCATATTTTTTTCATCATCTTGTTATTTCTTCTCCTTCAAATTTCTTGTAGACGACGGTAGCCGTCTGCGGGGATGATCTACAATATTATCGAGTGTTATTGTACTTGAAAATATTGTATGGGCAAAAAAGTCCGAAATGTTGTGCGTATTAATGAAAAATAAAAAGGACAAATGAATATTTTTGGATGTATAAATAACCCTTAAAAAAAAAAAAAAAAAAACTCATAATAATTATCAAATATATAATGAAAGTAAGAACGTAATGCCGAGTGGGAAGAAAGAAAAATAAACTTTAAATAAAAAAATAATAAAATAAAATGAGAATGATAACAAAAAAATATTGTACATTTCATCAACTTAATCAGCAAAAATAATTTTTTTTTTAAAATGACCAAAATTATTTTTGCTATCAAATATAATGAATGTCTTAGTATTTTAATGTAAATATGGTGTTAAACTATTGCTGATTGTTTAACCGATCATTTATACTATTGAAATCTTTTTCCTGATGGAAGATTGAAATCATTAGTAGAGTTGTAAATATATGTAATAAAGTTGATTGTTGTAATTATAAAAAAAAATGTGCCATAATACTGTTAAAACCTATTGTACAGAAATATTATTTCCTATATATATATTGATGTTATTAATTTTTTTTTTTTTGTGTAAATATAAGTAATATTGTTACTTCTTATTGTACATTGTCACATATATAAATATATATTCTGTGTAAATAAAATGTATTTCTAATCATTATTTACAAAATAATTTATTGTTTATCGAAAAAAAAAAGGCTTGTTTAAATTATATGATGATAAAAATTGAATTTTGTTTTCTATCACCTAAAAATAGTTTATCCTTGCAATCAGATTAGATGTATAATATTGTGAATAGTGTACCATTCCAGAACATTAGATACCTCTCTGAATTTAGGAATTAGGAAAACATTTTTTATATTAACAAACAACATATAATATTATATAAATAGTCGACTCCGTTTTATTTATAGGAGAACCCAATGAAGCGGAGATCGTGAATCCACATGTAAATGCAAAGAAAAAATGCCTAAATTCGCTTAATCACTGGGCTATCACAAAAGCATGATAATTGATGCAATAAATTGGAAATATTTGTGCGAAAAGCAAGTGCATTTAGGCGTATGTAATCTCATCTATTAATTGAAGGGGTTGGGGAAAAATAGTGCCAAGCAACATTTTTAGCAAAAAGTAACTGTAGCGGATCCAGGGGAGGGGCGTCCCCCCCTCCCCTGGAGTGGTGAGGACACTCGTAAAATATTACTATATAAAATGAGGAGCTATATTTAGTCATTTTTCAAGTCCACTAATTGAAAATGAATTGTATTTAGACATTTACAGTAATTTACAACATCATTATGTACTAATATGTATTTTAAATTAGGGCCTTCATTACTCATGAAATGTAAAAAAAAAAAAGTGCGCCCCCCCTCAGAAAATTTCTGGATCCGCCACTGAGCTGCAGTCTGCTGTATATTACGTAGGACTGTATGTCTATGATGGAAATGCCACCTAAATATGTCAATAGAGGCTCTATATAGTCATATTTAGGTGACATTTCCATCATGGACATATAGTCCTATATAATATACAGCAGACTGCAGCTACTTTTGTTAAAAATGTTGCTTGGCACTATTTTGCCCCGACCTCTTCAATTTAATTGTGGGGTCAAAATAATACAATTAATTTAACTGTTCAAAATGTATTTTTATTAAAAAGGTCTATTATAATATAAAAAAATATACGCAATATACAAAATGACACAAATTAAAATACCTATTTGTTAATACCATAAATTATACTTATAAAGAGATAATTTCGAAATAAAAAATGAATAAGAACATGTTTTTATGTCTATTTTTTTAACAGGAAAGAATCAAGAATGCATTGTCACACTTTTGTTATAAACTAATGAGCAACATAATTAGTGCATCTTTTCCGAGGGTCTAAAGGACTTTCCTCATTTCCTTTTTGTGAAAAAAAGTGACTAAACAAGCATGGTCTCAGATACTTTGGTTATTCGATTGACATCGGGTCTCATAGTTTTTTACATAAGTTCCAGAAAGTTTTGGCCTAATTAGCTGATGTTTTGTCCCAAAAAAGTGGTGATTTTTTACCTATATTTGATTCGGACACCAGACTTTTTCATTACTAAAGGACTCCGAGCCACACCACATACCATAAGTACCAGCTCAGATCTTTGTTCTGATCACTCCTTTGTGCACTCAATCTTACTAGATGAGCCCTGCCATGCTACACAGTGACCGTCTCTAATAAATGGAAGATCCCCCTCATGCCTCTCATGCCATTGTTATAAATTTATTCTCAGCAAATTCACTGGTTGTTACTATTATATTAATTAACAGGTGTGGATAAAGATTAAAAGCTAAAAAAAAAAATTTGATTCGGTTTTAATAAAATATAAAAAAATTATCCGAGGACCCAATTAAACTGAGTCGACTGTATAATATTTTCAAGAAAGTCTATTCAACACAAACAATCAGTGAGGTAATGTACTATTAAAATTTTTATAACAATCAATCATTAATTAATAACTTAAATAAAACCCGGAAAATTCACTAATTTATTTATTTTTTTTACTGCTAAGGATCTTTTTCCTCACTTAGAGGGGAAGAGAGCTGTAAATTGTAGTATTTTCTTTAATGAAGGTGCTCTTCCGTATTTTATAAATATTTATTTATTATTTTTTGCTTCCCAACGTTTCGAGCTTGTGGCTCATCTTCTGGGGTTATCTACATTACATACATTACATTAATCTACTACACTTAAATATAATATTCATGTATGTTTTTACTATTTTTTTATATATATTGGCATTACATTACCTTATCTTAGCTGTTACATTTCATTCAAGCCATTTGTCAAAACTTCTCTTTTTTTAACCAGTATAAAAATACTTTTGTCTTTTTTTTATTTTGTTATACATTTTATGGCCTGTTACACTGTCTTATATTTCCATTGTCACATTATAGTTATTGGCTGTGTGTGGACTTTGGTACTTGCATTGATTAGTCTCCCTCATCCTACTCTCTATGTTTATTGATGTTTTGTTTCTATTATTTTTTCATATGTGTTTCAATTTTTTTATTATGTGTGCGTAGTGGTTGTTTAGGTGTTTTGTGTCTGTTTTATAATTTATTGTGTTTTCTATGTTTTTTGTTATATGGATTGCTTCTTCTATTTTTCTGTTTTTTGTATTTTGGACTATGTTTAGAATTTTGGTTTTATCGAAATCGAAGGTATGGTTATTTTTGATGGAGTGTTCGGATAATGCAGTTGCTTTCATGTTTTTTATATTTTTACAATTATTTTTGTGCTGTGTTAATCTTGTTTTCAGTTTTTTAGATGTTTCACCTATATATTTTTTGTTGCAGTTTTTGCATTCTATTTCATATATTGCGTTTTGTTTTTCGAGTTTTTCTATTTTATCTTTCATATTGCTTATGTGGTTTTGTAATTTGTTTCTATTGTACATACCCAGTTTTATGTTATGGTGATCATATGTGTTGAATGCCTTTTTTATTTTATCTGTTAATTGTGGTATGTATTGAATTTTGTAGTATTTATTACTTGTTTTCTTATAATTTTCATTATCTATCTTTTTATTTTTTTCCTCTTGTTTATCTGAGTAGAAATCTGTAATTAATTTTTGGTTTGGTTTATCTATTACTTTGTTTTCGTATATTTTTGGTGGATTAGTATATTGTTTTGGTTCTCTGTTTTTGATTTTAGTATTGTTTTTTGAGTTGGTTTTATTTTGTTCTATTATCTTATTATTATTATTTATGTTGTACCATATTTTATTTATTAGTTTTTTTGGATAGAGGTTTTCTTCTAAAATTTGGTATATTTGGATTTTAATGTTTTTTAAATGTTCTGTATCTGTTAGTGTGATTGCTCTATTTATAAGATTTTTTGCTGTGTTTATTTTTTGTGTTATGGGATGGTTTGAACAGTAATTTAGTAGTGTGTTGCTTGTGGTTGGTTTTTTGGTCCATTTTGTTGTTATTTTTTTATTTGCATTGTTAATGTTTATTTCTATATCCAGATATCTGATACTGTTGTTTTTGGGGTTTTCTATGGTAAATTCTATTTGTTTATGGTGTTTGTTAAATTTTGATAGTATTTCATTGAGGGTATCTGTATTGTCTGTTATTATTATGAGATCATCTATGTATTTCTTTATCAATATGGGTTTTGTTGCTAATTTTTCTATATTTTTGTTGATGAGGTCATTCATGTATATTCCGCTGATATTTATTGCTAAATTTGAGCCCATTGGTAGTCCTTCTTTTTGTCTATAAAATTGTTTGTTATATGTGAAGAAACTATTTTTTAGACATATATTAAGACCTTCTATGAATGTGTGTTTATTTTTTATTTTTGTATTGTTCTTGATTTGGTCCCACTGTGTCTCTATGATTTTTATTGTTTCATCTATTGGTACATTGGTGAATAGGGATTTAACGTCAAGACTAGCTATATGTAAATTTTTGTTTTGGAAATCTATGCTCTTTAATATTGTTTTTAATTCAAGTGCGTTTTTTATGTCATATTCGTTATTCTTATTTAGTTCATTTAAGGCCGGATTTAGAAACTTGGACAATGCTTCTGTCGGTCCCCCTATGTTATTTATAATTGGTCTCATATCATGGTCCTTTTTGTGTAATTTAATGAGGCCGTGAATTCTGGGTGATGTGTAATCTGTAACTTGTAATTTGTTTTTGGTTTTTTTATCTATGTATCCTTTTTTGAATATTTCCGTGACATAATTGTTAATTTTAATGTTCAGTTCTTTAAATGGATCTGTTCTGAGTTTCCTGTATGTTGTTTTATCATCCAAAAGTTTTTCCATTTTTTCTTTATATTCTTCTTTGTACATGATTACTAATTTTTTTGTTTTGTCTGATTTGATTATTATTGTATCCTGATTTGCTTTCATGTATTCTTTAAGTTCTATTAGGTCTTTATTGATTTGTTTATTGAGGGGGTTGTTACTTTTTTTATTTATTCTAGCATTCTGTATATAGTTTGTTATTATATTACATATATTGTTTCTTGTTGCATTTATATGATTTTCTGATGTTTCCATGTTTTCGAAAATTGTTTCTAGATCTGTGATGATCTTAACTATTTCTTTGTCTTTGTTATTTGGGTTGAAATTGAAATTGTCTCCTAGTGCTAGTAGATTCATTATGTTTATTGGTATATCTTTAGTTGTTTTATTTTCGATTCTACTTTTTATTTTATGTAAATTTTTGTATTTTTCTAATTGTTGTATGTATTCCTTTTTTTGGTTTATTGTATTATTATTTATGTGGTTTTTATTTATATTTCCGGCATTGATTGATGTAAGTTGGCTGTTTTCCTCTTTTTCTATTAATTTGTTGATTTGTATTTTATTGATATTGGTTTTGTGTATTGTCCTATTTATTTTTGTATCATTTTTTTCTTTCTTTATCTCTAAGTACTTCTTTATGTATTCTATTATTATTTTATTAATTTTTGTGTACATGTTTGAGTTCTTATCTGTTTCTGGCTTGTTTATACTTTTAATTATCTGTTCTATTTTTCTATTTATTTTATTAATGATCCAAAAAGTTTGTTTTATTTCTAAATTTATAATTTTTATGGCTAGTTTTTGAAAATATTCATGGTTGTTTGTGTTTATTAGGAACGTGTTGTGAAATAAATTATCAAGTGTTTGTATCTTATAGTAAATATGAGGAGGTATTTTCTTTTGTTTTATGTGTTGTGTTAGATAGTGTATCTTAGATTTATTATGTGACAATGAAATGCACAATTTATATATATTCTTACTTGCTATATTTTCTTTATCCAATTCACTCATTAATTTATTTCTTAATTCTTCTTCTATTCCCTTGATACGTCCTTCCATCTCCGTATGTGTTTTTGTCTGCTAAGGATCTTTTTCCTCACTTAGAGGGGAAGAGAGCTGTAAATTGTAGTATTTTCTTTAATGAAGGTGCTCTTCCGTATTTTATAAATATTTATTTATTATTTTTTGCTTCCCAACGTTTCGAGCTTGTGGCTCATCTTCTGGGGTTATCTACATTACATACATTACATTAATCTACTACACTTAAATATAATATTCATGTATGTTTTTACTATTTTTTTATATATATTGGCATTACATTACCTTATCTTAGCTGTTACATTTCATTCAAGCCATTTGTCAAAACTTCTCTTTTTTTAACCAGTATAAAAATACTTTTGTCTTTTTTTTATTTTGTTATACATTTTATGGCCTGTTACACTGTCTTATATTTCCATTGTCACATTATAGTTATTGGCTGTGTGTGGACTTTGGTACTTGCATTGATTAGTCTCCCTCATCCTACTCTCTATGTTTATTGATGTTTTGTTTCTATTATTTTTTCATATGTGTTTCAATTTTTTTATTATGTGTGCGTAGTGGTTGTTTAGGTGTTTTGTGTCTGTTTTATAATTTATTGTGTTTTCTATGTTTTTTGTTATATGGATTGCTTCTTCTATTTTTCTGTTTTTTGTATTTTGGACTATGTTTAGAATTTTGGTTTTATCGAAATCGAAGGTATGGTTATTTTTGATGGAGTGTTCGGATAATGCAGTTGCTTTCATGTTTTTTATATTTTTACAATTATTTTTGTGCTGTGTTAATCTTGTTTTCAGTTTTTTAGATGTTTCACCTATATATTTTTTGTTGCAGTTTTTGCATTCTATTTCATATATTGCGTTTTGTTTTTCGAGTTTTTCTATTTTATCTTTCATATTGCTTATGTGGTTTTGTAATTTGTTTCTATTGTACATACCCAGTTTTATGTTATGGTGATCATATGTGTTGAATGCCTTTTTTATTTTATCTGTTAATTGTGGTATGTATTGAATTTTGTAGTATTTATTACTTGTTTTCTTATAATTTTCATTATCTATCTTTTTATTTTTTTCCTCTTGTTTATCTGAGTAGAAATCTGTAATTAATTTTTGGTTTGGTTTATCTATTACTTTGTTTTCGTATATTTTTGGTGGATTAGTATATTGTTTTGGTTCTCTGTTTTTGATTTTAGTATTGTTTTTTGAGTTGGTTTTATTTTGTTCTATTATCTTATTATTATTATTTATGTTGTACCATATTTTATTTATTAGTTTTTTTGGATAGAGGTTTTCTTCTAAAATTTGGTATATTTGGATTTTAATGTTTTTTAAATGTTCTGTATCTGTTAGTGTGATTGCTCTATTTATAAGATTTTTTGCTGTGTTTATTTTTTGTGTTATGGGATGGTTTGAACAGTAATTTAGTAGTGTGTTGCTTGTGGTTGGTTTTTTGGTCCATTTTGTTGTTATTTTTTTATTTGCATTGTTAATGTTTATTTCTATATCCAGATATCTGATACTGTTGTTTTTGGGGTTTTCTATGGTAAATTCTATTTGTTTATGGTGTTTGTTAAATTTTGATAGTATTTCATTGAGGGTATCTGTATTGTCTGTTATTATTATGAGATCATCTATGTATTTCTTTATCAATATGGGTTTTGTTGCTAATTTTTCTATATTTTTGTTGATGAGGTCATTCATGTATATTCCGCTGATATTTATTGCTAAATTTGAGCCCATTGGTAGTCCTTCTTTTTGTCTATAAAATTGTTTGTTATATGTGAAGAAACTATTTTTTAGACATATATTAAGACCTTCTATGAATGTGTGTTTATTTTTTATTTTTGTATTGTTCTTGATTTGGTCCCACTGTGTCTCTATGATTTTTATTGTTTCATCTATTGGTACATTGGTGAATAGGGATTTAACGTCAAGACTAGCTATATGTAAATTTTTGTTTTGGAAATCTATGCTCTTTAATATTGTTTTTAATTCAAGTGCGTTTTTTATGTCATATTCGTTATTCTTATTTAGTTCATTTAAGGCCGGATTTAGAAACTTGGACAATGCTTCTGTCGGTCCCCCTATGTTATTTATAATTGGTCTCATATCATGGTCCTTTTTGTGTAATTTAATGAGGCCGTGAATTCTGGGTGATGTGTAATCTGTAACTTGTAATTTGTTTTTGGTTTTTTTATCTATGTATCCTTTTTTGAATATTTCCGTGACATAATTGTTAATTTTAATGTTCAGTTCTTTAAATGGATCTGTTCTGAGTTTCCTGTATGTTGTTTTATCATCCTGTTTTATCATTATTTTTTTTAAATTAAAGTAGGTCTTTTTTATATTTCCCTTTTTACATTTTAGTGTCTTTAAAGTTGATTCTAATTGTAAAAAATCCTTGGCTATGCTCTCCCTTTGAGGGGACCTAACATCGCCTGTATTACGTCAGGTACTCAATAAAGATACCTATCCCAAACATACCAGGATATGTAAAATTGAGGACATCGTAGCATAAGTTCTAAACAAGAAAGAATAAACAGAGAGATATTTCATGCAGCTAAAGAGTATTCAAAATTAAAAGTAAGATAACAGTACTGGCATCCTGTAGTTTAAGCTGTATCATCACCCATATGACGTAATTCCGAAATTTTCTTCAAGATTAATTATAATTGCAAAGATACAGAATAAAACTGAAATATTAAGGTTTATTTTTTATATTGTTCGAATTTGATTAAGTCATATTCGAAATTACAAAAATATAATTTACATATAACTGTATCATATATAAACGTCTAAGTTTATTGAAACAAAAACACACATACCAACAAACCAGATACAGTTAAAAAAATCTGGTGCGATGCGACGAACACACAACTTTCACTAACCAACTTACTTTGATTAGAAACTGACGTGTTTTGTTGAATGCCATTTCTCAAAGTAACACATTTTTCCACATTCATTTACTAATTTTTGTTTGTATTTGATCGTTAAAGTACACATTTTTTTTTTTTTTATTATTAAATAAAACTTTTTACTTGTGATAATTCGGAAATGCAAACACAATACTCCAAGTCGTCTAATTTTATAATTCTCTATGTAATTGTTGAAAACTTCATGTTGTTACCTTCGAAACACATAATTTCTATTAAATTTATATGTTGTCTTTAACATTTTTCTTTTTACTTTTTTTATATCAAATACCCAGTTTTATCAAAATCGAAAAAAAAAAAAAAAATGTTATGAAATAAAGTACCCCCTCCGTTTGACCAATTTTGATGAAATTTTGGCTGTTACATCAGGGGCATATACATGTACCAAATACCTAATTCAGGTTCATACGGTTTATAGTTTTGAGTTAGTCTGTACACCCATACACACACAGACCATTTTGCAGGACTTGGTTATTTGGACTCAGGGGACCCCAAAACGTGTATTTTCGTTGAAAACCGGAAGTCAAAATGTTTCACGATCGCAATACTTTTCCTTACTATATATTTCATACATGGTAACAGTTTCTGAGAAGTAATTAAGGCAGGACCCCCCTCACAAACATTCATGCTAATAGTAATTTTATTATTCATTTAATTTTATTGGAAAAATAATAATTTTAACAAAACAAATAAGTAATTAAATGTTCAATTTAATTACGATTACATTTGAAAAAAAGAACTCTGTATTTTAATATAAACAGATTAATATTGTTGTATCAGAAAGGTATGAAAATAAATTCAGATAACTTTATACAGATATACTTTTAATTAAAAAAAAAATTACAGCTATATGTAAAATAAAATATAAACTAATCTAAAAAATATTCATCGCGTTTGAAGCGATGCTTCTTTCCTTGCGGCATCCTGAAGAAGTTGGGTGTCGACTTCATCGGCAGGCAGCTGAACGTACCTCACGACGGAGCCACGGATGAAACAGTTCTTCACTGAGAGCTGAAACAGGAAATGCAAGTATATAATATCATCAATTAGTAAAGAAATAATTATTTTTAATTTTTATTTCGGGTCGAATATAGGACTTTATTCATTTAATCATTAACCATTAATCATTTCATCATTAATCTTTCATCTTTAAGAAGTTAAAGTGAAAAGACCTCCTTGATTCTGTAATACCTAAATTCCCCAGCGATATTTTTTTCATTAAAAAATATGTAGACGACCTCCTATTGATTCTCAATCCTAACTCTATTACTGATATCCTCGCCGCCTTTAACTCCTACCATCCACGTCTTCGTTTCACTACAGAATTGGAAACCAATTTTACCCTTCCATTCCTAGATATTTCCATTACCAGAAACCCGGACAATTCCATATCCACTAATTGGTACACCAAACCCACTTATTCTGGCCGACTCCTAAACTATTTTTCCTAACATCCACATCACCAAAAAATCAACATCGCAAAAAACCTCATCCACCGTAGCCTGACCTTGTCCGATCCACAATTTCATTGTCATAACAAAATTCGCCTGAATAATATCTTAAAATCTAATGATTTTCCTGAGCACTTATCAATAACAATGCTAAAACCCAAAATCTCTAACAACTCTTCACAACCTCCGATCTCTACTTTCCAATACAGATTTATCCCATATATCCCCATTCTCTCAAACAAAATTAAAAAATCCTTCTCATCGAGTTTCCCACACATGCGCCAAGTATTAAAAAATAAAAATAAATTAAAAAATCTTTATACCAAACTCAAAGACCCAGTACCTCTCCTAGACAAGTGTAATGTAGTTTATCATTCCCAGGGCTCCACGCTTAATTGCAACAGTTGCTATATCGGTGAAACCAAAAATTATTTTTAAAAACGTATTTATGAACATAAATACAGTATTTCCACGCGTAATTCGTCTACATCTAAATTACAGAACATGCCATTGCCCACAACCATTCCTTCGACTTTGAGAACCCCTCCATATTAACTACTGTACCTAACCACAATAAACGACTCCTCTCAGAATCCATTTTCATCCATCTGGAAAAAAATAACCTGGTAAATCACAAAACAGATAAAGAGATAATTTCATCCACTTATTCTAACATCTTCCGCATCCTCAAATCTTAGTTTTGATTTCATAGGTACCTGCAATTATCTCTGTACCTCTTGTACTATTATTATTTTTTGCATTGTATACTTCTTTCTGTATATTTTCCAATTTTTTATGCATTGTTACATTATGTATCATCTCATTTTTATGTTATTATTGAGTCCAGACACAACTATTAGTATACAGTACCATCTATTTTGTTAGTTTTTAAAATATTTTTGTTCACTCAGTTGTCATGTGCCTTCACTTCAAAAGCGTTGGATTTCCCTGTCATAAACCTTTGAAGTCGGCAAACTAACCCCCTACCACTACCTCTCACCTTATTTTTACCTTTAGTCTTAGTATCCACCTGGACTCAGTAGGTAAATATCAGATTCTATTTTATTTTGTTAACCAGCCACTTATTTTAATATTCATGTATACACCATCTTTTATATTATTATCAGTTCTGTAATATATCCATTTATTGTCACCCTCTAGCTCTAGATACTCATATATTTGTTTTCTTTTTGCCCTGATAAAGATCCAGAAGTTGGATCGAAACGTTACCACAATGAAATCATTGTAAACTGAAAATCCTGACCATCATTTAACCTATCTTATGTTATTTTATAAAAAAATTTCAAGGTGTCTATTTTTTTTTTTTTTTTGTTCCTTCCCTTCCTTGCCTTGCAGGCTATACGGGGTTTCCGGGGCCAGGGGAGAGGGTGGGGGATTGAGGCCTAGTATAATTAAGTTTTCCCCTGGCTCCGGGTTTTGAACTTGCTGTCTTTGTATTTTCAATCATACGTTGCTATGGGCAACGCGTATAGTTGAAAAGGCTGTCATTAATATGTGCTATAAAATTATGACGGGACAGCAATGGGTTCATGCTTACAATAATTATTGAATTTGAGTTTTGCTTGAGGATGGAAAAAAACCATTAGCTATTAAGCTTCTGAAACTGTAGCCTATTTTATCTAACTAATTTTTTTCCTACACTAGTCTAGTTCTGGATACCGTGATTTGACACATCCATTTTGTCACATCTTTTAGTAATTTTTTATCTTTTACAGAATGCTTGTCTTTTTTCAAAGCATTGTAACATTGTAGCATTTTGTATCTTTCCATGTCTAATTAGTATAAACTCCAATGTTTATGAAAAATAACTCCCTAATAAAGACCTAAAGATTGTTGGACTAATTACCTATGCGAGAGGTAATTAGTCACGAAAAAAAAAGCCTTATTAATTACAGTTTGAAAATTTAAGTTCGCGAGAAATAACTAGAGCACGAGGGGTAAAAGTCGGGGAAGTGTTGGGCAAGGGGGTGGGGGTCGGAACGGAATAAGATAGCGTATAAGGTGTCACCTACATGTTATTGTTTATACTATAATGGCTTACGATACTGAAGGTCGCTAATTCGCATCACACCAGTTAGCCCACATTCATAAATGATTTGGTAAATGTCAAAAAAGTTGATAGACAAAAAGTAATAATCAATCGAATAATTTCTTTTTTCCTGGAAATAAACTTGACATATGCACAGATGTGTGACTGAACTCCAAATATGGACGATATTCATAACTCACTGAAATATGCAACATAAAACATTGCCAAAGATTCAGTAAGACTTGATGATTCCTGTTATTTTTTAAAAAAATTATGCAAGGAAACATGCACTAATCAGGGCCTTAGTTATTGATGCCCCATTTACTTAAGACATCTGGGAATGGCTTTGTATTTATTAATAATTTTTCATTAAATAATAGGTAAATCTCAAGAAACTTCTTTAGAATACAGTAACAGTTCAAAATGTTTATTAACTCACAAACTCTGACTGAAAAAGGCTATCGCATTAAAGAAGGAATACTCATAAATGAAACAGCATTTAACCCTTTAATGGCTCAGGACGATATATCTCGCATAAAAAAAGACGGACCCCACACATGGACGACGAGATTACTCGTGGTGGGTGCCGGTCCCCAGTAGTGGAAGACGGTATATTTTGCAACCAGTTTCTTAACATGAGATAACTTGTTGTGAATGATGTACATCCTAGCTTCTCAGTGCAACTTTCATCCAGTCCTTAGCTGCTAAAGGGTTAAATAGAAAAGAAAACCAGAATTAATATTTAATAAAATGAATTACCATGTGAGGGTACTTTTCACTATCCGTCACGCTGATATCCGTTAGCTTGATGTTCAAATATTGGTCAACGGAATGCAGGATGCCATGGATACTGAAACATTCAAATCAGTAAGGCTTAAAAAACAATAAGGAATATTTTAAAGTATATGGATTGATATATTTTAGAGTATATAGAATGATATATTTTAATAACTAACTATACAGGGTATCCCAAATTTAAATGGCAAAACTTCAGGAACTTATAGGGGACCGAAAAACTAAGACAAAAAGTTCTTTAGAGATTTGCTCGTTTTTGCTTAGTTTTAGAGAAAATCGCAAAAAAAAGAAACAAAACAAGTTTTCATTTTTATACTTATTTATTTACATTTATGTTTATGTTATGTTCTTTTTAATGTAAATATTGCTCAAAATGTTATCCTCTTGCACCAATGCAAGCATTACATCTAGCACTCACTTGATAAATTGCAGCTAAACATTGTTCTGATGATATTTGGTGCACTGCATCTATTTATTATCTATTTATCTATTTAATTTCTCTCTTGAGTTGATTGACACCGAATAAACTTCCTGCTTCAAGGTTCCCCATACGAAGATATCCATGGGTGTCATATCAGGTGATCTGGGTGGCCAAGGTACTACTCCTCCACGTCCAATCCATCGTTGTGGATAATTTATATCCAGCCAAGCTCGAGCAGCTCTGCTATAATGAGCTGGACATCCATCGAGTTGGAACCACATTTCAATCCGCTGTTGTAAGTGAATGTCATCTTATTCATTAGAAAAGTCGTTCTCCAAAAAATATGTAAATGTGATTCCATTCAATCTTTCAGGTAAAAATACTTCTGCACAGCTTCTAAAGCATTACCGTTACAGAAACCATACACAAAAATCATATCAGCGTATTCAACATTAGAATATGTACATGGCATTGTGCCTGATGCTATTCACACAAAAATATCTGAGTAACTGACTGAAGACTGATTTAGGAATTATAATCCTAGAATGAAGACAAAATGTAAAAAAATAAAGGAATGTAAAGGATAACATTAAGTGTTTACATATCTCACTGCCTAGCCTGACGAACTTTAAAAGGTGATAATCGCTACCTATAACATTTTTGTTTTGTTTCTTTTTTTTGTGATTTTCTCCAAAACTAAGCAAAAACGAGCAAATCTCTAAAGGAATTTTTGTCTTAGTTTTTCGATCCCCTAAATTCTTTGCCATTTAAATTCAGGACACCCTGTGTAACACCCATCTCAGGCATGGTCTTCCCTTCGATCTTTGTCCTCCTGGTTTTCCTTCAAGCATAAGTTTCGGAATTCTGGTCTTTTCCATCCGTTCTACATTTCCGATCCAACTTAATCTTCCTTTCTTAATATAGGTTACTAGATCGGGCTCTCTGAATAGACATTAAGATGCTATATTTGTTTTTATATGCCCCCTGTAATCTTCATATGTCAGGCCCTATATTTTTCTCAGAAACTTTCTCTCCCATATTTTTCTTAGTCAGCAAGCATGCTTCGCTACCATAGTTAACTACAGGTCGAAGTATTGTTTTATAAAGTATAATTTTGCTTGTTGTGAGATGTGAGATAAAAAATTGTTTGGTTTATTTTAATGTTTTTCCATTATGTCAAATTGGTTCGAAAGTAGACAGAGAAGATTAAGCAGTCTGGTGTGGACATAAACTTACATAAATGGATACACGAGGAATCGTTCGTCCATTTTGCAGAAACAGAAGTCAAAAGCTGGTTCTAGAGTAGGATTTAATAATGCTTAAATTTGGTTTAGGGTGATTATAAACTTATACAAGGTGATCCTAATAAAAAAACAAAAACATCGAGAGAGATATTTTATACATATTGTATATATTGTATATTAAAACGCAATTAGAAAATTCCAAAAAAAAATAAACAGCAAAAAAAAAAACAATCAAATGATTCCTTCTTTACCGCACTACTAACCTACATATCTTTAAAAAAATTATTATCCAGGGTGCCTAGCTCAGATGGATAACACTTTGCATAAAGATCCATTCAGAGCTTATCTATAATTTTTGTGTGCATAGGAAGCCCTCTTTCAAACATCTATGATCTAAGAAAAGAGCAAATCTTACCTAAAACGATTTCACCACACCAACACTGATACATACCACTATTACGGATGAATTTCACAAACATTTCAAGATGTTCTCTACGACTGCTCAATTTTTGACATTAAAAGATTTAGTTTAATAAGAAGTATCCTTCTAAAAGGCGACAGCTGGCCACTGATGAAGGACATTGTTCAGAATTTTAACTGGAAATTGAAAAAAATCTGGTGCGTGCGCGCAACACACAACTTTCACTTACCAACTTACTTAGATTAGAAATTAATGCGTTTTGTTAATTGCCACTTTTCAAATGAACAGAACAGTTTAATTATAACGCATTGGTTTGTCATTAAAGGCGTACGGCGCATGCGTGAGCTCAAGGTGTTTTATGAGTTGACGGAATATTTTTCTTTTTTTCTCCTGTATATGTTTACTTGATTTTCTTCATATATCATATTTAGCCATTTCTTATTTTTAAGCGTGATGAGAGACAGTTAATTTCTCAATATAAACTAAAACAAAGGTACTTTATAGAAAAACAAAAAAAGCCCCTTCCCCATTTAAGCCCCCTCAGAACATTTTAATAATGATAAAGCTTACCTGATATTAAATAACAACTAATTTTCATTAAACATAACAAATTTGATAAAAATCGTTAAAGCCGTTTTTGAGATAATCGATCAAAAAGGTAAAAAATGGACAAAATTTATTAAGTAAAGTGACCCCTCCTGTTGATCAATTTTGATGAAATTTTTACAGTCATATCTCGGGCATATATATACATCAAATACCAAGTTTGATCAAAATCGTTAAAACCGTTATTGAGTAAATAAAAAAACCACGTGAAAATGATACAAAATTTATTAAGTAAAGTCCCCCCTCCGGTTGATCAATTTTGATGAAATTTTTACAGTCATATCTCGGGCATATCAATAGATCAAATACTTAGTTTAATCAAAATCGTTAGAGCCGTTTTTGAGAAAATCGAAAAAAACTTAAAAAGTTATTAAATAAAGTACCCCCTCTCTTTGAGCAAATTTGATGAAATTTTCGCTGTCACATCGCGGGCATATACATACTCTAAATACCCAATTTCAGGTTCGCACGGTTTATAGTTTTTGAGCTAGTCTGTTCACACACACACACACACAGACACACAGACACACACACACACACACAGACCATTTCGCGGGACTTGGTTATTTTGACTCAGGGGACCCCAAAACGTGTATTTCCGTTGAAAACCGGAAGTCGAAAATTTTCACGATCGCAATACTTCCACTTACTATATATTTCATATATAGGTAAGTGAAAGTAAAAATTATTTTTGAAATTGATTCTCAACTTCTCCAAGAAGAGATAGGAAATTGAAAAGCCGGACATTTTGGTGTTTTTCTCTTTAATTTAATTTTATTTTTCTATTATTACTTATTTATTTCTGAATCATTTTAACTTTATAAGTATTTTGTTTGTTTGTTTTATTGTTTTATGCTAGGAATATTATTTGTTCGTTAATTTTATAAAATATTTTTGCATTATTATGTTTTTGTTTTTTCTTGTAATAACTAATATCACTAATTTATAAAATTGTAACTTTATAAAACTTAATATATTGTATACCTACATGTATTATACCTAGTGCATGGAGCATGTACAAGGTTACTATAAGAGGGAAAATAAAGAAAATAGATACACATTATATGATCTTCATCCATCAGTCAATTATGCCTCGTAAGACATGACACATCATAACTAGAACATAATTGTTTTTGTCGTACTAGTACTCCTGTGTTACTTCTGGGTAAACAAGCAACATTTAATGTGGGCCAATCTCTACTGAAAACGGCCTGGTCAGGAGATTATTTTAATCCTAAAGATCAAGCATAGCGAGCAAAGGTCAAAAGCTCGGATCTAATTAAGCTGATCAAGGCCCTTTGTAACTGACAAGGATGTGACAGTAGTTCGCTTTAAGTATGGTGAAGTCCACTTCGAAAATAGGTCATGCCCAAAGTAATATAGGGGAAGTGTTACTGTTTTTGCTTCAGATTAAAATTATTTGCCCCAAATAAACTTTGATATTGATATTTAATATTCAGTTAGGTTGGATTAATAAACTTTTGATTAAATAGGAAAATTTATATATTACCTAAGATCATTCTTCAGTTCAACCACTACATCCTTTCCGACCAATGACTTGAAGAATGAGTAAAATAACTAAAACAATAAATAAACATCATAAAAGAAACTTGAAACAAGAGTATGAAATAAAATAAAAAAAAACATACTTATACCATTTTTATATGTTTCCTTAAATGAAAGGAATGTTTACAAACAGAAAAACTTTTATTTGTATATAGCCTAATGTAAATAAATTCAATTTGAGTGTGAGTAACAATTATATATATTATTAACTTATAAATAATAGTCAAAATTAAATTAATATCCTAACCCGTAATAAATAGCATGAAATCATAAAACAAAGAAGTTCAATAACATTTTTATTAAATCATCAACAATAAATCAAATTTACTTATTTCTTCTTACCATTTTTAAAATAAGAATTTACAAGTTTCAAAACATGTACACAGAAGCCCGGTATCGGTAATATAACCTAAATCTTAACAGTAACCTACTGCATCAGTGGCAAAGAGCTAAAACTGATTAATTCCTCAACAGTTAAAACATTGCTATAAAAAATATCTCAATTAGTTTAATCATTCTAATTTTTAAAATAAGTAATTTAACTCATTATCATTGAAATGCTATATCAACTGATAATGTACAAACATTTTTTTTAAACCGCTATTATTTACTAGTCTTGATCTCTTGTTTCAAAATTAGCGAAAAAATTATAGTTCAAGCAAACATTATTACTATGACTTGCAAACATTTTCATACTTAATAACTTTAAATATAATATCAAATAAAATTTGTTACATATTTTTTTTCCGCTGTTCAGAAATGGACTAAGTTATGTTCTTAATTATTTACAAATTTATAGATGCATAATGTTCAACAGTTTTCTTTAAGATTAGGGTAATTGATAATCAAGTTTTTCAGTCAAATGTTCTTTATTTGGTGAAATAAAGAAAATTTCTACGTTTTGATTCAAACATGTGGATCTTCATCAGGGCTAAAAAGAAGACAAATATATGATCAGCATGTAAAGTATCTATGCTAGAAGATGATAATTAATTATTTATCATGTAATTGTTTGTATGTTTAACGTCCCTTTATGCTACTAAGGATAATCGGACGAAGCTACATTGTGGGTCCTAAATCATGTCTGTCCTGGTATAATTAGGATAGGGATCTTTAACGAGTACGTGACAACTTACAGACTCAGGACATTGATTTTACGTCCTATCGGAAGGACGGCATAGCCAAGGATTGTTACTCCCATTAAAAAATCCTAGGGCCACCGCAGGAAGCGAACCCGCGACCTTTAGTATTGCAGGTTGCCATACTAACATCATAGGTGACCCCCATTTATCATGTAATTATTACTTAAGAGGCCCCTAGACGACCGACTTGGTTTTCAACCTTGTTGGCAACTTGCCATGTTGGAGGAGAGGTTGCATATCTGTGGGCAGGTTGGCGGTTGTAGTTTCGGTAGGCGGAGACTCATATTGGTATCCTATGTGAAGCGTCTGTGGGGAAGTTGACAACACGGTTTACAATATCAGTAGAGAACTGTCGTTTGGTAGTCATGATGGTAGAACTCCCGAAGAAATTCTCGATAACTATAATTTGCCATTAAGCTCAGTGGAGAAGGGTGGGTTCTAAATTAACGTGCGAAACAATGCTTGTAAGGGAAATTCCCAAGAAAAGATCCGAAACCCAACTTTTAAACTTATAGATAAAGGGGGGAAAAAGAAAGAAATATAAACAAAAATAAGCCAATTATTTACTAAGCCAAATTTTTAAACCGTAATTGAATGGATCCGCCGAAAAACGTTCTAAGCGACAAAATTGCCGAAGTGGCACTTTTGGGTGAATGTATTAAAATGTATAATAGTATATCATAGTATGATCTGGTACTACATTATGTAATTTTACACGTATACATAACTAATCACATGAGAAAAAAAAGTGTGGTCAACCTCCTGTGTCCGCCATTTTGTTTTAAAATGAATAAAGGCTTCTACCAGCTCAACAAAGAATTTCCACATGTTAACTAGCATTTTTGACTCAAAATCGTTCTTCTTTATTCGGATCTATTCAATTGATTCCTAAAAATGCATAAAGACTTTTTTTGTCTAAATCAATCCACTAATGGGGAGTAAAAAGTTAAATTGGTCAACAAATTTTTGTGTGCTGTTGAGTAAACAGATAATATTTAAGACCTTGTTTTATTGATAATATTTATATATTTTTCCATGTGATGAATACTTTAGTTTACTAATAATATTCACATATTTTCCATGATGATAAGGCCCAATAAATGATAGTTTATTTTAATACCAATTTTCATTCAGAAGCTCGCCAATTAGTAATTTTATTAAATTGCCAAACCTTATGTTTCATTAATCAAAAAAAAAAAAAAATTATGATATATATATATTTTTACTTTCACTTACCTATATATGAAATATATAGTAAGTGGAAGTATTGCGATCGTGAAAATTTTCGACTTCCGGTTTTCAACGGAAATACACGTTTTGGGGTCCCCTGAGTCAAAATAACCAAGTCCCGCGAAATGGTCTGTGTGTGTGTGTGTCTGTGTGTGTGTGTGTGTGTGTGTGTGTGTGTGAACAGACTAGCTCAAAAACTATAAACCGTGCGAACCTGAAATTGGGTATTTAGAGTATGTATAAGCCCGCGATGTGACAGCAAAAATTTCATCAAATTTGCTCAAAGGGAGGGGGTACTTTATTTAATAACTTTTTAAGTTTTTTTCGATTTTCTCAAAAACGGCTCTAACGATTTTGATTAAACTGAGTATTTGATCTATTTATATGCCTGAAATATGACTGTAAAAATTTCATCAAAATTGATCAACCGGAGGGGGGACTTTACTTAATAAATTTTGTATCATTTTCACATGTTTTTTTTTATTTACTCAAAAACGGTTTTAACGATTTTGATCAAACTTGGTATTTGATGTATTTTTATGCCAAAGATGTGATAACCAACATTTCATCACAATTGATCAACCGGAGGGGGGACTTTACTTAATAAATTTTGTATCATTTTCACGTGTTTTTTTTATTTACACAAAAACGGTTTTAACGATTTTGATCAAACTTGGTAGTTAATGTATTTATATGCCCGAGATACGACTGTAAAAATTTCATTAAAATTGATCTACGGGAGGGGGGACTTTACTTAATAAATTTTGTATCATTTTCACATGTTGTTTTTATTTACTCAAAAACGGTTTTAACGATTTTGATCAAACTTGGTATTTAATGTATTTATATGCCCGAGATACGACTGTAAAAATTTCATCAAAATTGATCTACGGGAGGGGGGACTTTACTTAATAAATTTTGTATCATTTTCACGGGTTTTTTTAATTTACTCAAAAACGGCTTTAACGATTAACAAAAATAAGATATGAATGTAGAAAAATGTGTGACTTTGGGAAATGATATTTTGCAAAACACGTCAATTTCTAATCTAAGTAAGTTGGTAAGTGAATGTTGTGTGTTGCGCGCACGCACCAGATTTTTTTTCTTTGCAAAAATAATAAATAAAAATTTGAGAAATCATATAAAAGAGAAACACATGAGAATTTTTATTTTAAATTTTACAACACAAAAGGAAAAGAAATTTAAAAATCATATTTACTGCATAAAGCCTTAATGATCTCTTTCTGTTATTGTTAACTCATAAATAATTCTTAATTATTTTATGTTTTTCCATTACATAAATATAATTATTTAGCATTGTTTTGATATCATTGGTCAATGGTAGTAAAGCAAGTAACAAATATTAAAAAAAGGTATCAAATACCTTGTATAAACCACATAAAATAAATAAAATAGGTATTCAGAAAAAAATTTCAATTATTTACTACAAGGTTTACTCAAATAAATTATAAAGATCATAATTATAAATTATGGAATACAATGAACAAATCGAAAATAAAATAGGTATTCAGGAAAAAAATTTAAGGAAGGGTTAAGCCTCAGGAACAATTTACTTTTCAATTTACACTAAACTAAATACGTAGGTACTACACCTAACGACTAAACTATTTTATAAACTTTTAGTTAAAACTATAAACTATGAAAAACACAAGATAATGTTAAAAACAATAAAAAAAAGGTTGCAATCTTCCAAAAGTAGACACAATATAGACTGACTAGCATTAGGTAAACAGTAGAGTTGAAAACAATATGGCCGCGAAAGCCGTTGCCAATAGGAAAACACCTTCATTGACCACACTGTCTCTATCAAGACACTGTAATTTATTGAAATAACACTTCATTTTTTTTTTCGATATTTAAGGTGGGAAGCATCCTGTTGCCAAATCTATTTTTTCAAGCTAGGACTTGGAAAATTCGTGTTTTTCCCATGAGCAATTATGTGTCGCCTTTTCACGCGTGGGTAAAACATCGAATCTATTTTTTTGTCTAGCAAAATACTGGTTAACCAAAATCATAGTGCAGCTATTAGCACTGCAATAAATAAAATTTGTGAATCATAAAGAAAAATGTAAATCATTATTATAAAAAAGTTATAAATTATCTCATTCATAAAATTTAATTTTTTGTTTTGATAAACAGTACTGTAAAAACATGTGGTTTTTTCACATGGTTTGAGAAATTTTCATAACCTGTTGCAGATAGAACCATGTTTTATATTCAGGATTAGAAATTGAAAATTTAAGTTCGCGATATCTAACTATGGTAGAGCTCGCATAAACAAAGTCGGTCGTGGTAGTCGAGGGAGGGGGACGAAAGCCCCAACCACTACACCCCCACCACTGCACCACCTAATAAAGCCTATTTGAATATTTACCTTTGCGAGAGGTAATTAGCTAGGGAAAAAAAACATAGTAATTAGTCAATGAAAATGTAAGTGTGCCAGAGCTAACTAGAGCGCGAGGGCAACGAGTTGACGACAGTGGTGGTCCCTGGTGGGGTCGGGGAAAACTGCCCCCCCCACCCTAATCTATAGTCTTACCTAATAAAGATTTTTGGACTAATTACCTATGCGAGAGGTAACTAGTCAAGAAAAAAAAAATCTGGTGCGTGCGCGCAACACACAACTTTCACTTACCAACTTACTAAGATTAGAAATCAATGCGTTTTGTTAATTGCCTTTTCTCAAATGAACAGAACATCTTTAATTATAACGCATTGGTTTGTCATTAAAGGCGTTCGGCGCATGCGTGAGCTCAAGGTGTTTTATGAGTTGACGAAATATTCATCTTTTTTTCTCCTGTATATGTTTACTTGATTTTCTTCATATATCATATTTAGCAATCTCTTATTTTTAGGCGTGGCGAGAGACAGTTGATTTCTCAATATAAACTAAAACAAAGGTACTTTATAGGAAAACAAAAAAGGCCCCTTCCCCATTTAAGCCCCCTCAGAACATTTTAATAATGATAAAGCTTACCTGATATTAAATAAAAACTAATTTTCATTAAACATGACGAATTTGATAAAAATCTTTAAAGCCGTTTTTGAGATAATCGATCAAAAAGGTAAAAATTGGAAAAAAAATTATGAAATAAAGTGCCCCCTCCGTTTGACCAATTTTGATGAAATTTTTACAGTCATATCTCGGGCATATAAATACATCAAATACCAAGTTTGATCAAGATCGATAAAACCGTTTTTGAGTAAATAAAAAAAACACGTGAAAATGATACAAAATTTATTAAGTAAAGTCCCCCCTCCGGTTAATCAATTTTGATGAAATTTTTACAGTCATACCTCGGGCATATAAATAGATCAAATACTTAGTTTAATCAAAATCGTTAGAGCCGTTTTTGAGAAAATCGAAAAAAACTTAAAAAGTTATTAAATAAAGTACCCCCTCTCTTTGAGCAAATTTGATGAAATTTTTGCTGTCACATCGCGGGCATATACATACTTAAAATACCCAATTTCAGGTTCGCACGGTTTATAGTTTTTGAGCTAGTCTGTTCACACACACACACACACACACACACACACACACACACACACACACACACACACACACACACACACACACACACACACACACACACACACACACACACACACACACACACACACACACACAGACACACACACACACACACACACAGACCATTTCGCGGGACTTGGTTATTTTGACTCAGGGGACCCCAAAACGTGTATTTCCGTTGAAAACCGGAAGTCGAAAATTTTCACGATCGCAATACTTCCACTTACTATATATTTCATATATAGGTAAGTGAAAGTAAAAAAGTATTAATTACGGTTTGAAAATTTAAGTTCGCGATATCTAACATGTACATGTTTTATATTCTGAATTTAATTAATAGGTATTATGGCAAAAGATTAATTCGGTACATTTCCGCTGTCTATTGTGATTGTATTAAGTCTTATTCCAATTATATTGAGATTTTCCATTTTACTATAAAAACTTTAACGTTTTTAGATTAGCTGAAACGTTTTTATCTTTATCAATGAATTTTGATTTGACTGTATTAAAAAGAATAGGATATAATTAATTCAACGCATTGTAGCTACTCAGCCACAGCAACGCATGGTGTGCTCGTCTTTATATGAACATTATTTATTTATTTATAATTCCGCTTTTAGATTTGCACCAGCGCAGTGGCGCATCAAGCAAATGTGGTCACAGTTGTTGTTGACTTTGACTTTCTTGATGCAACAAAATCTTATAATATATTGTAGTAAGAGGTCTCTTGGCCACTGTCGTTTCAGTCGACGTGGATACTAAACAGGCAACAGGGAGGAGGAAAGAGAATGAATGAGTGGTTTAGGGTGATGTAGTGTTGAAGAGTGGAATGTTTGGTTTGTATGTAAGATTTTACTGTCGGTATCTTCATGCCGTTGTGACGTGTATGATTTGAAATAAAGCAAGGTGCATTTGTGATTTTTCTAAGAATTTTGGATTGTGAACTTTATATGTTGTAAATGTGGACGTGTTTCGCGGAACTTAAGATAGTAGTGTGAATTGTTCGCTTGTGTTCTTAAGATGAGTTTTATCTGTAGTCCAGGAGATGTGAAAGCTGCTTGTGCCGTCTGTTGAGTTCCAGTTTTGTTTTAAATTTGGTATGCATGTTCCAAGTGAGTCTTTTGTCTAAGTACAGTCCGAAGTATCGTACGAACTTCTTAGAAGGTGAGCAAGTAGATTTTCTTAAAGAAAACAGATGTGAATTGATTTGGTGGAATTAATTTTGAATTTCCATTTTTCGAACCTCTTTTCAAACATTAATAATTAACATTATTCTTAAAATAAAATGAGTCCCAAACTCAATATTCCAGTTACTCATTAAGTTTTCTAAAGCAATCAAATATGTAGTACATACCCCAAACATCCAATCACCCTCAAAATACATCAATACCTCCAGATGCTTAAAAATATCTTCTTTATTCGGGTGTCAACCACGTAGAGATTAAAGGCAACGAACTCGCGGACATAGCGGCGAAACAGGGCACTTACTCTCTCAGGATGAGGCCCAAGAAACGGGAACGCCACTGAAGCGTAAAATATAAAATTTTCAAACCGTAATTAATACTTTTACTTTCACTTACCTATATATGAAATATATAGTAAGTGGAAGTATTGCGATCGTGAAAAATTTCGACTTCCGGTTTTCAACGGAAATACACGTTTTGGGGTCCCCTGAGTCCAATTAACCAAGTCCCGCGAAATGGTCTGTGTGTGTGTTTGTGTCTGTGTGTGTGTTTGTGTCTGTGTGTGTGTTTGTGTCTGTGTGTGTGTGTGTGTGTGTGTGTGTGTGTGTGTGTGTGTGTGTGTGTGTGTGTGTGTGAGTGTGTGTGTGTGTGTGTGTGTGTGTGTGTGTGTGTGTGTGTGTGTGTGTGTGTGTGTGTGTGTGTGTGTGTGTGTGTGTGTGTGTGTGTGTGTGTGTGTGTGTGTGTGTGTGTGTGTGTGTGTGTGTGTGTGTGTGTGTGTGTGTGTGTGTGTGTGTGTGTGTGTGTGTGAACAGACTAGCTCAAAAACTATAAACCCTGCGAACCTGAAATTGGGTATTTAGTGTATGTATATGTCCGCGAAGTGACAGCAAAAATTTCATCAAAATTGCTCAAAGGGAGGGGGTACTTTATTTAATAACTTTTTAAGTTTTTTTCAAATTTCTCAAAAACGGCTCTAACGATTTTGATTAAACTCAGTATTTAATCTACTTATATACCCGAGATATGACTGTAAAAATTTCATGAAAATTGATCAACCGGAGGGGGGACTTTACTTAATAAATTTTGTGTCATTTTCACGTGTTTTTTTTATTTACTCAAAAACCATTTTAACGATTTTGATCAAACTGGGTATTTGATGTATGTATATGCCAAAGATGCGACAGCCAACATTACACCAAAATTGGTCAACCGGAGGGGGGAATTTACTTAATAAATTTTGTTTGTATCAGTTTCACCTTTTTTTTTTATTTACTCAAAAAAGGCTTTAACGATTTTGATCAAACTGGGTATTTGATGTATGTATATGCCAAAGATGTGATAGCCAACATTTCATCAAAATTGGTCAAACGGAGCGAGCACTTTATTTCATAATTTTTTTTCCAATTTCTACCTTTTTTTCGATGATCTCAAAAACGGCTTTAACGATTTTTATCATATTCGTCATGTTTATGAAAATTAGGTGTTCTTTAATATCAGGTAAGCTTTACTATTATTAAAATGTTCTGAGGGGGCTTTTTTTGGGGTGGGTTGGGGCCTTTTTTGTTTGTTTGTTTCCCATAAAGTACCTTTGATTTTGTTTATATTGAGAAATTAACTGTCTCTCGTTACGCCTAAAAATAAGAAATGGCTATGTATGAGATATGATGAAAATAAAGAAAACATAAAGAGGAGAAAAAAAGAAAAATATTCAGTCAACTCATAAAACTCGTTGAGCCCACGCATGCGGAGTACGCCTTTAATGACAGACCATTGTTCATAATTAAAGCCGTTCTATTCATTTGAGAAGTGGCAATCAACAAAACACATTTATTTCTAATCTAAGTAAGTAGGTAAGTGAAAGTTGTGTGTTGCGCGCACGCACCAGATTTTTTTTTTTCGTGACTAGTTACCTCTCGCATAGGTAATTAGTCCAAAAATCTTTATTAGGTAAGACTATAGATTAGGGTGGGGGGGGCAGTTTTCCCCGACCCCACCAGGGACCACCACTGTCGTCAACTCGTTGCCCTCGCGCTCTAGTTAGCTCTGGCACACTTACATTTTCATTGACTAATTACTATGTTTTTTTTCCCTAGCTAATTACCTCTCGCAAAGGTAAATATTCAAATAGGCTTTATTAGGTGGTGCAGTGGTGGGGGTGTAGTGGTTGGGGCTTTCGTCCCCCTCCCTCGACTACCACGACCGACTTTGTTTATGCGAGCTCTAGTTAGATATCGCGAACTTAAATTTTCAATTTCTAATCCTGAATATAAAACATGGTTCTATCTGCAACAGGTTATGAAAATTTCTCAAACCATGTGAAAAAAACCACATGTTTTTACAGTACTGTTTATCAAAACAAAAAATTAAATTTTATGAATGAGATAATTTATAACTTTTTTATAATAATAATTTACATTTTTCATTATTATTAGAATTCACAAATTTTATTTATTGCAGTGCTAATAGGTGCACGATGATTTTGGTTAACCAGTATTTTGCTAGACAAAAAAATAGATTCGCTGTTTTACCCACACGTGAAAAGGCGACACATAATTGCTCATGGGAAAAACACGGATTTTCCAAGTCCTAGCTGGAAAAAATAGATTTGGCAACTGGATGCTTCCCACCCTAAATATCGAAAAAAAAAAATGAAGTGTTATTTCAATAAATTACAGTGTCTTGATAGAGACAGTGTGGTCAATGAAGGTGTTTTCCTATTGGCTACGGCTTTCGCGGCCATATTGTTTTCAACTCTACTGTTTACATAATGCAATATAGTCTATATTGTGTCTACTTTTGGACGATTGCAACCTTCTTTTTTTATTAACCGACTTCGAACGAAAGAGGAGGTTACTCAATTCGATACGTATGTGACTTTTTTCTTTCTTTTTTTTTTTTTTTCTATGTATGTCCACCTTTTGAACGAAACCTTTTGCATCTTGTAGAGTATTTTCCCAAGTTGGTTCCATTAAAACCTTTTTTGGGTTCTTAATTTATTTAAGAAGTTATCGGGAAAAAACATGAAAATAAATATTTAATTATCACTAAAATTTTTACTTAATGGAAAAACATATGGCTCCAACAAGGTATTAACTCATTGGTAACTAACAAATCTCACTATTGTTTTAATGCTGGATGAATCATGTGGGAAAACTAACCAATCAAATTTAGAATCAAAAGAGTGGGGGGAGAACATGAGCAGTCTATTAGTTATCGACGTGTTTTAAGTGCTTGTTGGAACCAACATATACATAACCTTAACTAATTTTTCAACAATAGATTTCAATAAAGATATTTAATATCCTCAAAATATAATATCGCTGTCGTTTTTTGTAGCGTTATTAGTATATAAATTAGATTGATATATGTATTTACCGATAACAGTAAACCTTCTTAATTTAGATTTAGTCGACGGTTGGACACCATAAACATAAGACCACGAAATTTGTGGAATTCCAAGAAAGACTGAGTATTGATAAACGTTTTAAAGCAGAATTTAAGACTTCTTCAAGTTCCCCAAGGTTCGTTTAAATTTAAAATGATAGCCATAATTGCTTTGAATTAGAATTTGATTTCCGACTTTCACTCGCTATGCACGTTAAAAAAGAATACAATAATTCCTGGAAAAGCTTATTTTCAGTTGATTTGGGGGCCTTAACATTCAGGCACCTCTGTCTCCTTCCGGAATCACTCTGTCTTATTAATATACAATGTAATCATGAAATCTTGTGCCGATTCTTCATGGAGCGACACTTCTGTTATGTTTTCCGGATTACTACTATAGATTTCTAATTTTGTTTCTGCAACTAGAATACATTAGAAAGGCTGTAAGTGCCAAATCATTTATTTTGAGAAGACGAAAATCTGCTATCTAAGCTCAAATGTAGCTTGAAAAAATATTAGGGGCATGTCCAGTTATGAATTAATTTACGTTCTGCTAAATAATTTCAATATTAGTTTGTTCCATCACCAATTTCATCTATGATGGCTAATTGTCTAATTTTTTTTTACGTTGCTAGCTGGTGGCACACAGGCTTTGCTATTGTCTAGATAGAGTCTAGATATAAAAATCTTTAAGAAAGGCACTTATTAAGAATTATTTCCATCATTCATATTCCAGTTGATTTTTCGATTTTTTACACTTTTCCACTTGCCTAAATTGTGAGTTGTAATTGTTTGCTGTGTATTAACTGAAATGCAGTAGAATAAAGCGTTATCAAAGAGCCAGACTGTCTTAAGACTATTTCCATTGATTTCGAGGTTTCGATCGATCTTTATTTAATCGAAAGAAATTTATTATTCGATTTTCTTAGGTTGCCGAAATTTTCAAAAGCCAAACCGTAATAAGTTCAGTGTTTGCGGTTCGTGAGAGCCTAAAGGTGTTGTTAAGAGCCTAAGTCCAATAAGAAATGAATGAATTTTATTGAAATAGAGAGTGAAAATTTGAAAGTTTGCATGTGTTTAGGGGTTTTTCGCGTTCGAGGCAGTCATCTGTCAGGTACCGAAATAACTTACACAAATATTGTGTATTGTATTTCCCAGTTAATGAAAATTTTCCAATGACAGTTTCCCCATACAGACATTACATTATTTAACAAAGAAATTAAAATTTCAATGTTTGCTGATGTTGTTCATCAATCAATAAAAACTGCAAAATAAAAGTTGATATCTCCCAGAAACAATCTCTTTGTATGAAAGTCCCCGCAGCAAAAATTTGTAATATCATGCAATGCTACCCCCCTAGAATTGAAGAAATTTATTTTCTGAATAATTTTTTATTACGAAGGATATTATTCTAGGTACTTTGCTATTAAATTTAGTCAAAAAATCATCTAAAGGAATTACGAACATAATTGACTCAACATTGATCTTATTAAAAAAAAATTCCAATTATAATCGTAGAAGGTAGGGTGTAGAAGTTGTATTATACAGGGACCGCTTTTCAACTTTTCTGTGCGTACTCATAAAATTGAAAAGGTGGATGAGCATTAAAAATTTCGAAATTTGTTTTACCCAACTTAAGGTTTTCTACATTTTTTTATCTTCTCCAACTAAAAAGTATGAAATAAAAAACATTTTATAAAAAAAAAAAAAAAAATTAAACCTACTTCGAAACCTAGGAACCAGTAAAAATAAATGCACTGAAAAGTATGAAATAATTACCTTCTGATTTTTATGAATACATAACAAAATTGAAAATGGTATAAAAAGCGGAGAAATGCAATAAGACGAATAATTTTATTTTTATTTGTACAAATACACACTAATTGTTATTAAAAATTGTGAAATTAAAATATTAAATACTATGTTCAATACAACACAATCTTTTCGGAGGCGGCGCAAAATAGAAATAATATGTTACTGATACAATTCCATTAGTAGGTATTGAAATCAATAGCTGGGAAGAGAAGATCCATGTAGAAGATTTTCATAATGTCTAGTGTAAAAAATTTTAAATTTTGCGCCGCCTCCGAAAAGATGTTGTATTGAACATAGTATTTAATATTTAAACTTAATAATTTTTATTAACAATTAGTGTGTATTTGTACAAATCAAAATAAAATTATTCGTCTTATTGCACTTTTCCGCTTTTTATACCATTTTCAATTTTGCTATGTATTCATAAAAATCAGAAGGTAATTATTTCATACTTTTCAGTGCATTTATTTTTACTGGTTCCTAGGTTTCGAAGTAGGTTTAATTTTTTTTTTATAAAATGTTTTTTTTGTTTTTAACATTATCTTGTGTTTTTCATAGTTTATAGTTTTAACTAAAAGTTTATAAAATAGTTTAGTCGTTAGTTGTAGTACCTACGTATTTAGTTTAGTGTAAATTGAAAAGTAAATTGTTCCTGAGGCATAACCTTCACTTAAATTTTTTTCCTGAATACCTATTTTATTTTCGATTTGTTCATTGTATTCCATAATTTATACTTGTGATCTTTATAATTTATTTGACTAAACCTTGTAGTAAATAAATGAAATTTTTTTCTGAATACCTATTTTATTTATTTTATGTGGTTTATACAAGGTATTTGATATCTTTTTTTAATATTTGTTACTTGCTTTACTACCATTGATCTTCAATGATATCAAAACAATGCTAAATAATTATATTTATGTATTGGAAAAACATAAAATAATTAAGAATTATTTATGTGTTAACAATAAACGAAAGAGATCATTGAGGCTTTTTGCACAAAATATGATTTTTAAATTTCTTTTCCTTTTGTGTTGTGAAATTTAAAATAAAAATTCTCATGTGTTTCTCTTTTATTTGATTTCTCAAATTTTTATTTATTATTTTTGCAAAGAAAAAAAATATATACATCATAATTTTTTTTTTTGATTAATGAAACATAAGGTCTGGCAATTTAATAAAATTACTAATTGGCGAGCTTCTGAATGAAAATTGGTGTTAAAATAAACTATCATTTATTGGGCCTTATCATCATGGAAAAAATATGAATATTATTAGTAAACTAAAGTATTCATCACATGGAAAAATATATAAATATTATCAATAAAACAAGGTCTTAAATATTATCTGTTTACTCAACAGCACACAAAAATTTGTTGACCAATTTAACTATTTACTCCCCATTAGTGGATTGATTTAGACAAAAAAGTCTTTTTGCATTTTTAGGAATCAATTGAATAGATCCGAATAAAGAAGGACGATTTTGAGTCAAAAATGCTAGTTAACATGTGGAAATTCTTTGTTGAGCTGGTAGAAGCCTTTATTCATTTTAAAACAAAATGGCGGACACAGGAGGTTGACCACACTGTCCCTATCAAGCCACTGTACAATAAATCAACTTACACCGCCATCTGTTGGAAATTTATTGGACTAAAAAATAATCACACTCAATAGTAGTATGATAAGCATTTAATTTGCAATAATAGAAATATTGAGGCCAATGATCGAGATATAAACTATCCTATCTTTTAAGGTGGACAAAACTACAGACCATGAGCCATATTTCATCTAAATCGGTTGAGTAGTTTCTGAATTTACCTCCGACAAATATCGGGAAACGAGATTTTTATATATATAAAGATTATTATAGAAAGAATATATTAATTATTGATAGGGTTTCATTTATAAAGCGTCAAAGATGGTTTGAAAGTGTCTAAGTAAGCGAATAGTGCTAATGTTTACGTTATCAGTGATAGTGAAGTGTTCGCGTGTTTACAGTTCGCAGCAGACTAAACATCGACACCAGACACACCATGATATCTCCTCCAACAAAGTAAGCTGCAGATTAGAAATCATCTCTTGCATTCAAACAATCCAATATCTATTACAGGGCTAGTCAAAATAACATTTAAAAAACAAATTTTCACCAATTATCTTCCGATTGTCTTCTACTACCTCCGTGCTAAGACCGCTTATATACCACCATATTGATAACTGTGAAACGTTTTAACAATCGGATAAAGCAGTCTAGGGATACCAAAAGGGGGGGGGGGGATAAACTTTAATTGGATCTTCTGAAAAAATGCATCAGTTTGATTTTTCTCCCAAAAGTTAATCCTGTTTTTGTAAAGGAAAAAAACAAAATGATTATCATAAATAAATATACCAATGGATATACTGGATACCAATCCAGAAGTGTATATAAAGGTACATGGTTCGAAAACTGTAGGGTTTCGTGGTCATCAGTTAAACGCCACAACAAAAAAGAAAATGGAACTCGAAGAAGCATGCTTGATTCCTACTTGCGTGAGTATGTATGGAAGCTTCGCACAGTGGTCCCGATCTGCCCATCATGGTGCAAAAAATACTTACAGTTTACCAATCTTGTTCAAACTTTGTATTATTTTTAATCCACTATTGTAGAGTTGCTTTATGTCGGTTTCATGAAAACAGGTAAGGGTGGGAGTGGGGGTAAGAGGGAGGGGTGGGAGAATTTCTTATTTATATTATAAATTCTATTGGACAAAACTTCTTCAAACTTAGTATTGTGTTTATTAGTGGATCATTCTCACCAAAGTGGGCACTTTTTACAGCGTTTTTATTTTAAATTTTATGGTTACAAATAAACTTTTTTTCGGTGTAATACTATTCCTTAGCCAAAAAGCAAGGAGTTGACGTGGAAGAACAACAATTCACGTTGAACGTTTTTTTTTCTTTTTCTTTTTTCTTTTTTTTTTTTTTTAGTACTGGTGATGCTTTGAAAAAGTTGAGCACCAAAAGAAAGCTTCTATCCACGTCGCTATCTTCATTTCTCTGCAGCATTTTATTTACAGTAAGACAGGGGAATGAACAACAGGGGAATGAATTTTTAAGGTTTATTTGATAACCGTTGAAAGGAAAAAAAGAAATAATAATGCTATTTGAAAACGAAATCTGTGCTACAAAATATTTTATCTCTCAAAAATTAGAAAAGAAAAAAATTGCCTGAACAAAACTATAGAGGACTGGGGAATGAAGACTATTAAACGTAACCTCTCAAGTTTGAGAACTTATTTGCTTCTGGAGAGCTTGGATTTGTACTGAGGTTAAGTTAACAGTTGGGGTTGCTTAGGGAAAGACCCCTACCTGCTGACTATATATTTTTTACTAATTTCCCGCCTGAATAGTGTGGTGAAAATTTAATTTTAGAAATTGATAGGGGAATGAAAGAAAACCAGTAGGACACCATAAAAATTAGTTTTTTTCAATTCTAATCCTATATCATCAAGGATTTATCTGCTTTTATGAAATTTTACAGTATTTTGAACATATTGAACAGAAAAAAAAGTAAAAATTTACCTATTATACGGACACAGAACTCTTACTTTGAGCAGAATCAGACCTCGAGACATGACAGGGGAATGAATTTCGACCTTTTTCTGGTGTTTTTAAGGTACGTGTGTTATACAATTAAAATTAAGTCGTATGGGGTCTACCTTTACGACTTGCCTGGATTTACAAAATTGATGTCTTAGAGTCCTAAGTTTTTCTAAATCGCTATTAACGGCCTGGGACACAAAAGTGCCCACATACGTGAGAATGAGCTTTTTTTTTTTTTTTTTTTTTTTTTTTTTTTTTTTTTTTTTTTTTTTTTTTTTTTTTTTTTTTTCTGATCCCTCTAAAACAGAAAAACAGTGTTAAAATGTGAAATTCGAACCATTAATGCTAATGGAACGATGCTGTTTTACCTCATTACCTTATACTACCTGCGGTATTTCAAGGTGCGTTGAGATGTTGAGTTATGTTATTTTCGCTGTGGTGCAGCTCATCATGATATGTTAGGAGTTTAAAATAACCTTAGTGGAGTGTAGAGTTGTTTTATATCGGTTTCATGGAAATAGGGTGGGGGTAAGAGGGAGGGGTGGGGTGCTTTATCTCTAAAAACTCTCCTTTTCCACAATGTTGTGGTGTCGTGTTGGACGTGAAACTTATACCAATTAAAACTCAGATAGTTTCTGTAACGTGTAGTGGCAAAAACATTGCGGACAAAATTATTCAGACATTCCCCAATATGAAGAATAGGTGACCAAAATTGTTTACTTTAAAAAAGAGTTCATTCGCTTAAATCGATGGTTACAGAAATCATTTGGATGGCTGTATATTGTATATGGAATGCAATGCACATAATGGGGACATAAGCAAAAATTGATAGAGATTAACTAGCGAATGATACAACCATTCAAGGGCGTACCCAGGATCAAAACTAGGGGGGAGGGACATTCAGGTCGTTTAGGTCGTTCAGGTTGTAACACCTTACCGCGGAAAAGGAGAATGAAACCGAAATTATGTATAATTGTTGCAGTGCTTTATCAACTAAGTTATTACAATTATTTCCTTGAAAAAAATTTATTCTATTATTGCTTCCAGTCTTAAAAGCCTAAAAAATTATTGCTTCTAGACTTCCAGGGGGGGAGGGGCAGCTGCAACTCCCTGCCCCCCGCTGGGTACGCCTATGGTGGTTACTACACGCTCTGCCAGCTACTACCCGAACGGTGACATTGCTCACTAAGTGCATCACAAGTTTAATGTTTGTGATGCGTTAAAATTTATGAATATCAATTTTTTATATTTGTTATATAATTTTATTTGAACAAAAACATTGGCCTCTGCCGGTAATCGAACCCGGGTTCAAGAGCGTACCCAGGATCAAAACTAGAAGGGGCAAGCTAAAAACTAGAGGGGGCAAGCTATGGTCGTTCAGGTCGTAACATCTTACCGCGGAAAAAATGAATGAAACCAAAATTATGTATAATTATAGCAGTGCTTTATTAACTAACTTATTGCAATTATTTGCTTGAAAAAAATTTATTCTATTATTGCTTCCAGTCTTAAAAGCCTAAAAAATTCTTGCTTCCAGCCTTCCAGGGAGGGGCAGCTGCCCCCCTGCCCCCCGCTGGGTACGCCCATGCAACCATTGGTTACTGGGCTGTAAAGGGCGCGGATGGAGATGCCAGAAACATACAACTTTGAAATGTTGTATATTCCACAAAGTTTATTCTATTTTTGTATTTATTGTATTTAACTATATTTTCAAGGTCCATTTATATAAAAACCAAGAAAAATTATTAGATCCAGAAAAAAAAGTTGGTTTTGGGATTTTTTGCAATTTTTTTCCGTAATGCTTGAATCGGGACCACTGTGCGTCGTAACGAAGGCAAGGATTTATTCATAGAAATTTTCAAGGCAATGAAAGCCTATTGACCTCTAGAACAATAACCTTTTTTTTTTCAATATTTCTTGTTAATAAGTCAGATAGTAAATAAATCATGTGTTTTTCATGGAAAAGCACATGATTTATTTACTATCTGACTTATTAATGATGTAACCTTTGTTATTATTTAAATAACCGTTATCATAACTTAGTAACAGGTTGCCTAAAATGAAAAAGACCTATTATATATGAAAATCAGGGACGGAAAATCATAAAATAAGTGGTTAAGGCCTCGGTTTGTGTCGGTAACGAACCTTCCTGTTCATTGAACCCTTTTATTAAATATTACTGAATAGCTATAATAAGATAATAACACGCTTGATGATCACTAAGATAGCTTTTTGCGTGAGATGCCTACCTACATCCTTTTACTATCCAAACGGCTGTGGATATAAATAATCGAGATTTTTTTTTCGATTGGAGGGTTCGAGGTCGGTCGAATTTCGGACCTCGCTTTCTTTATTGTCTTGTGAGGAAGGCGGAAGTACACGTATGTAGTACTAGCTGACCCCTGCGAGGCTTTTCCACTCTAACCTACTTAAATCCCACTCAATTGAAGTACACACATTATATTTAGTATCTTGTTATGTAGTAATTAGTTATCGTTAGATAGTTAATTTATAATTTTTAAACTATTTTATTAGAAGATAAAAGATTCGACCACGGCCGGGAATCGAACCCAGGTCCTCTGCATCTACGTCGCAGCGCTCTTACCACTGAGCTAACCGTGAGTCCGTTCCGATCGTGATCGAATCTATTTTATCTTCTAATAAAATAGTTTAAAAATTACAAATTAATTATCTAACGATAACTAATTACTACATAACAACATACAATGTATTTGACGTATGTCAACCAGATCCCGTCTGTCTGGACAATTGTTCATCCCCCCGGTACTTCGCTACAAGCTGGCGAGACTTGGAGGGAGGGATCACAGAAGAGAAAGATTCGATCACGATCGGAACGGACTCACGGTTAGCTCAGTGGTAAGAGCGCTGCGACGTAGATGCAGAGGACCTGGGTTCGATTCCCGGCCGTGGTCGAATCTTTTATCTTCTAATAAAATAGTTTATATTTAGTATCGTATAGTGCGTATTAGAATATAGAATCCATAGTGCATCATGTGGATACGTGAGAGTTGAAGTAAAGATAAGATGTGTTATATTGTAGATTATTTTTATTTAAACTCCAAAGTTCCTTTCCTTTGTTATCAGTAGAGCTCGGATTGCAATTGCATCTTTTTTTTTGGAAAGTCAGAATAGAACTCAAGCTACTTATCCGAATCAAGCCTAATGGGATGTTTTAATGAAGTTTTATACTGCACGAAATTGCACGTTTTGGGGTTTGCTGCACGAAATTGCACGTTTTGAATTTTTATTGCACGAAATGGCATCATTTGATATTTTGAAGAAAAAGTATATTAAATATTATAATTTTCTTTAATACACATCAAAACAATAGTGGAAAAATAAATGTGAATATCATAGAAAAAAAAATCTGGTGCGTGCGCGCAACACACAACTTTCACTTACCAACTTACTTAGATTAGAAATTGACGTGTTTTGCTAAATATCATTTCCCAAAGTCACACGTTTTTCTACATTCATATCTTATTTTTGTTAATCGTTAAAGCCGTTTTTGAGTAAATAAAAAAAAACCCGTGAAACTGATACAAACAAAATTTATTAAGTAAAGTCCCCCCTCCCGTATTTTTACAGTCATATCTCGGGGATATAAATACATCAAATACCAAGTTTGATCAAAATCGTTATAACCGTTTTTGAGTAAATAAAAAAAACACGTGAAAATGATACAAAATTTATTAAGTAATGAATGATTATTAAGTATTTTGATATGATATTGATATTGATATGAATGATTTATTAAGTAAAGTCCCCCTTCCGGTTGATCAATTTTGATGAAATTTTTACAGTCATATTTCGGGCATATAATAGATGAAATACCAAGTTTAATCAAAATCGTTAGAGCCGTTTTTGAGAAAATCGAAAAAAACTTAAAAAGTTATGAAATAAAGTACCCCCTCCCTTTGAGCAAATTCGATGAAATTTTTGCTGTCACATCGCGGGCATATACATACTCTAAATACCCAATTTCAGGTTCGCACGGTTTATAGTTTTTGAGCTAGTCTGTTCACACACACAGACACACAGACACACAGACACACACACAGACCATTTCGCGGGACTTGGTTATTTTAAATCAGGGGACCCCAAAACGTGTATTTCCGTTGAAAACCGGAAGTCGAAAATTTTCACGATCGCAATACTTCCACTTACTATATATTTCATATATAGGTAAGTGAAAGTAATAAAAGGAACTTAGGAGATGTAAACACAAACTTCCGATTTCCCAGAAATGAGGGTTCAGTGGTTCCTGGATGTTTACATTTTGTTTCTCAATTCCCATCGTTTTGTCAGTTTCAAACCAGCTTCTTTCGCTTGTTACTAAAAATGCCTAAAATGGGAGCAGGTGTGTCTTCGAAAACTGGGGGATGGATTGAAAAATATTCTGAACTCAATAGGGATGGTTGTATAGTGTTCTGTAAATCTTGTGATAAAAAAATTGGATGTGAGAGGTATTTGGTATATGTATATGCTCACAATGTGACAGACAACATTTCATCAAAATTGGTCAAATGCTGGGGGCTCTTTATTTCATAACTTTTTTTTCCAATGTTTACATTTTTTTGGAATATCTGAAAAACGGCTTAATTGATTTTGATTAAATTAATCATTTTTAATCAAAATCAAGTCATCTTTTTTATATTATTTATAAAAATGGCAATTAAAAAACATGTCGATTTCTAATGTATGTTGGTAAATGAAAGTTGTGTGTTGCGCGCATCGCACCAGATTTTTTGTTGAGCGAGCTGAGATCTAATAAACGTAATCAAGCTCTTTTTTAATTAAAAAGGATGCGATGGGGGTTCGCTAAATTTCGTAACAAGTTCAATTATTTTGTTTTTAATTAGTAAGACGAAATAGCTTAATGCTATTAATACAACACAAAAACACCAAGAAAAATTTGTAAACAATGCATTAAGGCCACACTCATTACTCAGCAGAGTCAAGTGATAAAAAAAAAAAGGTGACGGGTTCGCGTCCAGCGGGTGACTTATGTTTTTTTCAATTGGATTAAAAAATCCTTGGCTTAGCTGCCCCTTGGATAGGATGTAAAATGGTGCTCCCGAGCCTGTACGATGTCAGCTACTCGTTAAAGATCCGAGGTGACGAGATACGCCAATAGCACCGAAAATTGTGTTAATATTACCATGGTCTAATTTAAATTTAATTATCATTAACAGTTTTTGAGCAATCCTTTCTCAAAAAACGCGATCTTCTTTAGAAAACACGAGATTAGACTTTAACACTTCTCCATTGAGTATTTGATGTATGTATATGCCAAAGATGTGATAGCCAACATTTCTTCAAAATTGGTCAAACGCAGCGGGCACTTTATTTCATAACTTTTTTTCCAATTTATAGCTTTCTTTAAATTATCTCAAAAACGGCTTTAATTATTTTGATCAAATTCGCCATGTTTAATGAAAATAAGGTGTTCTTTAATATCTGATAAGCCATATAGTTATTAAAATGTTCTGAGGGGGCTTAAATGGGGAAGGAGCCTTTTTTGTTTTTCTGTAAAGAACCCTTGTTTTTGTTTATATAGAAAAATTAACTGTCTATCATTAAGCCTAAAAATAAGAAATGGCTAAATATGAGAAATGAAAAAAATCAAGTAAACATACACAGGAGAAAAAAAGAAAAATATTCCGTCAACTCATAAAATACGTTGAGCACACCCATGCGGCGCACAGTGGGCAAAATCACCAATTTAGGTGGACAAAAGTCAAGGCAAAATTTTGGAATTTCTGAGTGCTTGATCTTTTTATTATTAGTTGGTAAGACGCTCAATACTAATATTTCCCGCTATAGTGTGTTTACAAACATATAGTGAATGATTGAATCATTTCTTTTTTCACAAGTGCCAAAAACCGGCTGTGGGATTATCTTTATTCCACCTTAATTTATTATGTTCAAGGTGTGTGCAGTGCAAAGTCTTTTTGCTTTTATTTAAGAATGGACATTGCTGAGACAGGTAAGACAGTATGATTCCACATTTGATATTGAATATACAATCCAATCTACCTGTAGAGTTAATTTTTAAATTTATGCCATTATTGAACAACGAAAAACTATATAACCCCAAGTTATCCCACAAAATTTTTTGTAGGATTTGTTTCATTAATCCTTCTAGTTTTTAAATGTTGCAAAGAATTTTTGCGATTTTTTGCGTTTTGGGTGATACATAATTTTTTTCAGATAAATCACTCCGAATCACGAGGAAGAAATTTTTTGAAGAGTGGGTTAAGATTTTTTCAATAAATACTATAGTTGGCTTGATTCACTTGACTTGGATTTTAGTATTTCAGTTATCCAACGTGCTTATCAACCCTCAGGACGCCCTGAAAAATGTTTCGAATATTCTAGTGAGAAAAAAAAGAAGAAAAGTCAGCGAGTTATTGAAGGTAGGCTGTGAAAAATTGACTTTCGTTGCAGAGCACGCGCTTTATGTTTCTGATAAGCGTAGTACTTCCAAAGTCGTGAAAGGTGCATCTACCTCTCAACAGCCATCTTCTACAAGAAATTCGACCTCTACCAACATTCGACGTTTTTCCCCTGAAGAAGCTTTGTCTCACTTTGTCGAATGCAAAGCAGCCCCAAAAGTATTTCAAGATCCGAGTTGCTCACTCCCACTACACTCAGAAGAAAATTATAGTTTTGGTTTGGCAACTTTACATGGGTGGATTCGGACTTCTGAAATCTTCCTAAACATTGCATGTAGACTAACTTGGAAAGAACGAAAAAAAACTTTGAAAACCGAGGAAGATCAACAAGCATTTACTTTGAATAAGGCAAAGATCAAAAAAGAATCAAAAGTCTAGTTATGTCTTAATGTAGACCAAACAAAACAAAGGATTCAACAACAACAATGATGGTAACATGGCTAGACGATTTTTCAAAAATTCGGAAATAACTGCTTCTATAGCTGATTTAGAGGGAGCCCTCATAAAGCGATCCAGGGTTATCCTCTAATGTCTTTCATCAGGATACGAAATCGATGTAGAAAAGTTCACCGAATACACGTCTGAACCAAAACGGTTCTACTTAGATTTGTATTCCTGGTACTTGGTGACTCCCACGATTCATAAAATCTTCGAGCATTCAGATTATTGAAAATCAATGGGTTCCAATCGGAAAATTGACTGAAGAGGCTTAGGAAGCCAGAAAGAAAGATTTTCGAATTTTCAGGAAACGGAATACGAGAAAAAATTCATGAATAGCGACTTTGTTGAAAATGCTATTAGGTTCATTGGACCCTATTGTTGCTTCACTGGGAAAACCTGTAAAAAAAATACCGTTAGATTCAGATGTGCTTTATTTACTGAAGTGCACTTCTTCGAACGAACAATTATCCTCATAAAAGTCAAATCTTGAGAAACCACGACGACATTTAAGAGCCAGATTTATCAGATCAGTTTGGATCATTCATATCATATAGTGAAGAAGATAATTTGTTGTTTAATATTCATAATTTTGTTTTATATTTATCTACCGGTTAAGTTTATTAATTATTTATAAATTAAGCCTAATTTTATTTCTGTAGTTGATTTAAATTCTATTCAATGTACATTGATTATTTAAAAAATGATTTAAAATATGTCTAGTAGCAGGTTTACTCCACTCTGAGCCGATAATTGGATTTGTTGTATTATTTTTCCCGTATTCTGGGATTCCAAACGTTAAATGTAGGAAAGTTTTAGATTTTAGCAAATAAATTTGATCTTTGACCACTGTGCGCTCGCCAAATGTGTCAAAAAATTAATTAATTTTTTTTTATAATTTTTTCCGCAATCTGGGACCCCAAATGTCCGGCATATTTCCCACTGTGCGGCGGAGTACGCCTTTAATGACAGACCATTGTTCATAATTAAAGCCGTTCTGTTCATTTAATGGAAATTATTTGTATCCTTGGTAACTAAATGAAGTTTTCAACAACTACATAGAGAATTATAAAATCAGACGACTTGCAGTATTATGATTACATGGCCGAATTATCGTAAGTAAAATCTTTTATTTAATAATAATAAAAAAAAATCTGGTGCGTGCGCGCAACACACAACTTTCACTTACCAACTTACTTAGATTAGAAATTAATGCGTTTTGTTAATTGCCACTTCTCAAATGAACAGAACGGCTTTAATCATGAACAATGGTCTGTCATTAAAGGCGTACTCCGCATGCCTGGGCTCAACGAGTTTTATGAGTTGACTGAATATTTTTCTTTTTTTCTCCTCTCTATGTTTTCTTTATTTCTATCATATCTCATATTTAGCCATTTCTTATTTTTAGGCGTAACTAGAGACAGTTAATTTCTCCACATAAACAAAACAAAGGTACTTAATAGGAAACAAACAAACAAAAAAGGCCCTCCCCAAAAAAAGCTCCCTCAGAACATTTTAATAATGATAAAGCTTACCTGATATTAAAGAACACCTAATTTTCATTTAATATGCCGAATTTGATAAAAATCGTTAAAGCAGTTTTTGAGATCATCGAAAAAAAGGTAAAAATTGGAAAAAAAAATATGAAATAAAGTGCCCGCTCCGTTTGACCAATTTTGAAGAAATGTTGGCTATCACATCTTTGGCATATACATACATCAAATACCCAATTTGATCAAAATCGTTAAAGCCTTTTTTGAGTAAATAAAAAAAAACACGTGAAAATGATACAAAATTTATTAAATAAAGTCCCCCCTCCGGTTGATCAATTTTGATGAAATTTTTACATTCATATCTCGGACATATAAATAGATTAAATACTCAGTTTAATCAAAATCGTTCGAGCCGTTTTTGAGTAAATAAAAAAAAACACGTGAAAATGATACAAAATTTATTAAATAAAGTCCCCCCTCCGGTTGATCAATTTTGATGAAATTTTTACAGTCATATCTCGGACATATAAATAGATTAAATACTCAGTTTAATCAAAATCGTTCGAGCCGTTCTTGTGAAAATCGAAAAAAACTTAAAAAGTTATTAAATAAAGTACCACCTCCCTTTGAGCAATTTTGATGAAATTTTTGCTGGCACATCGCGGGCCTATACATACACTAAATACCCAATTTTAGGTTCGCACGGTTTATAGTTTTTGAGCTAGTCTGTTCACACACACACAGACCATTTCGCGGGACTTGGTTAATTGGACTCAGGGGACCCCAAAACGTGTATTTCCGCTGAAAACCGGAAGTCAAAATTTTTCACGATCGCAATACTTCCACTTACTATATATTTCATATATAGGTAAGTGAAAGTAAAAAGTAGTGTTTTATATAGAGCAAATAAAATCAAAATTGGATATGAATGTGGAAAAATGTGTCTTTGAGAAGTGGCAATTAACAAAACACATCAATTTTGAATTTAAGTAAGTTCGTATGTGAAAGTTGTGTGTTGCGCGCGCGCACCAGATTTTTTTATTTTACAGTACATTTAATTGTTTTAATTGCTTTTTTGAGCTCACCAGAGCGAAATAATTTTTTTTCCGGTTTTTATTTTACGTTGGTGATTTTAATCACATTAATTGTATTTTTTCTCCTTTTCTTTTCTTCACTGAAATTATCTTACACTGTGTATATTTGTGGTAGTAAACCTTCGTTGAGATATAGAGAGCGCCCTCTATTCTTTTTTAGGCTAATATCGCTCTGTTTGTTTTTGGTCTCTATGGTGATATTACCTAGTTCAAGGCTTTGCCCTTCCATTTTGTCAAAGAAGAGTTGGTCTCCCTGTTTTCTTTTCATTCAAGTTTTCTTTTTTCATCCTTATTGTTTTCCACGCTCATCTACTTTTCATCTGCCTTTTACTTGCAAATAAGAGTAGATTCAGCTAGACGATCTCTCAACCAATCGGTTTAGCATATCAAAAGACATCTCAAGCAAAATATATCTTTCTCTATTACGGACAAATGTATTTGGAAGCTCAGAGCGAATTCAGGAGCATATTTTATGATCTCTAAATTTTTGGGTCAACTTTATAATGTTTTGTTTAGATTTCTTACATTTATAATTTCCTCTAATTGCGAGCGTTTTTGAAGTTATTTTATATACAGTCCACAAACCAGAGTGTAATTATAATTCAGACAAAGTCTCTTTGCGAACATTGATTCAAATAAAAAGATAAGGATATTTTTTTTTATGTGTGTTGTCAGGTTCCATAAACACCACATATACGACGCAGATAATTAATCATTCAAAAACATACTATAACGAAATAAAAAATTGAGGAATCATCAGAAAAAAAAACGACAACATTGAAATAATTTATCAGTTCTACAGTCTATACGTTATGACAAATACATACTCAATAGACTAAACAAATATAGATATTTCATTCAGCTGATAACGAACAGAAAGGGCCATTTTATAGTAAATAGTTTAGTCTACATATCTTTTATTTACTTATTTATTATTATCATTGGAATGATGTTGTGCTAGCAAATATTTTTTTAGGATTGGTAGAGGGGTTCCCATCATGCGAGGTGAACATTACGACCAATGAACTACTATCGTTTTATAAACTTATAGTGGAAATTACCATCCATAGCAACATCGAAACTTACTAATTACTACATCGACTAAATGTTAAATTTGAATTATTGATCTGACATGACTGCCTTATAATGTCAAATAAAATATTTCTAACAAATATATTTAAAGCTTTACTCACCCCCAATCTGAAAATTCCGTTATGGAAGAAAGAGAAACATTTGGTAGATTTATCGATGGCGAAATTTTCGAAGGAAAGCCCATTAGAAATCCAAAAATATTTTTTAGTCTTGCTAGAAAAATATAGTAACTTTGAGGATATATACACGGATGCTGTCCCAAACTGAAGGACAGCGTGGGCTGTGTACACTGAGATAGAACAGCTTTTATTCAAGTTACCAGTAGAGAGCTCTACATTCACAGGAGAAGCAGTAGCTGTCATGAAGGTTCTTCATTGGATCAAAGAGTCCAGAAAGTCAAAATGGGTGGTTGCAACAGATTCAAGGAGCGTACTGTCAGCTATCAACAACCCAGCACCAACTAACTCAATAATAACGGAAATTGTAAATACGCTGTGGGAACTTAGAAACAGTAAAAAAATCATAATATTGGTCTGGGTTCCATCTCACTCCGGGATAACAGGGAACGAAAGAGCAGATCAAGCAACGAGTTTGACAAGGAAAGGAGAAAACCCCAACATAATCCAAATGAACAGTATCACCCTCGAGGATTGGATTCACCAGTTGAAAAAGAATATGAAAAAAAATTGGGAAATAAACTGGATGAGTAAGCCATCAAGACTAGCGGAAATAAAACCAGATTGCAACAAATGGGTAACAACCAATTGAAAATCGAGAAGGGAAGAAGTTGTATTGTGCAGAATACGGATAGTGCACTGCGTATTCACACATACATACCTACTCAAAGGTTTCGAAGCACCCTCCTGCCAAATGTGCAACAATACAACTCACAGTATAAAACACTTCTTGCTAGATTGTGTACAACATAATGATGTACGAAAAAAGGTACAGCTACCGAAAACTGTGAAACAAATACTGGGCGATGAAGAGTCTTCGGCCCTAAAGTTATTCCAATTCTTAAAGGAAACAAATTGCCATATTAAAATATAAAAAGGAAAAATTAAAGCCAATGGCCCTGCTCCTATTTTCCACCCTGCTTATGATACTGTTATATCTCAGGGGTAGAGGCTAAACTGTAAATAAAGAAATAAGTAATGAATAAAAGCTTTATCAACTAAATTGAGGAGATATTGTTGTAAGCCAATCTTTTTAGTGTAACAGTTATTACATAAATGAGGTCGTGTTATTGTTTGCACAGTAAGATTACCAAATATGTTAAGTATGTGATTTCGAAGTGTAGCAAAAAATAAAAATAAATGAAGTAAACTATAATCAAACAATTTTATTAGTAGAGGAAAGATTCGACCATGGCCGGGAAACGAAACCAGGTCATCTGCACCTGAGCTAACCCTGGGGTCAATCCCAACCGTGTCGATCCTTTCTCTTCTGCAATCCCACTCGTAAGGTCTCACCACATTGTAGCTTAGTAACCGGGGACATTCGTCCAGACATTCCGTCAATGTTGAATTTAATCATTTTTTTAACTTTAAATAATTAATTTATAATTTTAAACAATTTTGTTTAAAATGAACAACATTGTGTTTGAAGAGGAAAAATTCTACCACGGCCGGGAATCGAACCCAGGTCCTCTGCATCTACTTGGAAGCGCTCGTAGCTCATTAGTAAGAGTTGTTCAGTGATGCAGAAAATCTGGGTTCGATTCCCGGCCGTGGTCGAGAATCTTTTCTCTTCTAATAAAATTGTTAAAAATATATATTATTAATATAAGTTGTTTCAGAAATCCGACCTGCCCGAAAAAGCTGGATATTTATAATCATAAGTTCCCTTAAGGTATATACAATACAGAAAAAAGTTAATTTTATCATTTAGAGGTGCTTAAAAACAATCCTGATTAATTATCGACCAAAAACATAGAATTTCTTAACTTTCTTGATTCCAAACGCGTTAAGAAATACGCGTTGCCCATGATAACGGTCATATGATTGAAAACCCGAACATAGGAAGTTCAAAACCCGGAGCCAGGGGATATTTAATAATACTCGGTATTAATCCCCCATCCTGTTCCCAGGCCCGGGAAACCCAGTATAGCCTGAACGCCGAGGACCAGAAAAATATGTGAAAGCAACAGAAATTGAATATTAATTCCAAAAGGTACTTTTTAGAGACATATTACTAATAATTGTAACCTAAATGTAAAAATGGAAACAAATCTAAAACGAACACTCTCCTGCAAATCACGTTAACACCGGTCCAATGTTTACATAGTAAATGAAAATGCCGAGATTATTCCAAGCGTTCTGATTGGTTGTTGGTCGTTGCCCTTAGTCACGTTCTCTGTTTGGTATACATCCCTTTCAATCTAAGATTTATTGAGTGTAAAAATTTTACTACTTTGTTTTTGGGTTTTTTTAGTACATTTTCAAATACCTTTTTTTACTAAAAATAAATAATTAAATCTGGTTAACTAATATCATCGAATATTGACGCACAAAACCTCGATTTGTTACAAACATCTACATCTATGTCTCATTCCTAGTGCATGTATAGACGTATTTTTTTTTTTTTTTTCAATTTTTAATAAATTTGAATTTGAGGACATTTCGGACTTCTCAGATATCTAAATCTTCAACTGAAATTACTGCTTATAATAACAATGTTATAACTAACATCTAACCAGGCGCTGGATGATAGATCTGCACCCTAGACAGTCGAGGTATTGACTGAAGTCAGGAAGGGGGTGCTGCTGGCTGCTTTCCCTCCTCATGTATGACATATCATTATTTCCTACTATGAAGATCTCATTCGCTGATTGTTAGTTGCGAATAAACAATAAAACTAAAAAAAAAAAGTCTATTTATGGGACTAAATTTTTCTAAGCTTACACTTCATCAAGATACTGATGCGCTGAGACCGGTTTAATGCTAAAAATAAAGTAAATTTCCTAAGTAATAATAATTAAAAAAAAAAATCTGGTGCGTGCGCGCAACACACAACTTTCACTTACCAACTTACTTAGATTAGAAATTAATGCGTTTTGTTAATTGCCACTTCTCAAATGAACAGAACCGCTTTAATTATGAACAATGGTCTTTCCTTAAAGGCGTACTCCGCATGCGTGGGCTCAACGAGTTTTATGAGTTGACTAAATACTTTTCTTTTTTTCTCCTCTTTATGTTTTCTTTATTTTTATCATATCTCATATTTAGCCATTTCTTATTTTTAGGCGTAACGAGAGACAGTTAATTTCTCCATATAAACAAAAACAAAGGTACTTCACAGGAAACAAACAAACAAAAAAGGCCCCAACCCCCCCCCCCCCCAAAAAAAAAAAGCCCCCTCAGAACATTTTAATAAATGATAAAGCTTACCTGATATTAAAGAACACCTAATTTTCATTAGACATGACGAATTTGATAAACATTGTTAAAGCCGTTTTTGAGATCATCGAAAAAAAGGTAAAAATTGGAAAAAAATTATGAAATAAAGTGCCCGCTCCGTTAGACCAATTTTGATGAAATGTTTGCTATTACATCTTTGGCATATACATATATCAAATACCCAGTTTGATCAAAATCGTGAAAGCTGTTTTTGAGTAAATAAGAAAAACACATGAAAATGATACAAAATTTATTAAGTAAAGTCCCCCCTCCGGTTGATCAATTTTGATGAAATGTTGGCTATCACATCTTTGGCATATACATACATCAAATACCGAGTTTGATCAAAATCGTTAAAGCCTTTTTTGAGTAAATAAAAAAAACACGTGAAATGATACAAAATTTATTAAGTAAAGTCCCCCCTCCGGTTGATCAATTATGATGTAATGTTGGCAATCGCATCTTTGGCATATACATACATCAAATACCCAGTTTGATCGAAATCGTTAAAACGGTTTTTGAGTAAATAAAAAAAAACACTTTAAAATGATCCAAAATTATTAAGTAAAGTCCCCCCTGCGGTTGATCAATTTCAATGAAATTTTTACAGTCATGTCTCGGGCATATAAATAGATCAAATACTCAGTTTAATCAAAATCGTTAGAGCCGTTTTTGAGAAAATCGAAAAAAACGTAAAAAGTTATTAAATAAAGTACCCCCTCCCTTTGAGCAATTTTGATGAAATTTTTGCTGTCACATCGCGGGCATATACATACTCTAAATACTCAATTTCAGGTTCGCACGGTTTATAGTTTTTGAGCTAGTCTGTTCACACACACACACACACACACACAGACACACACACACACACACAGACCATTTCGCGGGACTTGGTTAATTGGACTCAGGGGACCCCAAAACGTGTATTTCCGTTGAAAACCGGAAGTCGAAATTTTTCACGATCGCAATACTTCCACTTACTATATATTTCATATAGGTAAGTGAAAGTAAAAATAAGAGAGCATCTGAAAGATAATATTGTAACGGGAAACAAAAGACAAAACATATGAATTAATGATTTCAAAAGTAGTTGTTGGTGCCAACTAACAGTTGTAGCAAACTGCTCGAGTTCCATCTACGCTTGCCTAGTACCTTCTAGACAGTTCTTCTTCATACTAAATATAAGGAGCGATGGACAGCAATGTTAGTCTTGTTCTCAAACTCAAGTCCTATGGTTTTTTACCTTCACTTACCTATATATGAAATATATGGTAAGGGAAAGTATTGCGATCGTGAAAAATTTCGACTTCCGGTTTTCAACGGAAATACACGTTTTGGGATCCCCTGAGTCAAAATAACCAAGTCCCGCGAAATGGTCTGTGTGTGTGTGTGAACAGACTAGCTCAAAAATCATAAACCGTGCGAACCTGAAATTGGGTATTTAGTGTAGGTATATGCCCGTGATGCGACAGCAAAAATTACATCAAGATTTCTCAAAGAGAGGTGGAACTTTATTTAATAACTTTTTACGATTTTTTCGATTTTCTCAAAAACGACTCTAACGATTTTGATTAAACTTAGTATTTGATGAAATAATATGCCCTAGATATGACTGTGACAATTTCATCAAAATTGATCAACCGAAGGGAGGACTTTACTTAATAAATTTTGTATCATTTTCACGTGTTTTTTTATTTTTTATTTACTCTAAAACGGCTCTAACGATTTTGATGAAACTGAGTATTTAGTCTATTAATATGCCCGAGATATAGCTGTAAAAATTTCATCAAAATTGGTCAAACGGAAGGGGTACTTTATTCAATGAATTTTGTCTATTTTTTAAGTTTTTTCTTTCAATTTTATCCAGAACGGATCAAATTCGTCATGTTTAATGAAAATTAGGTGTTCTTTAATATCAGGTAAGCTTTATCATTATTAAAACGTTCTGAGGCTTTTAGTGGGGAAGGGGCCTTTTTTGTTTTCCTATAAACTATCTTTGTTTTTGTTTATATGGAGAAATTAACTGTCTCTCGTTACGCCAAAAATAAGAAATGTCTAAATATGAAATATGCAAAAATCAAGTAAACCTATAGAGGACAAAAAAAAGAAAAATATTCCGTCAACTCATAAAACACGTTAAGCCCATGCATGCGGAGTACACGCATTGTTCATAATTAAAGCCGTTCTGTTCATTTAATGGAAATTATTTGTTTCATGGTAACTAAATGAACTTTTCAACAACTACATAGAGAATTATAAAATCATACGACTTATGCTTGCATTGCCGAAGTATCACAAGTGAAAACTTTTATTTAACAATAAAAAAATATTGTTTTTTATAGAGAAAATAAAAACAAAAATAAGAAATGAATGTGGAAAAATGTGTGACTTTGAGAAGTGGCAATTAACAAAACAGTGAGTTGTAAGTGAAAGTAGTGTGTTGCGCGCAAGCACCAGATTTTTTTTTTTTGTTTCGCTGTGTAGTTACAAAGTGATACTTTTTGTATTCTGTTTTGTCTTTTGCGTTTTCATAGTTAGTGTGGCATTTTAAAATATTATTTGAGTTCAATAAAAATTATTTTAACCCACAAATTGTTACAATATGTTGCAGGTTAGCCGGCTCGCTACTTCTTGTTGGTGCCTCATTTTGTAACGTCAAATTCTAACGATAATATTGAGAAGAAAAAAAAAATCGTTTCTTATGAATCAAGTAAATCTATCTATTAATATTTATTATTTTAATATTATTTATAAAAAGTTATTCTATTGTATGTGTGTATATTTACATATAGGTATAAGTCGTAAATTTCTGAATATTTATCTGTTATAAATATTTATTTAAAGTGAAATGATATCTTAATATCTGTGAAACATCGATTCATATTATTTTATGTTATCATAAATATTATTTGTTGTAACGCCTTACCGGCCAACTTCAAAAAAATGTAACAAGCATATATTTTTACTTTCGATACTTCTGAGTCAAAATAACCAAGTCCCGCGAAATGGTCTGTGTGTGTGTGTGTGTCTGTGTGTCTGTGTGTCTGTGTGTCTGTGTGTGAACAGACTAGCTCAAAAACTATAAACCGTGCGAACCTAAAATTGGGTATTTAGAGTATGTATAAGCCCCTGATGTGACAGCAAAAATTTCATCAAATTTGCTCAAAGGGAGGGGGTACTTTATTTAATAACTTTTTAAGTTTTTTTCGATTTTCTCAAAAACGGCTCTAACGATTTTGATTTAAATGAGTATTTGATCTATTTATATGCCTGAAATATGACTGTAAAAATTTCATCAAAATTGATCAACCGGAGGGGGGACTTTACTTAATAAATTTTGTATCATTTTCACATGTTTTTTATATTTACTCAAAAACGCTTTTAACGATTTTGATCAAACTTGGTATTTGATGTATTTATATGCCAAAGATGTGATAACCAACATTTCATCACAATCGATCTACCGGAGGGGGGACTTTACTTAATAAATTTTGTATCATTTTCACGTGTTTTTTTATTTACTCAAAAACGGTTTTAACGATTTTGATCAAACTTGGTATTTAATGTATTTATATGCCCGAGATACGACTGTAAAAATTTCATCAAAATTGATCTACGGGAGGGGGGACTTTAATTAATAAATTTTGTATCATTTTCACGGGTTTTTTTTTATTTACTCAAAAACGGCTTTAACGATTAACAAAAATAAGATATGAATGTAGAAAAATTTGTGACTTTGGGAAATGATATTTAGCAAAACACGTCAATTTCTAATCTAAGTAAGTTGGTAAGTGAAAGTTGTGTGTTGCGCGCACGCACCAGATTTTTTTTTATACAATAAAATCTATTCTATTCTATTCCATTGTTACAATATGTTAAAACCAAATATTGAAGGAACAAATTGTCTATAATATTAGAATATTATATTAGCGCCTTCAAGAGTTATGATACCATACCGCACTACACAAGGAAAGATTCAAATTTACTTTTTTTTTGTTGCTAAATTTAAACAAAAACACATTGCAAACAGATAATTAAAGAAATTATTTTATGAAGCATACATAATTTTGTTGATAGTCCGAATTACGTTTATATGGGATGAAAAATGGAAAAAGTTTCACGGGAAGATGTTTAAATTGCTGTTAAAAAGCCTAAAACTCACCCGCTGTTAGGCTCTCCCCCCTTTTTATGCATGGCACACACACATTTAATAATGGGCGCTTTAAACTTAAAGTTGGCAAAAGAACTGTAAAATTTTCACGTGTTGATGGCTTGAAAACGTTTTCAGTTATCGTAGTATTTTTAATAATTGAAAAACTGAAAAAATCATTTAGCTTAAAGTGTTAAAGGTATAGAATATTATAGTATAATAAGTATAGGATAGAACAAAAAAACCAAAAACAACCAGGGTAAAAAATATTCGACTTTATTAATGCCTCTTAAGATGGAACTTTTCAAATATTTTTACATTTTTTTTTTTTTACAATGCATTTGTTTTTCCAGCTATTTTAATTATGCTATAGAAGAGCATTATCGAGAATCTGACATTTTCAGGCATGGGGGAAGTTCTGGAGAGACGATCTTTCATCGAACACATTTTCAGTGGCCTCCCATAAGGCATGTCATTTGTGATCATCTCGTTAATAAATCTATTGTTATAGCGTGGCGAGATGGCTGAGAAAGCAAACGCGTTAGATGTAATACGCGTTGCCCATGGCAACGTATGATTAGAAAACGAAAGGTAGCAATTTCAAACCCCGGAGCCAGAGGATATGTAATAATACTCGGCTCAATCCCCCACCCTCTCCCCTGGCCTGGGAAACCCCGTAAAGCACTAAAGGCGAGGAAGGGGAGGAACAAAAAAAAAAAATTTTTATTTCCGGGCAGTTACATTTGTAAGCTGGAATAACATGTTAGTATGTGTTGGTCGATAGTTGGTTTTCGTAAGTCGGTTTGTATTGTTTTGTTATCATATCATGGTGGGCCTGTATCTGTAAAATTGTGTATTGGAAAGTTTTTGTGTTTCTTTTTTGCGGAACCGTGAATGTGTGAGGCTTATGTCCATGTAGGTTTTACATATGATAGGATTTCAGGTTTTAGGGCGATCAATATCTAAACTATTACGCCTATCAATATCTAGATTATGTAGATTTTACATACATATATATATGTAATTAGTTTTTGTGTGATAGTTTTTTACCTATTTAAAGATACCTCATAGTTACTAAGCAGGGCGGCATTTGGGGTTAGAAATGTGTACTGATGTTTGCATTAACTACTCTATAAACAGTGTTCTTACATCTTATTACCGTTTTATTGTATTTCAACAAAAAATTATAAAATGTTGTCGTCCATAAGGCAGGTAAAAATAAGAGCAGGTTAAGTACACATAATTTTTATTAGGATATGTATTGGATATGGATATATTGGATAGGATATGTATATAACTTTTCATCAGTTATCGACTAAACTGCACACAGGGGATATGGCCCGAAATGCTAGCCAAACTATTTCCTTCCAATTTATTAATGCAAATACATTAAAATGACTTTTACACTTGAACTTATACATATTCAATATTTTATTCGTAACAGAAAACATTTCCAATATTTTAAATACCCATTTTCCACAATTCTGTTTGATGAACTATAAAATAGTCGTCCGTGGCTTTAGAATTTTGAAGTTGTTATGAAACTAGTTTTAGTCTATATACATTACAAAAATGAAATATTCAATCAATTTATTAATAAATATGTTATCTATAAATTCTATTGTAAATTAAGTAAAAAAAGACGTAGAAACTATGTCGTTTTTACTTTAACTTACCAATATATGAAACATACAGTAAGGGAAGGTATTGCGATCGTGAAAAATTTCGACTTCCGGTTTTCAACGGAAATACAGGTTTTAAGGTCCCCTGAGACCAAATCACCAAGTTCCGCAAAGTGGTCTATGTGTTTGTGTGATTTTTTTTTTTTACGAAAGTAGGAAATCTTCAAAAGACGCGGATAGGCCCGTACCGTGTGTGGGATTTTTACTGCTTCCCACCCTCCACGGCACCACCGTTAGGCATTACTTCATGGAGGGGGACTGGCTGTGTGCCGCCTCATTCTATTCGGCTACGTCCTGGCTCGCCTTTCCTTCTCTTCTATCCTAAATTGCTTGATGGTCTGGGCCGCTAGGCGTTGTCCAGCCATCCAGTTTTCACTGCTGATTAGCATCAGAGCGACAATATTATCGGCAGTAGGTTCTGATCCGCAAACTTCTTGAAATTCTTCCCTCTCCTTCAGTAGGTCCACCTTCCGTTCGATGCCATATCCCAGCGTCGTTGCCATCTCTCCACTGTGATCTCTCTCTCTTCGGCCCGAGGAATGCAGTCAACTCGGTTATAGGAGCGCTTCCTCTCTTCAGAAAGCAGATCGATTGGCGGCATTCAAGCCACTACATATGCATATACAGCAGCTTCATAGGAAACTGTTTGAAAAGCACTTGCCACTCTTAACAAGCTTTTCCGATACATTGCGACCATCTGTCTCTTGTACGATTTGGTGAGCATTGCATCGGTCCAGATTGGTACTCCATATAAAAGAATCGAGGGGACAATACTTGCAAGAAGCCTTCTGCGACTCTCTCTGGGTCCTCCTATATTCGGCATAAGGCGTGACAGTAGTGACATGGTTCTAGATGCTTTGTTGCTGATGTACTCCATGTGAGCATTAAAACGGAGACGTGCATCTATGATTACTCCCAAGTACTTCAAAGAGGGTTGGGAACGAATCTCGTGTCTACCTATTGTGACTGTTATGGTCTCTAATTGCTTCCTACTTGTAACAAGGAGCGCCTCAGGCATGTGATCGGCTAGTTGCAGGCCCACAGTTGAGAGCCAATCTCGGATTGTAGCCACTAGTGATTGGAAATCAGGGTAACCTCTTCTGTATACTTCCCCTCAACTACCACAGCTACATCATCTGCGAAGCCAACAACTCCTTCCGGCAATGATAGCCTAAAAACACCGTCATACATTATATTCCATAGAAGAGGCCCCAAAACTGAACCCTGCGGGACGCCACCAGTGACCTTATATATCCTTGGTCCAACGTCTGAAGCACAGAGCAGAACTCTGTCCTTGAAGTAGTCTGCTACAACTCTCATTAGATAAGCAGGCACACCCATAGCCTCTAAGGCATCCGATATGCAGGTCCATCTCGCCCTCTTGAACGCGTTTTTAACATCTAGAGTGATGAATGCCGCATAACCCTTCGCTCCTCTCTTTCATCTCGCTCCTGCAATTGATTTGCTGGCAGTCTCAGTCACTTGTTCAAGAGTAACGTAGATCGCCTTTTCCGAAATCCATACTGGGCCCTTGAGAGGCCGTTTGCACCTCCAGTGAATTCTTGTATCCTGAGGCTTAGGATCTTCTCAAATGCCTTGCCTATAGTATCCAGCTAACAGATTGGGCGATATGTTGATGGGTCCTGGAGATTTCCTTTGCCCTTCGGGATGAGTACAAGACGCTGTCTTTTCCAAGGTTTAGGAAACGTACCTTCATGAAGGCAGGAATTGAATAATTCCTTAAAAAGGGCCGTTTTTTAAGTGCAACCTTGAGAGCCACATTTGGAATGCCGTCCAATCCAGGTGCTTTACCATATTGAATATTTGTGGCAACGTCTTCCACCTCTTCTTCTGTAATTAATGTAAACTCGGATGTAGGGAGATTGTCCGGGAATAATGTTCTAACGATATTATCCATAGCATCCGGTCTAGTGGAGAGGTGCGATGAAACATTACTAAGTTTCTTAAGGGCTATTTTATAGGCCACACCCCAGGGATCTGCATCAATTTCATCACACAGTTCTCTCCACCAACGTTGTTTACTTTCTTTGATGGCTCTTCGGAGGTTTCTTCTAGCAGTCTTGAAATCTTCCCGAAGAGTGTCGAACTCTGGTCAATGCCTCGCTCGTTGACAACGTCTCCTTGCTAGGTTGCAACACCGGCGGAGATCAACAATAGTATCCGTCCACCAGTAAACTGGGGCATGGTGTTTATCAGGCTTTGATCGAGTCGTAGCTGCGTCACACGCCCTAGCAATAAAAGATGTGAGGATAGACGCTTTTTCCTCTGTTGAGCCATGCATGTCGCAAACATCCTCCGGCATAACCGCAAATGTCTCTTTTAGCATTCCAGCCTGCAGTTCTCCATCGACGAATCTTCCTCCTTGTTGGCATACCCAGTGTAATCAATAGGGCCTGATGATCACTGTGTGTAAAGAAGTCACAGACCTTCCAAGTAGCACCTCTTCACAGGCGGTCACTGATAAAAGTTATATCGATAATGGATGATCTCCCTGCTCTAGTGAAGGTCGGGTCGGTCCCGGAGTTCATTAGAACCATGACACTTATTTGGGCAAATGCTTACAGTAGAATTTCACCACGGCGATTCGTCGTCCTACTTCCCCATTCCGTTGCCCATGCGTTGAAATCACCAGCTATTATTGCTGGCCCATGACATCTGGCATCTACGATTAGAAGATGCAGCGACTTCTCGAATTCTTCAATTGTGGATCTGGGGAAGACATAGCAGCTATAAATATGTATATTATTAATCTTACTCCAAACAAAGCCAGATTGGGACACTCCCATCTCTTGAATCCCTTGGCTACCACAAGCCCCAGTAGCAACTTAACCGCTATAATCCGGAGGAGCCGTCCAAATTCTTGTACGGTTCATATAGAATAGCCACTTCAATTTGTAGTTCCCGCACAGTCTGACAAAGGAGATCTTGAGCAGCTTCACAATGGTTCAAATTCAACTGAAGTATCTTCATCTTCGGTATTGTTGAACACGCGTCTTATTTTGCAGTGCTAAACGAAAAGCTGGGCACTTACTACTCCCGCAAAGGTGGTCAGAATTATTCTTCCACTCACATATTGCACAGTTAGGACTCAGCTCACAGTCAGCAGCTTTGTGGCCTGCTCTACTACATTTCCGACATAATGAAGTCCTATCCTCTTCAACACAGTGGCGGGCTATATGGCCAAACTCCCAGCACCGGAAACACCTTTGTAATTTTGCTCTCTCGCGTATGCGGCTTTCGACCAGGCCAACGCGTACCTTCCCTTCTGCCACAATCTTTCTTGCCTGAAGAACTGGAAGCGCAATAACCGCCGTTTGCGTATCTCCATAGGCTGGACGCAGCGATTTTACCGCTGTGATCGGTGCTGCCTCTTCACCCAATAGAAGTTTTAAGGCCTCCGCAACTTCCTCTTTTGTGGTAATTGCGTCCAAGTCTCTGATTTCGAAAAGAGATTCCTCCGTCCATGTCCGCACTTTTGCTCCTTCACAAAGCATTTGCTCTACTGTAGATCTCATAATGGTGAGGTTCTCCGATTTCTTATGGTCTAGCTGCAGAAATAGATCACCACTATTATTTTTTCGGACCTTGTTTATTGAAGAGCTCAGCTCCTTTATCGCAGGATTGTCACTTATCTTTCTCAAAACATCTGCATATGTCTGACTCTCCGATACCGACATCAGGTCTCGGGGGTTTGATGAGAGTTTTCTTCTTTGATTTCTTGCGTACAACTTGCCATTGTTCTTCGGAAGATGACTTATGCTCAACTGTAGGTTTTTGAAAATGAAATGTTTTCTGGTTTGACTCATGGTTCGATTCTCCAGAACTCTTCGGTTTAGTCCTCTTCCAACTCTTTTAGCTGGAGGAGCCTCAGATGATGAAGACGTAATGACTCTTCCTCTATTTCTGTCACCTACTTTTTTCCTTGGTGGTCTAGGCTCCACTGTTTGAGTTTCACTATCCTTAGTTTCGATAGGCGAGGCAGCAGTTTCTAACTTTTCAAAGTATAGACGATTTTCACGAATAAACGAAAGCCAATCATTTATCTTATGTATGTAGTTGTTAATCTTGTATCCTGGGATGCTACAACAGCCAAGTCTCCCACCATTGTAGCATTGCGGTCGTATGATGACGAGGCCGGGGAGTCCACTTCCGCACCCTCTTCCGACACCGGTACTAGGGTTCCGTGCCCCTGCAGCGTAATACAATTTTCTTTCCTCTCCATAACGTCTCACAAATAGAAGCATGCATTTTATACCTCCTGCCAGGTGTGATACAGCTGGTATCTATGTTCTGCTAACCTGAGGAACAGACGCTGACCAGGTAGCCGCCTATTCTAGGAACCGTCGCTCCTGGATTTAAGTCTAGTTTTGGTCCGCCCCGGTTATTTTATTTCCACGCACCCATTATATATGATGGGAATTCCCCTATCCGCCACCTGGGGAGCCGCCCGATGGTAGGCTAGCAACTCCACACGGGTGTGTGTGTGTTTGTGTGGGAACAAACTAGCTCAAAAAATATAAACCGTACGAAACTGAAATTTAGCATTTCTTATATGTAAATGCCTGCGATGTGACAGCAAAAATTTTATCAAAATTGGTAAAACGGAGGGGGTTTATTATTTATTTATTGCCATCCCTACCGTGCCTGAAAGGCAATACGGGATTTGGCAGTAGTTGGATGCTATCCATTTCTGGATAACAACCAACTGCTGCCAGTAAAACAATAACATAATTTTTCATAAGCTGTGCACACAGCCTGCTCTTCTAGTTTATGAATCACCTTCTTCAGCCTCTGCCCTCTCTGGTGGTCTTCCGGGTACAGGACCTTCTCTCCTCCCCAATGAGAAGTGCGTTGGACCCGCAATCGTTTTCCATCCAGTCACGAAGGCCTTGAAGTGCGGATAGTTTTCTTGTGCCATTAGCTGAGGGAAATGGCTTTCAGTCAGAACATAGATACCAGTTTCCCTCAGCATTTTTGCCCTCAATGCCTCATAGGTGGCACAGTCTAAGACTATATGTTCGGCTGTTTCGGGTACCCCACAGGTAGGACACAGAGGATCAATATTCTTCCCATACAGGACGAGTTTTGTGCGGAAGCCACCATGGCCAGTGACCACCTCACTTGGACGTTTTTTAGTTCCTTGAATATTAATATTAATAGGGTGAGCCCTATCAGTCCTACCTCTAAGGAGAATAGCCTGGGTCTTTTCGGCAGCCATCTTCAGCTCCTTTCTCTCGCACCATCTTCTGATCAGGTTGGCGCACCTCCCCGCTTCTTCTTTCAACCTTCCTTCTTTTTCAAGTACTCCCAGCAACTCGTCAAAAACTATTTTCCACAGGGCGGGACCAAGGACAGAGCCCTGAGGGCACCCTCGCTCTACACAATCTCCTACTTCATAGAAGCATCCTCTCAGTCGTATTGTCCTGTCCTGTAAATAGCTGTTCACGAGGGAATACAAGTTGCTGGAAGCCTCATACCTCTGCAACTGCTGGAGCACGCTAGGCCACCAGACGCTGTCGAAGGCAGAAGTTATGTCAAACAAGAGTAACATTACATATTTTTCCGCCCTCTCTTCAACGTCTTGGCGCACCCGCAGCAGGGCATCTACGGTTCCCCTACCTTTGGTACACCCGTACTGCCGTGGATGGCTTGCTCTTCGGAAGACAGGCTGTAGGCTCGTGGCCATCAGGTTTTCCAATATTTTGCTCAATACAGGAAGGAGGCAGATAGGTCTGTATGATCTGGCTTGTTGCTTGTCTTTTCCTCGTCCTTTGTAAATGAGCCTGACATCGGCAATTTTCCACTCTCTCTGGAAGTACCCCTTATCAAAGCAATCATTGAAGATTTGCAGTAGCCTATTTTCAATGTAGGGGATACTACACTTCAGAATTGCCGCGTCAATGTTATCGATGCCTGGGGCCCGACCAACTTTTTGCCTATCCACGGCAGCACGTAGGTCCCAAATGTCCCATGGTGGGCACAAGTCTGTACCGGGTGGGCATACCATAGTACGTCGTACAAATCCTTCATCCTCATTGTCCTGGGACGGATCATCTCTAGGGTAGGTTTCTGCAATAAACATTTTTGCAGTATCTTTCAGAGTGGTTGCCTGGACATTTCCACTTCTTATGTCGGCTATCACTTGTGGCGGGGTCAGTTTGTCTAGGGCCACTCTGTAAGGTATACCCCAGGGGTTCTTACATGATTCCTGGACTATGAACTCGTCCCAGGATTTCCGTTTCCTTAAACGCAACTCGTTTCGGTATGCACTGGCCTTGGATTTTTACTCTTCCCGAAGTGCAATGCGCCTATCATCACAAATGCACCTCTGGTACGAACGCCGTGCCTTGTAGAGCTCTCTCTTCATTATTGTCAAGGCAGGCGTGGAACAGGTCGAGCTCTCGCCTTCCGTCGCTGGAGAGTTTCCTCTGCGGCGTCACAGATAATAGCAGTGATTCGAGATACCTTGTAACTTGTGGGAACTCATCTCTGCTGAATATTCTATAAGCCTAAAAACAATCGCCTGATGTTCGGAACTCGTCTCAGATCGGAGGGTCCAATCGATAATGCGGCCTGCTAAATTCGGCGATGCTAGTGTCACCTCGATCCAACTCTGCCCCCTAGCGCTAGAAAACGTTGGGGTAGCAGAGGGATCGTTCATCACAACTAGCTGGCTTCTTGTTATAAAATCGCCAAGCTTAACTCCCCTTCTGTTACTTCGATTGGATCCCCAGACCGTGTTCCAGGAGTTGGTATCTGAGCATATGATCACGTTTCTAGAAGAAGCCGTGATCGTTTCCAAGGCGGATATGTCTTTGTCAATATCATTGCCATCAGGTAGGTAAGCCGAGACAATTGTAAAAGCAAGGTCTCGCCACCTGATATAGCACGCAACAGTATCCGCCATGGTATATTGCCTCAAATCCATCACATCGAGGTTCGGGTTATTAACCACTATTGCAGACCTGGGCCTCCTCTCTCCACTGCCCAGGGCTATAACTCTAGATGTGAGGCCAAACCCCGTGACCATGTTCCCACGGCAGCACGGTTCTTGGACCGCCATTATGTCGTATCTGTGTAAGAGAGCACGAAGCTCATCAGCTACGATACGCCGGCGGCCCATATTCAATTGGAGGATGGTGATCCTAATCATAAAACGTTTTTTTCGCCATCTCATCAGCCCACTTTATGTGCACAGGGCATTCCCTGCTGCCCGCTTTGTGCTTCATTTGGCTGGATGGCACGTTCTCTCGCATGCAGTTAATGCAGGATGGGTATGCGAGTTCTTTTTTCTTGGGGCAATCCTCAAGTATTTGCCCAATTGAAGAACACCATATGCAAACGAATCCATCAACTGAACATGTTGCCCTGGTGTGTCCGTATCCCTGACATTTTGTTCACCGTGGTGCGTCAATATAGTCTCTGAAGGTTAAGGACCACCATCCTCCATCTACGCTTCCCATTTCTAGTAATAAAAATCTTACTGACGGATGTACTTCTAGAATCCAATTCTTGGTAAATCCAGTTCTTGACACCGTAGAGAACAGTGGCCGAAGGTCATCAACAACCAGTGGTGTGGGGCCCGACTTCTCGGGTAATCTTCCCCACAAAAATTCCACTAACTGCGACGAGTTCCAGGAGTGGGGCACTCCTCTCACCTCCAGCTTTGGCTTCTTTTTCAGTGCAAGTTTGGCTTGCAGTACTCTTGCACGTAGTTCCTGCCACCCAATTACTTTAGTTGCTTCGGACCTATCATCCATGCGAACTAAGATGGAACCCCCCTTGGTTGCACGAATTATAGATGCCTTTACACCTATTTCAGCGGGGGATGGTAACCCATTAATGATATCTGCGGGGTTTTTCCGTTCCCGCTTATTGTTACATAAGTAGGCCGAGGAGTGTGGGTCGGTTTGGATGGTAGTGATTTCACTATCTCCGCAATCGATTTCTGTTTACTTTTGGTAGCTGATATATCAATTGTTTATAATGCTTTTATTGTTTATAATATTTTCAGCTTTTGATTTCATTTTTTGAGCTTTCCTCTTACTCCTTTTACTCATAACCACCGAAAAGGATTCGGTGGGCGACGAAGGTTGCGTCTGATTAGCAGCTGCTTCCGCCGGTGCCTGTGGTTCTCCAGAGGATCCAGCCTGTGGTTAAAGTTCACACGAGGTTTCAACCTTAGCTTGAGTCCTACATGGCAACCCACAAGATGACGGTGCAGATGCTATGATTTGAGTGAGCAATTCGCGTACTTTCTTTGATGAAAGCGTTTCAACAACTGCATTTTAAACAATAGCTGTAATGGCTTCAATTTGTTCTCTCTCATCTTCGCGTTTTTCAATCATATTAACAAGGCATTGGACCTCATTGTTTATCTGATCTCGAATGCTAGCACTTAGTTTTTTTCCACTATTTTCAAGATTTAATCTTATACTTTCCTGTAAAGTTTTTGCTTGTTTAACATTAGTATTATTCTTTGTTATACCTATCAATTGTTGGGGAGAATCAGAGGATCCCCTCCTAGGCCTTTTGGCCGATGCTCGGGACGACTTACCGTCTGCTTGTTCCTATTCCATTGGTAAAAGGTCCATAGCAATCGAATAGGTAGGTTATGTATAATACGATAACGTTATCTATAACCTAAGAACTTTAACGAGTTAAGAATTTAATACTTACTAATTTCGCTGCAGTTTTTTAACTTCAAATCTTCCGATAGGATAGTACAATCCGAAATAGTCCACTGAGAACGCTCCGTAAGGAGTTAAAATGTCCTACTCCTAACCTCACAATATACGCAATATTTACAAAAAATAATTTATAACAAACAAAATCCAAAAAATACAGCACATAATAACAAGAAAGTAATAAACAACTATGAACTAACGATAAACATGAATAAACTAATGACAATAACTTAATAAACTCAATATAACACGAGAACTATATATCCACAATAGTAGCCTCAGTTAACCTCCAAAACGGAGGGGGTACTTTATATAAAGAATTTTCGAAATAATTTATTTTTTGAAAAGAAAAGATTTACCTCTGCCCTCGGAGTTGAACCGGGGTCTCCCGCGTGACATGCGCGGATGCTAACCACTGCACCACAGAGCTCGGCTCCAAGCAGACCCAATCCTTCCTCTTCACTGATACCTACTCCCCCGATTTCGCAAATTCTGCGAGTAGTAACGGTGAAAAAGGTGGTCACCCACAAATTAAGATTAGATTAATATAAAATAGTTTAAAATTGACGTATGTTAATAAATACTAGAAATTGGACAAAATTTGTCAACCTCCCGTAACTACTCGCAAAATTTGCGAGATCGGGGGAGTAGGCATCAGTGAAGTGGAAGGATTGGCTCTGCTTGGAGCCGAGCACTATGGTGCAGTGGTTAGCACCCGCGCATGTCACGCGGATTCAACTTCCGGCAGAGCCAAATCTTTTCTCTTCAAAAAATAAATTATTTAGAAATAATTTAAAAAAGATGGTCACCAACAAATTAAGATTAGATTAACATAAAGAATTTTGTTTAATTTTTACGTTGTTTTCCGTTTTTTTTTTTTTTTTTTTCAAAAACGGCTCCAACGAATTTGATTAAAATCAGTATTTGGTATATGTATATGTGACAGTCAAAATTTATCAATTGGAGGGGTCACTTTACTTGATAAATATTGTCACATTTTCACGTGTTTTTTTTTATTTACTCAAAAACGGCTTTAAAGATTTTGATCAAACTTGGTATTTGACGTATGGTATGTATGTGCCCGCGATGCGACAGCCGAAATTTCATCAAAATTGGTCAAACGGAGGGAGAACTTTACTTAATAAATGTTTTCTCATATTTACGTGTTTTTTTTCTCAAAAATGGCTGTAACTATTTTCATCAAACTGGGTATTTGATATATGTATATGCCGCGCATATTATGAAAATAAATACTTTTATTTATTAATAAAAAATATATTTTCCTTTAGAGAGTAATTGCGTGATGCTCAAAAGTTTTAAAGCATCGAAGGTGTGCAAAAATATGGTACAAGATGATAGTCTATTATTAATTATATTTTAATCTAGAACCTTTTGTTCCATAATAAATTTCTGAAAGAAATATAAAGAGATTTTAGAGGACCACTAATCGTTCTCGATTTCCACGAAGGCGTAAGAGACAAACTTTACTACGAATCGTAATTAATTTTTCATTTTTAAATATTTAATTTATATTCTTTTAAATAATTTTAATGAAAGAGAAAAATCTTTGGATTAATCTAATCCACGGCAGAGAACCGCACCCAGGTCCAATCGATTATGTAATATCGTTATAGTCCGAACAACGAGGACAGGGTTTGCCACCTTAGCTACACCGGCCTGCTGGAATCAATAATTAAGAGATCTTGTCGGATTAAAGTTTGCACTTCCCACAATTGTTTCCTAAGTTGATCCGTCGAGGAGAAAGCGAGATACCTCTCCACTCTGCTTCCATCTCGAGACGTCAGTCCCTTATCTTACATAATAGAATATGTACTGTATAATGTACGAAGCAAGGATCGCTACTTCCTGGAGATAGGCCAAATCTGCGAGAATTCGCCTGTTTAGAATTTTGAGAGAATGTTTTCTAAGTAATACTGTTCGGTTAATCTAAATAAGAGGTACTTCATCTGTACGGCAACTTATGATAGTAAAACTTATCGATAGTTTCGATAGTATCGGACATAAAACTATAGATACTATCGCTGAACATACAGAGTTTCATCTTTATTTACATAGATTAAAAGATTTAATTTTTTTTTTTTAAAACCAGCCGTCACAAAAAATTCAAATTGGATATAGTTTTTATTGAACATTTCTTTAAAAATGTTAGGTCATTTCCTTATTTAAATTTTTCCACCGCTTTGAATAAAGAATTCCGAATTTAAATAAAGAAATGACGTAACATTTTTACAGAAACGTTCAATAAAAGCTAAAGGTATATCCAATTAGATTTTGTGATATTGGCTGTTTAAAAAAATAAATTTAGGATGTTTATACATGTTTGTTCTTTATAGAAATCCATACATATTGTACTAAATTATCCAAATTTCGCTCAGTGGTTCTTTTATACCAGGTGCGAACACCTGTCTATATCAAAATTGCATAACTTCAGCCAATCTCTGGCTATATTCTTTATTGTTATAAAATTCGGTTTGATCTCGCATTACATTGGTTTTTACGAAATCGACCGTTTTTATTATAAAAAATTGTTTAAAGGCTATCAGTTATGTTGGGTCAGTGCCTCGAAAGAGGCTAAATATGGTAGAGCCAAAGGTGGTTGTTTATTTGGTGTTAAATCACAGTTAATGAGTGAATGTTTTAGTTTTCAAATTGTAGAAAATACTAATATTATTGTCTATGAAAGTAATAATGTTAATTTTTGTATACTACCGGTTTACATAACTATTGAAAATTGGAGAGAAGATTTTGTAAATATTAGAAATATATTGGATAAGTGTTCTAGTAAGAATATTATCTTGATTGGGGACTGTAATGTAAGAGTCGGGGAAAACCAAAATCTTCCAGACGCATTAGTAGCAGATGAATTTAATATCTATCCGTTGAGAAAATCAAAAGATACTATAACTAATAGCAAAGGGGGGGGGGGGGGGGAATTTCTCGAATTGTGCGCGGATTTGAATCTGGTTATCCTGAACGGAAGAACTTTTGGTGATCAAAACGGTGAACTAACATATATTGGGGCGAATGGAAGTTCGGTCATAGACTACTGCGCGGTCTCGGTCGGATTCTTGCAATTCGATAAGGAATTTAGAATTAGAGCGGAAATATTTAGTGATCACATGCCATTACAATTGATATTGAAATTAGGAATGTCAAAAGATGTTGATACCCTACCGCTTCTTCCCAAATTGAAATGGACAATAAATGATAGTCGGCATTTTAAAAATAATTTAAATAATATTGATTTTAAAGTTCCAGAAGAACCACAAAAAGCTGTCGATTATTTTATTAATGTTATTAAGAACGCTTCTTTCCTTGGAAAATGCAAACGGGAAAATAATAAACACCAATTTAAACAAAAGTGGTTTGATTTTCAATGTTTCAAATCAAGAAAGAAAACTCTTGCTTTGTTGAATTTGTACAGAAATTGTAAAAGCGATGTCATTAGGCGGCTATATATTAGTAATAATAAAGATTACAAAGAATTGTGCAAATTAAAAAAAAACGAATTTTATATAGGGATTATTGATAAGTTTAAAACTGTTAAGGATACAAAAGGGTTTTGGGACCTAATAAATATAATTAAAAAAAGAAAGTTTATTGGAAGTTCAGATATCAGAGGTGAACAATGGGTTGAATATTTTGAAAGGTTATTGAACCCGTTGATTTTAGTACCGCCGATTTTGTATGTACCACCATTTAATAAATGCGATACTCTAGACTGCAATTTTGAAATGGATGAGCTTAAGAAAGTTATAAACAATGCGAAAAATGGGAAAGCTCCAGGCTATGATAGAGTCCCTTACGAATTTTTCAAAGGTTGTCCTGATGTTTTTTTTGCAACATTTGCTATTTTTTTTCAATTCAATATATGATAGTTCCAACATCCCACATAGTTTTGCACAGTCTATAATTTATCCGTTATTTAAAAAAGGAGCGTTGGATAGTGTCAGTAATTATAGGGGAATATCCTTTTCGGATTGTATAGCCAAATTATTTACTGGTTTGATGTTACTAAGATTAGAACAGTGGACAGAAGAAAATAAAATCTTAAATGAATTTCAGGCTGGGTTCCGAAGGGGATATTCTACTATTGACAACGTTTTTAATTTGATGAATATTATAAAAATCCAAACGAGTAAGAAACGTCAAAAATTGTATTGTTTGTTCATCGATTTTAAGGCAGCTTTCGACTCACCGGACCGAAATTCTCTTTTTTATAAATTATACATGATAGGAATATCTACTAAATTTGTAAATGCCCTTCAGGCCATGTACAAAAATACGGAATCTTGTGTTTGGACTAGTGGCGGCGTAACAAAAGCTTTTGAAACGTCTGTTGGATTGAGGCAGGGCTGTTTACTGTCACCCCTTTTGTTTTCACTCTTTGTAAATGATTTTTCTGATTTCATCGGGGGAGGTGTTTCGATTGGGGGAGTGAATATACGCTGCTTAATGTATGCTGATGATATTGTCTTGCTAGCAGCGGAACCTGGAGTACTTCAAAGGATGATAGATAGGGTGGTGGAATACAGCAACTTATGGAATTTGTCAGTCAACTTTGAGAAGACGAAAATTATGGTATTTCGGAACGGGGGAAAACTAGGAAAGAAAGAAAAATGGAAAATGGACGGAAACGATTTAGAAGTGGTTAATTATTATAGTTATCTGGGTATCGGTCTTAGTCCTCTTTGTAATCTTAAAACTCATTTTAAAGATAAGTTAAATACGTCAAAGTTTGCACTAAATACAATCTATAATAGTCTACTAAATCAATACGAAATACCAATTTCCAAAAAAATAGATGTTTATAATTCCGCTGTACGGTCAATAATTTGTTACGGAAGCCAAGTCTGGGGATACCACAATTATGCCGAAGTCGAAAAACTTAATTTATTTTTTATCAAGAAGTTATTCTCTCTTCCTGTCAATTCACCTCATTACATTTTATACTTGGAATCAAATTTTAATCCAATATATTTTTATACTTTGCATTTACATTTAAAATATGTACGAAAGGTGCTTTCTTTACCTGAATCAAGGCTACCAAAGATTTTGGCCGCAGAAATTATTAAAAAGAAATTATTTTGGCACAATGAAAACTCCCAGCTCTTTAATAGAAAAAATATTTCATTAGAATATCACAATAACCTGACAGTAGCAAACATTATAGATGAATTAAAAACTCATTTTAAGGGTGATATGATAGCGAAAGCTAGGGCGTCTAATTTTCACGGACTCTATAAAGAATTAAACAGTGATTTAGGTGACAGCCATTATATAGCAGATTTAAATAAAATGAAATTTATCAAGATAATATTCAAATTGCGAGGGCAATTAGTGTCCCTTAACAACAGTGTTATGAGAAGTGAAGATCAAAGAATGTGTACACTCTGCAATTTGAATGTAATTGAAGATTTATATCACTATGTAGCTGTTTGTCCAATTCTAAATGAATACAGGTATAAATTTTTCAAAAAAAACTTTGATTAATTTAAACGAATTAATAGAAATTTTAAATGGAAAAGATTGGAATAGTCTATATCAATACCACCTGTCAGCATATAAATACAGAATGTTTTTGATCGAACAGTATAATACATAACACCTTCTAGGTAAACATTTGCAAAATATGTATATCAAAATATTTATCTTAATACAGTAACGAAATATTTATACTATTCATATACTACCTATTAAGTTAATTATTCATTTATTTTTTTTTATAGATTATAAATAATTTCCTAAAATTATTTGACTAGATGTAATAGATGTATTTATTAATTTTATTTTATTTTTTTATGGATTTGTTATTTATTTCTTTTGTGGCATGTTGTTCGTATTATAGTAGATTTATTGTATAATTATTATTATGGGCAGCTCTTGGCAGACGGTTTTATACCATGCCAAAACAGGCTTTTTATTTTTTTAATTTTAGGAGAGAATGTAAATTTATTTTGAATAAAGCTTTTATCTATCTATCTATCTATCTATCTACATAGATTAAAAGATTTAATTTTTTTTTTTTAAAACCAGCCGTCACAAAAAATTCAAATTGGATATAGTTTTTATTGAACATTTCTTTAAAAATGTTAGGTCATTTCCTTATTTAAATTTTTCCACCGCTTTGAATAAAGAATTCCGAATTTAAATAAAGAAATGACGTAACATTTTTACAGAAACGTTCAATAAAAGCTAAAGGTATATCCAATTAGATTTTGTGATATTGGCTGTTTAAAAAAATAAATTTAGGATGTTTATACATGTTTGTTCTTTATAGAAATCCATACATATTGTACTAAATTATCCAAATTTCGCTCAGTGGTTCTTTTATACCAGGTGCGAACACCTGTCTATATCAAAATTGCATAACATCAGCCAATCTCTGGCTATATTCTTTATTGTTATAAAATTCGGTTTGATCTCGCATTACATTGGTTTTTACGAAATCGACCGTTTGAGTCAATAAAAGTCTCACTTTATAGGTTTTATAAATCTAAAAAAATAACTTCTCCGGGTGAAACCGGTGTATACAGCTTGTAGTGGCCAACACACTTTAAATTATTTTTTTAAATTTATCTCAATTAACTTTAATTGTTTTTAATTTGTATTAACTAGTCATACTAAGTTAAGTGACATTGAATTCGAGTGTGGTCAGCTTCGGAAGCACTACGAAGGCTTCGGGTCACTTCGGAAGACTTCGGGCCGCTTCGGCAGCCCTCGGCTGCTCTCGTTCAATCATATGTTTAAATTGAAAAACAAAAGAATTATTAAATTAAAATTACACACAGGCGGTGTGAGTGTTGTCCGTGAATGTTGTCCGAGGAGATTGTTTTGAACCATTTTCAACATCGAGGCCTCAAGGCACATTAATTCTCAAGAGGACAAGCATCTATGGCCCAGCAGCCTAAGCAGGTTTTGGATTGCTTATTCCCAAAGTTGTCAGCATGTAACAACTTTTATTACTCACAGTGAACAATTATTCGCATTGAGCGAACAGATAGTGACCTCGGACCAGTCTGGGTGAGGGGTAATTAGCCACAGTGGCTCATTGATATCGAAGGACTCTGATTAATAAATTGTTAAGGTAAAAGACTTTAATATTGACTTTAAAATATTTTCATCAGCCAATGAACAATTCATATTAATGTTAGTTGACATGCAATTTTATCTAAATATTTAAGCAAATTTAAAGATATCTTCTCTAATTAATTAATGTTAATTTTAGTATAATGCTGTTTATAGAAATTTATTTCAATTACTATTTTTCCTAATTTTGTTTGTATTAGCTCATGAGCTTTATTTTGTTTTATGTTTCCATTTTTTGTCATAATTGTACATAGCAAGGTTCAAAATATAGCCATCCGGCATTGCTTTGAAGTTTATTTATTTTTTAATTTATTTTCTTTAACTTTAAATTTTCACCAGCCGATGGTGAGGTGGTTGGGCTAGGAAAGGCTCACCCTGAACCTCTACCCGCCATCACACAGCTAGTATTAACACGTTGAGCGCCAGGGAAAAGATGATGTACTTTTGCCTGAGGCCAAAGCAATTTTTCCTAATTTATAACTTTAATATGATTAGAATGATACAAAAATTGCAAAAGAAATAAATAAAAAGTTTAATTTTGGCAATTAAACAATAATTTTGTGAGCGGTACGTATGTACCGCCCGGCCCCAGGGTAAAGCCCGCTACCTATAGTAGTACGGGGGCTGCCCGGTTATGACCGCGACGTCAACCCTTGTCCCCTTAAAATATGTTATTTTAATAAATAAGATATTTTGTTTTGTAAAAAAATAAATAAAATTAATTTATTTAATTTATTTATACCCCCCAAAATTAAAAAAAAAAAAAAAAAAAAAAAAAAAAAAAACATTTGGGCCAATTGCATTGGCGAATTGTTCGAGGCCGGAGCGGTCCAATATGCCTTAAAATCACGCTCGGCAGGCGGTCCCCTGGCCCAGAACAATCTTTTAGCTGGCGGGAGCGGGCGGTACCTGGGGACCGCCTCGGCCCCAGCCAATAGTCCAACAGCGGTACGATCGTACCGCTTGGCGCTCAACGTGTTAAATAAAATAGATTAATTAGAAATGAGAAAGTTTTTTTTATATGTCTTTAGTTTATTTGTCATTGTTTTTGGATTGATTTTAAGTGTAATGTAATTTTATGTATTGTTTTTTATTGGGTGACAAAATGTTTAGGTAATTGAAAATGGACAAAAAAGTCCGAAACGTTTTACGTATTAATGAAAAATATAAAGGACAAATGAATATATTTTTGGATGTATAAATAACCCGAAATAAAAAAATCATATAGTGAAAAATAAATAGAAAACATCCTAAGAAATTTGAAGAGAAGAAAGAATAAGAAGAAAAAAATATGGATATTGTTATTATTATTTACAATAATATGCATTTTATTCTTTCCCGTTTAGCCGGAAATCTAGAAATAAGAACTTCCAGGAAGGGCGTGACAACAATAAGATTATTCCACAATAAGCCCTTTCCTTTTCATTCCAAGAATCTTTCTTTTCCGGTTCCTACGCCCTTTGCTTATTACAGGGCAAAACTTGATTTACTAATAGTAATAGTAATACTAATAAATACTAACAGTTTGGTACAGTTTCCTCTATGTTACTTTTGGGCGTGACCTATTTCTGGAGGTTCTGTTATCGTGATCGCGTCCTTTTCAGTTCAAAAGTGCATTGAATAGCTTTAATAGATCCCAGCTTTGACTCCCGCACGCTTCGCTCGCTCTTCAGAGATAAATAAACCCCAACAAACGGGCTCCTTTCAGTGGAGATCGGTGCCCCGGTGCAATGTTGGCTTTGCCTAGAAGTAATGTAACGCATAAGTAACTAGTACCTTTAAATGTATTTTATATAATTGGCGTTTAATAAAACAATTGTATTGGCGTTTAATCACATACATTGTTTCTCAATGCCTTTATTTTTTTGTCAGTACGCCATAACTTCCTAAATACTTCATCAAATTTTATGAATGAGGCATCATTTTAAAGCTTTCCTTAACCGCTACACCGGAAAAATATAAAAATCACCAATTCCGCCTTCAATAGCGAGTTATAAGCGCAGAAACCGCAGTTTAGAAAATCAAAATGGTCGTAGAGGTTTCTAAATGGTCTCAAGGAGAACGTTTTCGGTCATATAGATTTTTTCGATTAACCCATTCGTTTGCGAGTTGTAAGCGAAAATGGTCACAGTGCTTTTTCGAAGGTGTCACTTTTTCAGTTTGCCGAGACGAACAATCATGATTATATACACTTTTCCGATTGTCGCCGTCATTTGCTTGTTATAAGGGGAAAACATGCAATTTCAGTCAATATATCAGCACACTCGCTTTCCGCGAAACGACATAAGGACATTATCACCTTATGATATTTAGACAATTTTGACAGGATAAAAACAGCTAGAGCAGAAACAGTGTCGAAAATTGCACTTTAACTATTTTTCTCTGGGAGGAGGCTGAAGCAGCTGTCAAGTTTCATTGAGTATTGCACTAACCATATTATCCATATACACTATGGATAATTTAACCATATACACTAACCCACAAAAGAGTCCTTTTCAATGGAGATCGGGCCTTAATTTGAAGCCGCACTTCAGTACTAGTGCCAAAATAAGTGTTTAAAAGAAGTAACTGTTTACTAAAAGTAACTGGATGTCGCGTCATGAAAGTAACTGGATGTGGTCTTCGCAAACAGACCCTTTCATTAATTTATTTCATGAGATTAACATTTTTAAATATTTATTAAACTTTGGATGTAAAAAAAAACAATTATAGACGGAATTGAAAGTCATTTTTCTAGATAATTTAAAATTTCATTTCCACATTTTCTAAAATTCATGACTAATGATAAATAAGATATTTAACTAATTTACACTTTCGAAAATTGTGTTTTCATGTACATTAAAGAAAAAAAAAACAATAATGGTTGAAATTTATTATAAATGCCTTTATAAAATTATAGTTAATAATCTTATTCTTAATAATTTGCTTAAGTTTAATAATCTGCTTCACTAACCTTACAAAACAACTTTTAAATTTTCCAAATTAAATGACTGATGCAAATTGTGGAAAATTTCACTTAATCACGATAAATCATAACATATAACTTTTACTCTTCGGAAAAACACATTTGCCCTCCAATCAGAGTTGGGCAAAAAGAAGTTGAACTACAAATTACAAAACTACTGACACACTAGTTGGGAAGTTGTTGAAACTATAACTACTTTTGTAATTTGTAGTTGATGGACCACAACTACAACTACTGTAGTTTCAAAAAATTAGTTGCATTTTTAGAACTACAACAAGTAGTTGCAACTGTAATTATGGGCCTGAAACTACAACTACTTTTATTGATAACGAGTAATTATCGATATATAGTAATATCGATAAGGAGCATATCAAATGAAATTCAGCTAATATATAAAACATGAGAATGATCTAGAACCCAAGGTTAAAAAAAATAATTGACTGCCGGAAATCATGGGAAAAAATTGTATTACGTATATTAAAACAGATTATCAACCATAATGGAGCCCATTTACGTATGGAGTATTTATCTAAACACAAAATAAAAATAGCAAAAACATGTGATTTAATTAGACGTTGCTTAGCAAATTTAGTTGCCGCTCTAAAACTACATTTACAACTACTTATTGTATTTGCCATTCCCAACTACTGTAGTTGTAGCTTTAAATTACAACTTCTTAACTGGTAGTTGAAAAATAGTTGTTGCGCGCTTCCAACTACAAACTAGATGTAGTTGTCTGTGTAGTTAATTACAAATGTAGTTAACTACTGCCCAACTCTGCCTCCAATTCATATCGAAAACATCCAAATTCCCCAAACAGACACAGTACAGTACTTACCTAGGACTAACCCTCGATAGAAGGATGACATGGGGCCCGCACGTTAAAATGGAAAGGAAAACTCTAAACAAACGACTAAAGCTATTTTACCCACTTTTTTCTAAATCCTAAAAATTAAGACTGAGACAAAAACTAAATACGTACACAAACTTACTTGAACCTATATGGATATACTGTTCACAGATTTTCGGCATTGTTAAAAAAATACATTTACAAAAACTCCAGACCTTTCATTCAAAATTATTACGACTCATTCCAAAAGCACCTTGGTACGTGACTAATCAAACCTTACATACTGACTTCCACATGCTAACAGTAGACCAACACATCAATAGTCTTTACAAACGTTTCCACACTAACCTACACGGACATATAAAGCTACTCACAAGAGATATAGCCACAGATGAAATGCCCATGAATGTGAGGAGGAGATTAAAAAGGTGTTGGATGAGAGATCTCCTTCTTTAATCGACCTGAATAACTGAATGAATCCAGACAAGAGATACTATTGGGTGCCATCCTTCCCCATGCCTCATAAGTCATTTTATATGGCCATTACATCTTCTGATTGTCTATAAATTGACAGGCGCGTAGATACGAATAAGGTTAAAAAAATATAAAAAAAAAAAAAATAATCTACTTGATTTTACCTTTCACCTTAGTGAGGAAGAGTTTTGTTTGCATAAGGTTTTTCTTTAAATATCTTTTAATGGTACATCAGCGACAATGAAATAGTTCAGAGCCATCAAAAGTTGTTATAAAAAGTGATCGTGTGTAATAAAAAAATTAGATATATATTTTTATTTATAATAATTATATGTATAGACGAATTTAAAAATGTGCGTTAGATAACATCAGAAGATGGACCAAAAACACGGAAAGTTGGGATAATAAAATACAGGATAACCCATTGGAAGAGATTCCTTCATTTAAAATAAAAACCTTATATTTAATAATCTTAAATTATATCCACTAACCCACAAGCCGTTTTTTGTTACTCCACTATTTTTTTCTGCAAATAAAACAATACAGAAAAATTCCGATTCTTCTTTACATTCATCTTGAATATGTTTTTTCGAGGTTTTTGTATTTAATAATTTACTTGCAAAACAGGTTGGACAAATATTAATGGAGCTTTAGAGCGAACACCTTGTTAATCCTAGGATTAATAAATAAGTTTAAGCCGAATTTGTTCATAATAGATAAAAACGGTTTTAACGATCTTGAAATGACAACATGTAGTACGACTGCCATAACTTGATTGATTTTTCACTTTATTTTTTAACCTTAAAACTATGCAATTGACATATTTTATGATATAACCTGAATTAAAAAAAAAATGTATGCATATTTCTTTAATTTGATTTTTCATTTATATAAAAATTTAGTAACACATTTGAAAATGTTTTGTTCGAAAACTGATGATAGTAGTGTAATATCAAGACATTTTGATTTGTGTTCATGGGCGGATTTAATACGAAATTTGGGTGGTCTAATATTTGGTATATTCTTGTGGCTGGCAGCATCATTTTTCAATCAGATTTTCAGCTTGTACCAGAGACAGATCCAGGGGAAGAGGGGTGCGCCGCACAAGCGAGGAAAAACCCCAAAATCCAATGTTCATTTCTGGAGTTAATTGTTATTAAACGATTAGTTTTTTCCTTACAAATTATTTGGTTCAAGCTTAAATTATAATTTGTGTTGTTGTTGTAAGATTGCTTTTTAAAAAAATATATTTTGAGCTTGTTAAGCACATTTTATTGATCGATGTTTTACAGTCATTATGTGCATATATAGACAAACCACTTTATAACAGTAACCGTCTAATAAAAACCATTATATAAGCGAAAATCTTTCACAAAAAAATAAATAATTTTAAGTATGATTATAGATAAAGGCTTATCCAAGGTTAAGATTGATTGAACTATTGATCTAGGACCGGGATGTATCAGAGAAAATATTCCTCTGATTTCATTTGCATTTTTGTCTGTTGTATAGTTACCGTCAATTATGTCCAAAAAATTTCCCCAGAAGGAAAACACCGTAAAGTTTACTGTCTCCAATTTATTCAAAAATCATTGAATCACATCATCACATCCCTGGTTAAAATAAAAGTGATCTGGGTCATCAGGGGAAATTTGGAGAATTTAGGACAAACGGTATGGATATCTATAAAGAACAAACAAACAAATAAACAAACAGAATTTCATCTTTATTTATGTAGATAGTTTAATAATCTTCTTCTTAATAATCTGCTTAAGTTTAATAATATGCTTCACTAACCTTACAAAACTACTTACATACTTAAATCGTAATTATAAATACAAAATATAAACAGAAGCGACCTTGCATCGCAGAGATCTGTTAGTAAACAAGGTTGTGACAAGTTCCGCGGGGCGCGCTGCGTACAGTTCAGTATTCGCCCGGCTTCAGTATCCGCGCTTCTCTGTCCGAGTGAGGATCTCGTTTGTCCCTTGTTTGTGAATCCACGTGTCTTCATATTATTTCGTGTGCGAATATATTTATTATATAAAAAATATTGTGAAGTGTGGTGATTGTGACTGTCACGGACAGCTAGCTGACACACCATATCAGGTCAGAAATAATATACATAAATGTATATATATGAACATGTATATTAATTTTTTAATTCTGAATCGGTCCCAAGTATGTAAACCCTTCCACTCAAAATTTCGAAAAATAAATTCAATGGATTAAATCCACCATATAATTTTTTTTTTTGGAAATTAATTATTAAAGCAATTTTTTATTTATAAGTTTTTAATAAATTAAAGCTATGCCACTTCTCCTCTTTAGAGATAAATAAACCCCTAAAAGGCTACTGTTATTTTTATATGTTTTCATATTTTTGATATTAATTAAATCGGTGCCTCACTAAATGGTGCAATATAGGTCATGCTTAGAAGTACCATTACGGTACTTTTACCAAAGTTTCCTTTAATTTTTTAGATTTATAAGCAAGGGCGTACCCAGGATCAAAACTGGGGGGGGGGAGCTATGGTCGTTTAGGTAGTACGATCTTACCGCGGAAAAGGCGAATGAAATCAAAATTTTAAGAAAATTATGTATAATTATAGCAGTGCTTAGTCAAATAAGTTTTTACAATTATTTGCTAGAAAAAAAAATTATTCTATTATTGCTTCCAGCCTTAAAAGCCTAAAAAATTATTGCTTCCAGCCATCCAGGGGGGGGGGCATCTGCCCCTCGCTGGGTACGCCCAAGTAAATAAGCGTACTTTCATATGTATTTTCTAGAAACTCCCTTGATTTAATACCAATTTTGAACTGTGATCGGTTCCATATTAAAATTAAATATTCATCTTATTTAATCATGACTACAAACAACAGATTTAAGCAACAAGCACAGATAAAGACTTAACATTAGGGTCCCAGCGTTTAAACAATTAAGAGAAATAAAATATATATAGGTAATAGTTTTACTACAAATAATAAAAATATAACGTTTATTGACAGGTACCTTGCTTTCAAAAGGTGTTAACTGATATTTCGGGGTATTTATCCTTAACCAGGAAATTACAAGAGAAAAAAAATTGAATAAATCTATGCATCCAAATCATCTCTAATATCTTTTTTAGATTTAGATTTTAAACGCTTCATAAACGTATTTTTTTATTGATGTTTTGTTTACTAGGCTCTGCGTTTCTGGGAACCCCCTGATTTAATACCAATTCTAAACTGTGATGGGTTTCATAATAAAAACAAAAAATATTGATTAATTTAAATGTTGATCTTATTTACTATGTGACTATTGACAACAGATTTAAGAAACCAAATGAATTAATGAAGACCACCCCAATAACCTGAGGTGTAGTGGTTAGCATAGAAACTATAATACTAAAGGTCGCGGGTTCGCGTCCCTAGGTGACCCTAGGAATTTTTAATGGGAGTAAAATCCTCGTCCCTTGGATAGGACGTAAATTGGAGGTCCTGAGCCTGTTAAACATCAAGTACTCGTTAAAGATCCCTATCCTAATTATACCTGGATAGGCAAAATTTAGGACTCCCACTGTAGCATCGTCCGATTAGCCTTACTAGCAAATAAAACAAACAAAAAAACTTAGATGCGTCTTGGTTAAAGTATATACCTTGGTCATTGCCTTTTTAATCTTCGTTGCCAGGTAACTGGGAGGAAGAAACAAGTGGGTTTGAGTGGTTGAGCAGAGTGGTGAAATGTGGTGTTTGCCATGAATGTATGATTTTACTGTCGGAGTGCCCAATATTAAATAATTATTAAAATTAAATAAAAACAATAAGTATTTAAATTAAATTTATATTCATATTTTTGCATTAATTTTATTCCTTACCTAAATCAAAATTTAATTTTCTTTTTAAATCAATATTTATATATTGAGCTAATCGTCCATTAGCCTTAGTGGCATAAAGTGATGTTAATTCAAACAAACCTGTTTATAAAGGAAACCTTGGTTAAGCGGAAAATTTCCTGAAAGGAAAATTCCTGGTTTTCTCTGGAAAAAAATTCATCTCCCAGGCCCAGAAACTCTAAACAACGGAAAAGAAAAAAGTTTTGTTCTAAGTAAATGGGCAAAGCTCCCCTCAACAACGGAAAAATTATTTCTGTCGATCTGCGAATCCTGGGATCCATACGCTGTTTTTTTTTTTCTTTTTTTCCATAGCTTTATATTTTCTGCGAATTATGTTTCTGGCGATTTCCCTAAATGTTTCCTTTAGCATTTTTGAGGTATCTTTTTTTTCCCTTCAGAACAGTAATTCTTCAGAAACCCTGAGTACATGCATCAGCCTTAGACGTTAAAACAAACAAACAGATGAAGACCTAAATTGAGGGTCGAAAAACTTGAAAATTTTTTATATTTTAAACATAGCTATACTAAACTACACCGTTCCCATTCAAATAGGTAAAAAAATTTACAAAAAAATAAAAATAATTTATATTATCTCGGTTTCACAAGGTGGTGACTGACATCTTGGGGTATAGATCCTCAACCCCATGAAATTAGGAGAAAGAAGTAATGGAATAAATCTACGCATATAATTCATCTTTAATATCTTTCGTGGATAAATAAGTATGTTTTTTTAACGCTTTTATTTATTTTTTATTTTTTACACTCTTAACCCACTGATATTTAATAGGAATTCTAAACTGTGATCGGTTCCATGTTTAAAATAATAAATATTGTTGATAAATTTAATATTAATCTTACTTACTCATGGCTACCAACAAAAGATTTAATAAACAAGCCCAGATGAAGACAACATTAGGGCCCAACCGTTTCAACAATAATATGTGTAAATCATAATTATACTATACTATACCATTCTAAAATAAAAAAAAAAAAATCTGGTGCATGCGCGCAACACACAACTTTCACTTACGAACTTACTTAAATTAGAAATTGGTGTGTTTTGTTAATTGCCACTTCTCAAAGACACATTTTTCCACATTCGTTTCTTATTTTTTCTTTTTGTTTGCTCTACAAAAAACACTAGTTTTTTTATCATTAAATAAAAGCTTGTGGTAATTCGGCAAGCATAATACTCCAAGTTGTCTGATTTTATAATTCTCTATGTAGTTGTTGAAAACTTCATTTACCATGAAACAAATAATTTCCATTAAATGAACAGATTGGCTTTAATTATGAACAATGGTCTATCATTAAAGGCGTACTCTGCATGAGTGGGCTCAACGTGTTTTATGAGTTGACTAATATTTTTCTTTTTTTCTCCTCTATATGTTTACTTTATTTTTATCATATCTTATATTTAGCCATTTCTTATTTTTAAGCGAAACGAGAGACAGATAATTTCTCCATATAAACAAATACAAAGGTACTTTATATGAAAAAAAAAAAAGTCACCTTCCTCACTTAAGCCCCCTTAGAACATTTTAATAATAATAAAGCTTACCTGATATTAAAGAACACCTAATTGTCATTAAACACGACGAATTTGATGAAAATCGTTAAAGCTGTTTTTGAGATAATCGAAAAAAAGGTAAAAAGTTGTAAAAGAGTTATGAAATAAACTGCCCTCTTCGTTTGACCAATTTTGATGAAATTTTTACAATCATATCTCGGGCATATACATACATCATATACCCAGTTTGATCAAAATCGTTAAAGCCGTTATTGAGTAAATAAAAAAAAGACGTGAAAATGATACAAAATTTATTAAGTAAAGTCCCCACTCCGGTTAGTCAATTTTGATAAAACTTTTACAGTCATATCTCGGGCATATAAATAGATCAAATACTCAGTTTAATCAAAATCGTTAGAGCCGTTTTTGAGAAAATCGAAAAAAACGTAAAACGTTATCAAATAAAGTATCCCCTCCCTTTGAGCAATTTTGATGAAATTTTTGCTGTCACATCGTGGGCATATACCTACACTAAATACCCAATTTCAGGTTCCCAAGGTTTATAGTTTTTGAGCTAGTCTGTTCACACACACACACACACACACACACACACACACACACACACACACACACAGACCATTTCGCGGGACTTGGTTATTTAGACTCAGGGGGTCCCAAAACGTGTATTTCCGTTGAAAACCGGAAGTCTAAATTTTTCACGATCGCAATAATTCCACTTACTATATATTTCATATATAGGTAAGTGAAAGTAAAAAATCTGGTGCGTGCGCGCAACACACAACTTTCACTTACCAACTTAATTAGATGAGAAATTAATGCGTTTTGTTAATGCCACTTCTCAAAGTTACACATTTTCCACATTCATTTCTTATTTTTGTTTTCATTTGCTCTATAAAACCCTCAGAACATTTTAATAAACGCTTACCTGATATTAAATAACACTCAATTTTCATTAAACATGACGAATATGAAGAAAATCGTTAAAGCCGTTTTTGAGATAATCTAAAAATTAGAAAAAAAGTTATGAAATAAAGTGTCCGCTTCGGTTGATCAATCTTGATGAAATGTTGGCTATCACATCTTTGGCATATACATACATTATTGTATTAGAAATTGACGTGTTTTGCTAATAATCATTTCCCAAAGTCACACATTTTTCTACATTCTTATCTTATTTTTGTTAATCGTTAAAGCCGTTTTTGAGTAAATAAAAAAACCTGTGAAAATGATATAAAATTTATTAAGTAAAGTCCCCCCTCCCGTAGATCAATTTTGATGAAATTTTTACAGTCATATCTCGGGCATATAAATACATCAAATACCAAGTTTGATCAAAATCGTTAAAACCGCTTTTGAGTAAATAAAAAAACCTGTGAAAATGATACAAAATTTATTAAGTAAAGTCCCCCCTCCCGTAGATCAATTTTGATGAAATTTTTACAGTCATATCTCGGGCATATAAATACATCAAATACCAAGTTTGATCAAAATCGTTAAAACCGTTTTTGAGTAAATAAAAAAAAACATGTGAAAATGGTACAAAATTTATTAAGTAAAGTCCCCCCTCCCGTAGATCAATTTTGATGAATTTTTTACAGTCACATCTTGGGCATATAAATACATCAAATACCCAGTTTGATCAAAATCGTTAAAGCCGATTTAGAGTAAATATAAAAAACATTTTATAAAAAAATATTAAACCGACTTCGAAACCTAGGAACCAGTAAAAATAAATTCACTGAAAAGTATGAAATAATTACCTTCTGATTTTTATGAATACACAGCAAAATTGAAAATGGTATAAAAAGTGGAAAAGTGCAATAAGACGAATAATTTTATTTTGATTTGTACAAATACACACTAATTGTTAATAAAAATTATTAAATTTAAATATTAAATTCTATGTTCAATACAACACAATCTTTTCGGAGGCGGCGCAAAATAGAAATAACATGTTACTGATACAATTCCATTAGTAGGCATTGAAATCAATAGCTGGGAAGAGAAGATCCATGTAGAAGATTTTCATAATGTCTAGTGTAAAAAATTTTAAATTTTGCGCCGCCTCCGAAAAGATTGTGTTGTATTGAACATAGTATTTAATATTTAAATTTAATAATTTTTATTAACAATTAGTGTTTATTTGTACAAATCAAAATAAAATTATTCGTCTTATTGCACTTTTCCACTTTTTATACCATTTTCAATTTTGCTGTGTATTCATAAAAATCAGAAGGTAATTATTTCATACTTTTCAGTGAATTTATTTTTACTGGTTCCTAGGTTTCGAAGTCGGTTTAATATTTTTTTATAAAATGTTTTTTATTTCACAATTTTTAGTTGGAGAAGATAACAAATGTAGAAAACCGTACGTTGGTTCAAAAATTTCGTTGGTAATTGGTCGTTGATAAAATAAACGTTGCTTTAAAAATTTCGAAATCTTTTTACGCTCTACCACGTTTGTCTTTCCCAGGTCATTTTATTATACAATAATTGTATAAAATTATTATAAAATACACTTTACCTTTTCAATTTTATGAATACACACAGAAAAGTGGGAAAGCGGTGCGTGTATTACACAACTTTCAACACACTACTTTTTAGGATTATAAATGGATTTTTTTTTTTTTAAAAAGATCAATATTCAATTGGGAAGGGAACACATAAAATGTTTTTCCACAATGACAATATTTTTCCTTTGCTAAATGTCGTCAGTACTTGTCATTTACGTAGAGAATCAGTGTTCCGAGATGTGTTGAGTTAAATATACATAAATACATAAATCCTGCCATTCCAAGATGAAGTAGATAAGTCACTGAACAGTCGAGATTTTGGCCGGTTTTAGACATGATATCGTTAATGGAGAATCGATGAGGATGCTAATATGACCTATAGTAAATTTGAAAGTAATTTTTAAATTTTGATTGCTTGAATATCCTTCTGAAAACTATGGCGATATTATACACGACTTCATTGGATTACATCATTGGATAGAAGTCCCTGCAAAAAAAGGGGCAACCATAAAATTTATCGATATCAAAAAGACTGCCCCGCTAGGATAGAAGCAACAGGGTTTGGGACTCACATATGGTTAATTTATTATTACGAAGGATATTATTATTCTCCGTATTAGACTACTGACTTAATTCCAAAGGTTGATTCAATTATGTTCGTAATTCCTTTCGATGATTTTTTGACTAAATTTATTACCGAAGTACTATGAATTATATCCTTCGTAATAAAACATTATTCAGAAAATAAATTGCTAAACAATGTTGCTTCAATTCTAGTGGCGTAGCATTTATCATCATTTTTAACAATCATTTCCATGACTGCCAAATTTTTGCTGAGGGGACTTTCATAAAATGAGGTGGTTTTGGGGTAGTTATCAAGTTTTATTTTGTAGTTTTTATTGATGGATGAACACCAGCAAAATCCTCGATAGTTGTAGAAACAAATTTAAAAACCGATACTAGTAATCCGGATAACATAACAGAAGTGTCACCCTTAAAGGATCGGCACAAGACCTCCGGCAAGATATTCAACAGTAACCGAGTGTATCCGGAAGAAGACAGAGGTATCTGAATCCTTTATTAAGTCAACTGAAAATGAGCTTTTCCAGGAATTATTGTATTCTTTTTGTGCATAGTCAATAAAAGATAGAAATCAAAATCTAATTTAAATCAATAATAGCTACGATTTTAAATTTAAACGATCCTTTAGGAACTTGAAGAAGTCTTAAATTCTGCTTTAAAACGATTACCGATTAAATACTCAGTCTTTCTTGGAATTCCACGAATTTTGTTGTCTTATGATTATGGTGTCCAACCGTTGATTAGATCTAAATTAAGAAGGTTTACTGTGATCGGTGAATATACATCTATTATTTATGCTAATATCGCTACAGAAAACGACATCGATATTATATTCTCCTGATATTTATATCTTCATTTAAATCTAATGTTGAAAAATTAGTTAAGGTTATGTATAGGTTTGTTCCAACAAGCACGTAAAACACATCGATAACTAACAGACTGCTCATGTTCTCCCCCCACTCTTTTGATTCTGAATTTGATTGGTTGGTTTTCCCATTTGATTCATCCAGCAGTAATACAATATTTGGATTTGTTAGTTATCAATTAGTTTTAAAAGCTTGTTGGAGCATACCTTATGTTATATATGCCATATGTTTTTCCAATAAGTAAACAATTTAAGCGATAATTAAATAATTATTTTCATGTTTTTTCCCGATAACTTCTTAAATAAATTAAGAACCCCAAAAAGGTCTAAATGGGACCACCTTGGGAAAATACTCTACAAGATGCAAAAGGTTTCGTTCCAATTGGTCCACCCATCTCTGAGTAATCGGTGAACATACATAGAAAAAAAAAAAAAAAAAAAAAAGGCACAAAAAAAAAAAAAGAAGTCACATACGTATCGAATTGAGTAACCTCCTCTTTCGTTCGAAGTCGGTTAAAAAAAAAACACGTGAAAATGTTACAAAATTTATTAAGTAAAGTCCCCCCTCCGGTTAATCAATTTTGAAGAAATTTTTACAGTCATATTTCGGGCATATAAATCGATCAAATACTCAGTTTAATCAAAATCGTTAGAGCCGTTTTTGAGAAAATCGAAAAAAACGTAAAAAGTTATTAAATAAAGTACCCCCTCCCTTTGAGCAATTTTGATGACATTTTTGCTGTCACATCGCGGGCATAAACCTACACTAAATACCCAATTTCAGGTTCCCACGGTTTATAGTTTTTGAGCTAGTCTGTTCACATACACACACACACACACACACACACACACAGACACACACACACACAGACCATTTCGCGGGACTTGGTTATTTCGACTCAGGGGGTCCCAAAACGTGTATTTCCGTTGAAAACCGGAAGTCGAAAATTTTCACGATCGCAATACTTCCACTTACCATATATTTCATATATAAGTAAGTGAAAGTAAAAATAATAGTTTTTGCACAGAAAAAAAAATCTAATAAAAATGCGCATCTAATGCTTTACAGATTTTCTAGTTTAATAGTATAATGTTCGTGAATTTAATAAAGTTACTATTATTTTTGTTTATAATTGTTCTTTTCGTGGCTGACAAAATTTGATATGAGATTATTATCTTTTATTAAGACGGACTGCCATCCGAACAACCAAAAGTATTATCTTCAGGGCATAGTAACTAACCTAATTGCATTATTCGCTTAAAATTGTAACAAAACTGAAAAGCCAAAATATTTTGAGGGGGGTCATGACCCGTGAATAACCCCCCCCAAGGAAGTATTCGTGTACTTTTTACGGTTCCTCGTCTAAAATAATAAATATTGGTGATTGATTGTTTTTCATATTAACTTGTTTACTGATGACTATTAACACCAGATGTAATAAACTAGCACAAATGAAGAACTAAACTTAGCGTCGAAACGTTTCAACAATTGTATATGTAACACGTAATTATATTAATCTTTACTATTCCCACTCCAAAAAAAAAAGTTAGTTTTACGAGTCGGTAAATATGTAGATACAAAATATTTGAGGGACGGTTCATGATCCCGTTACCTCCCATCAATCCGCCCAAGGAAGTATTTGTGTATGTTATATTAATGATTTTGTATTAATTTAATCATTCTGTGGGTAACCACCTTGTTTTTAAATAATTTATTTTCGAAGAGAAAAGATTTGGCCCCACCGGGAGTCGAAAAAATTGTCCACCTCCCGTAAATACTCGCAAAACTTGCGAGATCTTGGGAGAGGTGTCAGTTAAGAAGAAGGATTTGGCACCGTTCGGAAGCGAGCTCCGATGGTTAGCATACCGCGCATTTCACGCGGAACACCCGGGTTCGATTCCCTGCGGGGCCAAATCTTTTCTCTTCAAAAATAAATTATTTAAATTAATGATTTTATATTATTTATGTAGATAAATATATTTTTATTTTTTTTATTTTATTATTACATTTTTTTTTCTACACTTCTTGGAACGCCCTTGGTTTAATACCAATTCGAAACTAAACTTATCCCTATTATAGAAAAATAAATAGTGTTGATTGATTTAACTATTATTTTTATTTACTCATGGCTACGTACAACAAACTTAAAATATAAACAGATTAAATAATTTTTTTTTATCACCAATTAATGCGGTACATAGGCCGAAACTATCAATTTTAGCGGTAAGATTACTTAGTGCCATTTATCTTAATTCGTTCAACAACGTCATATCTCAAAAATCTGTTACTATTACTATAGTACGGTAATTGCTTGCAAGACCGTCAATTTTTAACTCAGTGCATGCAACTTTTTGAAATTTGAAACTAGAGTTTCAAAAATCAAAAGGGACTATCTATTAAATATTTTTATATTAGGTTTTCTTTCAAATTGAGAAAAAAATCCTTTTATTATCAGTAAAGATATTTTAAAGCTTAATCGGGGGTGATATTCTATTATTCACTCATTTTATTCTGCTTCTAAAAATTTTCTTTTAAAAATTCCCGTTCCAGAAATGTTAATTTATTTTGTTCACACATGACATGGATGATCGAACTAGCGAAAATATTTATATGAAGAAAAACTTATTGGTTCCATCTATAGCAAATATAGAAATAAATTTAAAAAATCTGGTGCGTGCGCGCAACACACAACTTTCACTTACCAACTTACTTAGATAATAAATTGACGTGTTTTGTTAAATATCATTTCCCAAAGTCACACATTTTTCTACATTCATATCTTATTTTTATTAATCGTTAAAGCCGTTTTTGAGTAAATAAAAAACCCCGTGAAAATGATACAAAATTTATTAAGTAAAGTCCCCCCTTCGGTTGATCAATTTTGATGAAATGTTGGCTATCACATATTTGGCATATACATACATCAAATACCCAGTTTGGTCACAATCGTGAAAGCCGTTTTTGAGTAAATAAAAAAAACACGTAAAAATGGTACAAAATTTATTAAGTAAAGTGCCCCCTGCGGTTGATCAATTTTAATGAAATTTTTGCAGACATATCTCGGGCATATAAATAGATCAAATACTAAGTCTAATCAAAATCGTTAAAGCCGTTTTTGAGAAAATCAAAAAAACACGTGAAAATGTAACAAAATTTATTAAATAAAGTCCCCCCTCCGGTTAATCAATTTTGATGAAATTTTTACAGTCATATCTCGGGCATATAAATACATCAAATACCAAGTTTGATCAAAATCGTTAAAACCGTTTTTAAGTAAATAAAAAAAACATGTGAAAATGATACAAAATTTATTAAGTAAAGTCCCCCCTCCGGTTGATCAATTTTGATGAAATTTTTACAGTCATATTTCAGGCATATAAATAGATCAAATACTCAGTTTAATCGAAATCGTTAGAGCCGTTTTTGAGAAAATCGAAAAAAACTTAAAAAGTTATTAAATAAAGTACCCCCTCCCTTCGAGCAAATTTGATGAAATTTTTGCTGTCACATCGCGGGCTTATACATACTCTAAATACCCAATTTCAGGTTCGCACGGTTTATAGTTTTTGAGCTAGTCTGTTCACACACACACACACAGACACACAGACAGACACACAGACACACACACACACAGACCATTTCGCGGGACTTGGTTATTTTGACTCAGGGGATCCCAAAACATGTATTTCCGTTGAAAACCGGAAGTCGAAAATTTTCACGATCGCAATACTTCCACTTACTATATATTTCATATATAGGTAAGTGAAAGTAAAAGTCCTACCGGAGAGATAGGGAAACAATGTCCCGAAAATGTCGGGAAAAAAAGATTAGTGCAAATAATTTACGCAACTAATTATTCTATAATTCTGATTTATAATAATTTAATTAAGTTTCTTCGTTGGTTTGACGTCTATTGAGGACGACTACAGTGGGAGTCCTAAATTTTGTTTATCTAGGTATATAAGGTTACCGAGGATTTTTTACTCCTGCGGCCACCCGGTGTAATCCGAACTCTCTTCAGTATTTTAAGCTGCTATGCTAGCCATTTCACCACAGGTGACCCCAAGTAATGTTTTATTTGTAAAAAAAGTGCTTTGATACACTTATTTATGTATTTTTTTTACTTTCACTTACCTACATATGAAATATACAGTAAGGGAAAGTATAGCGACTTCCGGTTTTCAACGGAAATAAACGTTTTGGTCTTCCCTGAGTCTAAATAACCAAGTCGAGCGAAATGGTCTGTGTGTGTGTGAACACGACTAGCTCAAAAACTTTAAACCGTTCGATCCTGAAATTGGGCATTTGGTGTATGTATATGCCCGCACTTTGACAGCAAAAATTTAGTCAAAATTGATCAAATGGAGGGGAAATTTTATTTCATAACTTGTTTTTCCATTTTTACGTATTTTCGATTTTCTCAAAAATAGCTACAAAGTTAACATACAGGAGAAAAATATTCCGTCAACTCATAAAACAAGTTAAGCCCGGGCAATGACAGACGATTGTTTATAATTAAAGATGTTCTGTTCATTCAATGGAAATTATTTCTTTGATGGTGACTATATGAAGTTTTAAACAACTACATACAGAATTATAAAATCAGACGACGTTGAGCGTTATGCTTGCAATACCGTATTGTCTTAAGTAAAAACTTTTATTTAATAATAACAAAATTTAGTGTAATTTAAAAAACAAATACAAACAAAAATAACTAAATAAATGTGGAAAAATGTGTGACTTTGAGAAATGGCATTTAACAAACCTCTCTTCCTCACTAAAGTGAAACATATAACTAAGTAAATTATATTTATGTTAATTTACTTATAATATTAATATTATACCTAATATTTTAATTAAATGTTATTGCCTAATATAAAATTAAATGTTATTATTGCTATACAGAAATAAAAGTTGATTAAGATAGAAGAAAGCGGTTCTTTTTTTACTTTCACTTACCTATATATGAAGTATATAGTGTTTTCAACGGAAATACACGTTTTGGGACCCCCTGAGTCGAAATAACCAAGTCCCGCAAAATGGTCTGTGTGTGTGTGAACAGACTAGCTCAAAAACTATAAACCGTGGGAACCTGAAATTGGGCATTTAGTGTAGGTATATGCCCGCGATGTGACAGCAAAAATTTCATCAAATTTGCTCAAAGGGAGGGGGTACTTTATTTAATAACTTTTTAAGTCTTTTTCGATTTTCTCAAAAACGGCTCTAACGATTTTGATTAAACTGAGTATTTGATCTATTTATATGCCCGAGATAGGACTGTAAAAATTTCATCAAAATTGATTAACCGGAGGGGGGACTTTACTTAATAAATTTTGTATCATTTTCACATGTTTTTTTTATTTACTCAAAAACGGTTTTAACGATTTTTATCAAACTTGGTATTTAATGTATTTATATGCCAAAGATGTGATAACCAACATTTCATCACAATTGATCAACCGGAGGGGGGACTTTACTTAATAAATTTTGTATCATTTTCACGTGTTTTTTTTATTTACTCAAAAACGGTTTTAACGATTTTGATCAAACTTGGTATTTGATGTATTTATATGCCCGAGCTATGACTGTAAAAATTTCATCAAAATTTATCTACTGGAGGGGGGACTTTACTTAATAAATTTTGTATCATTTTCACCGTTTTTTTTTTTATTTACTCAAAAACGGCTTTAACGATTAACAAAAATAAGATATGAATGTAGAAAAATGTGTGACTTTGGGAAATGATGTTTAGCAATACATGTCAATTTCTATTCTAAGTAAGTTGGTAAGTAAAAGTTGTGTGTTGCGCGCACGCACCAGATTTTTTATTTTAAAGCAAGGAAAGCTGCTGTGTCGCCTCGTCCATTTATATTTGATTTATAATATGCGAGAAATTATGAGATCATTAAAAGATAATTGGCAACTTGTCAAGGTTCTGTTCAGTATCTTCATATATATGCACTAATGAAACATTTCCTTCTGCTCGAGTTATTTTCTATTTTCCTATGAAATTTTCAAATTCAGTAAAAGGTTGAGGAAATTGTGATTTCAGTTGTTGAACTCTGCTGCTCACAGATTTTCATTTAATTCAGTAAGCAGTAATTGATATCCTGGAGGATGTTTGTGGGATCCTGGTACTGCTGCAAAGACAACTGAATAAAATCATTATCAATTTTACAATTCCTTCGCGTTTAGTCAAAAGGAAGAACCGGTGTAGCTCATTGAGTTCATTTGCTTCAAGGTCCTGAGTTAGAAACTGGCTTGTTGTAGAATATTTTAACTATTCTGTAACTGAACATCTCGGTGGTCGAGAGGCCATCCTGTGGCAAACCCAGCCTCTACTAGGTTGTTACAAAAGTCCTTGTTCACAAAATTAATTTTATTCAAATGTGAGTACAAAATTTACAAATCAAATTTATTCTTCAAAATACAGGCCATCATTTTCAACTACTTTAACCCATCCTTCAGCCAAAAGTTGTAGGTATATGGATCATCGACGACTGAAGGACGACCTGATCTAGGTTCATCTTCAAGGCTTGTATTCCCAGAATTAAACCGCCTGAACCAAAATGCGGCCGTGTTTCGATGCACCACACTTTCCCCTTCCACTGCACAAATTTCCTCGGCTGAGGCCTTTGCACTAAAACCTTTTTTCCAATAATGCCTAAGAAGGCCGCGGATGACAAATTTTTCTTCCGACATTTCTAGTGAAATTTAATAAACTGAATGAAAGGCAGGGACAGTTGGCGTACATAGATAATTAGAGGATTAGTTAATGTAAACATTGACATAAGAATTGTATTCGTCAGAGATAAATAAGGATTAAATTAGAGACCTCAATGTAAACAACTTGATATGCACAAGGACTTTTGTAACAACCTAGTAAAATTTGGGTACACTTAATTGAAAAATTAAAGGGGGAAACCTGGCGGTTGAGAGTGATCATGGACAAATCACTTCCTTCCACGACCCCTGACCTTGAAACATTACATGGTACTACAACCAAGACCTGTTTTTTTTTTGGGGGGGGGGTCAAATGGTTTATTTATAATAGCTTAATAAATTAAGAGTTTTTGTATCTTCATTCTTTTTAAAATTCATAATTTACAGTAAAGACCAGGCTCTCGAAATAATATAGTTTCATTTATTATTCAAGAATAAAGATATACAAACAGACAGAATTTATAATTTTTCAAAAACTTTGTAAATCTTTATTTAAGCTTCACATTCGATTAGTCAAGTCCTTTTTCCCAAACACTATTGAATTTATTTTCATATTAGAACGATTCATTATTGTAATATAGATTACGAAATTTGATCATTTTTTTTCTCTATATTACTAATTTCTGGGAAGGGGCCCTATGTGCATGTATATAAGCCCCAGTTTTCAAATGAAATTATCTCTTTTGGACCCTAAAGGGTCACGTACTTATGCATATTTTATATTGCGTGTTTTTTTGTTCGTTCTGTGTATCTGATATCTGATCCAGGTCATGACCCTCCTCCCCCCTCAAATATTTAGGATTTAAATTTTTTTTTTTTTTAACGATTAATGCAATTAGGTAATTTGTTTAACGTCCCTTTGTGCTGCTAAGACTATTAGGACGATGTCACAGTGGGAGTCCTAAATTTTGCCTAACCAGGTTTTATTAGGATATTACCGAGTACCTGACATCGTACAGGCTCGGGACCTACATTTTACGTCCTATCCGAGGGACGGAATTGCTAAGGATTTTTTACTTCCTTTAAACCACCCCCCGCCCCACGGGGTCGTTGGGCGCGAACCCGCGACCTTTAGTGTTGTAGGTTGCCATGCTAACCACTAAACCACAGGAGACCCCACAATTAGGTGGTTAACTACTTATTACTTTGTATTAAGAAGTACTGGGATCTAAAAACAACCAAAAGTGTTATGTTTAGGGCAATTAGGTAGTTAACAATGCCCTAAACATAACACTTGTGGTTGTTTTTAGATCTTAGTACTTCTAAATGCAAGGTAATAATCTCATAGAGAAATGGTGCTGTCAGGCACGTTATTATGAGACAGATGGGTCATGACCCTGCATTTAATTTTTTCAACTTGAACAGAAACTAGATTGAAACAGGCCAGTAAATAGATTGGGACGGTTACTAGAACATTTGAAGTCGTCGGGGGAATTTAGATATTTAAGTTTAACGATTTTCTATAAAAATTCTATAAAAAAACGGAATTCTAAGTAGGAGACTATGTTAAAGACGGGAAATTCTTGATATTTTTCGGTTGTAAATCGCATTTTAATTTTTCCCAAAACTGAAAAACTACAATTCATAAAACTACACTACCATAATTGATGTGAATGAAGTTCTTCATAGAATGTTTGGATCTATGAAGCATTCTCAATCAACCTGTTAATTAATGCGGTTATACAAAACCGAATTTAATGATATTTACCCGATCAGTATTGAAGAACTTAAAATTATCAAAAAAAAAAAAAAAAAAAAAAAAACATTTTAGATTTAATACAAGAACGTAGTTAAGTTGCATTTAAACGCTCAAGCCATTTGCTCAAACTGGCTACCTCAAGCCGATTTGCACAAATAAATCCTTGACATGAAGTTTGTGCAAGCCAAAAAATTTGGCTTGTGCGAAATCTGTCCGGACTGAAAATTGGCTTGAGGTTGGTGTATTGGCTTGAGCGTGTAAACGATGCTCAAGCCATATTTCCAATTTCAGGCATGCGCATTGAATGAAACCCGTAAATATGTACTGTCTACGTACTGCATTCCGAACAGATTTCAAAATTAATTCATCCTCTACGTTCTCCATTTTATAGAACTATAAATTAATTACCAACTATTGAGAAATTAGAATTGGTATGTTCTTCACATTAACGACTCACAAAACTGCGCTGTTTAGGGTTCCTCACCTATAGTTGTGTAAAATTGAACTGAACTTGTAATAATAAGTATTACATCGCTAAAAAGCTGCCTATTTTTTTAGCATCAAACCAGAAGCATTCCAGATGCACTGGAAGCTTTCTGTTTAGTGCGAAAGAAAACTTATTTTATTCTTTTAAATTTCGCATTCTTAAACCTGTTTTACAGGATTAAGTTTTTATAAAAATGTCATCCACTTTTGACTGCAAGTGGTGATCCAAAAGGATTAAATATACCTAAGTATATGTATATGTACAGGAGATTTGTCCCAATTGGCTTCTTGCTGACTAACTGCCATCAAACCAAGTTTGATTGGTTTTCCCATTCACTTGGCTCTTGTTCGAAAACCAACCAATCAAACTACGCTACTATTTATGACAATCCACGATCAGCTTGTTGGAATGAGCCTGTTAAGTTTTGTGACCAATCGGCACGTTAGTTCGGCAAGGTATCAACTGCCCCAGATAAATGTGTTAAAAGATTTGGGTTGCTAATACTGTTTCTTTGTTTTAACGTCACTTTATGCCACTAAGGCTTATCGGACGATGCTATAGTTGGAGTCCTAAATTTTGCCTATCCAGATATAATTAGGATAGGGACCTTTAACGAGTACCTGACATCGTATAGGCTCGGGACCTCCATCTTAGGTCCTATCCTAGGGACGCATTTTCACGCTTCAATTGTTAGATAACATTATATTTTCAGTCTTACTGTATTATTGAATAATGTGTTTTATTTACTCTGTTTAGAGGTTTTAATGATATGAAATAACCTAGAATAAAGGCAGTTTTCAGAATAATAAGATTAAGGTTTTCTAATAATAATCTAAGTAAGCGGAGATTTATCGATTTTAGATCGTTTGATTTAGTGGCTGTTTGCTCTAATGTAGGTTAATCCATGTTATGTTATGTAAAGACGCAACAGCAATAAATAATATTAATCTGTCATAAAGTATGTTAAGGTCAAATAATATAGATATATCTAGATATTGAAGTAAACCCGAAAAATAAATAAAACTTAGAGATATTTCAGAAACTAGTTCAAATTTATTATATAAGTCGCTTGTTTTTCAAGTGTAGTAAAGATTTCTACTCCTGCAGATTTGACAAAGATATTACGTTTTCGGAATATACTTATATCACTCATCATCGGAATAGACAAAAAAAAATCACTTAGACCAACAAAATTAAAAAATTAAAAAAAGAAATAGAACGAATACTCACTAACTTTACATTATTGATCATGATTTTACATTTATGATTATCATCATACTGCTCATACATGAGTACATTAAAATACTTTTATATTTTATAAAATATAAAATATATAATATTTCGAAAACCCATACGATGCGTGTTCGACTCTCCAAAATCATTTAGATGATATTTCTGCATGGGCAAAAAGATGGAGAGTAAAAATGAACGAACTAAAAAGCGTATTTATAGTTTTTACTCTTAATCAGGGGCTGTGTCCACAGGTATATTTCAATGATGTTCCCATTCCTACTTCCCAGGAAGTTCGATACTTAGGACTTCACCTGGACAAAAGACTGACATGGAAAACCCACATCACACTAATCAGAAAGCAACTAAACAAACGATATGGACTATTATCAAGATTACTTGACAGACGCTCTAAATTATCCCTAACCAACAAACTTACAATATACAACATGCTCATTAGACCCATTTGGACATACGGGATAGAGTTATGGGGCACTGCAAAGCCCTCAAATATCCAAAGGATCCAATCCTTTCAATCGAAAGTGTTAAGGAGGATAGTAGATGCACCGTTCTACGTGACTAATGACTTAATACACAAGGACCTTAACATCCAAGCAGTAATCGATACAGCCACACTATTCTACAATAACATCCATCAAAGACTAACTTTCAACATGAACCCACTAGCAGAAACACTTAAATCCACCACAAATCCACACAATCCACCCCGACGATTGTTGAGGCGATGGCCTAGAGACTTATTGGTATAACCAACGCCAATGTATCTATCACACATAGGTGTGGATCGCGGATTTGCTCATTGCAAAAAATTTTTTGCAGATAGCAAATTTAAAACATGTGACATAATTAAATAAATAAAAAAAAAATATTTTAATAACTTACAGATACAATGTAAGAAGTTAAATTGACATTATTTTAAAAAACATCTGTTCATTAACCTATAATAGACGAAAAGTAGTTATATATTCATTATATTAAAACCTTTGTCTGGCATTGCCTATGGCATATCTAGTTATTTTGCACTTCAAACATACTACTCTTATATTAGAATGGAAACTGTATAGCTACAAGTAACCTCCTTTTAACACATGTTTATTAATATACATTAGTAGCAGGTAAGGTTAGCGCACCAAAAAGATTTTTCAGGCCTAGTTCCGAAAAGTACTACTTGACGGAGACCGAGTATTGAAAACACATGTTTTTGACGGATTATGATGAAAAAAAAAATCTGGTGCGTGCGCGCAACACACAACTTTCACTTACCAACTTACTTAGATTAGAAATTAATGCGTTTTGTTAATTGCCACTTCTCAAATGAACAGAACGGCTTTAATCATGAACAATGGTCTGTCATTAAAGGCGTACTCCGCATGCCTGGGCTCAACGAGTTTTATGAGTTGACTGAATATTTTTCTTTTTTCTCCTCTCTATGTTTTCTTTATTTCTATCATATCTCATATTTAGCCATTTCTTATTTTTAGGCGTAACGAGAGACAGTTAATTTCTGCATATAAACAAAAACAAAGGTACTTTATAGGAAACAAACAAACAAAAAAGGCCCTCCCCAAAAAAAGCTCCCTCAGAACATTTTAATAATGATAAAGCTTACCTGATATTAAAGAACACCTAATTTTCATTTAATACGCTGAATTTGATAAAAATCGTTAAAGCCGTTTTTGAGATCATCGAAAAAAAGGTAAAAATTGGGGAAAAAAATATGAAATAAAGTGCCCGCTCCGTTTGACCAATTTTGAAGAAATGTTGGCTATTACATCTTTGGCATATACATACATCAAATACCCAATTTCATCAAAATCGTTAAAGCCTTTTTTGAGTAAATAAAAAAAAACACGTGAAAATGATACAAAATTTCATAAGTAAAGTCCCCCCTCCGGCTGATCAATTTTGATGCAATGTTGGCTATCGCATCTTTGGCATATACATACATCAAATACCTAGTTTGATCAAAATTGTTAAAACCGTTATTGAGTAAATAAAAAAAACACGTGAAAATGATACAAAATTTATTAAGTAAAGTCCCCCCTCCGGTTGATCAATTTTGATGAAATTTTTACAGTCATATCTCGCGCATATCAATAGATCAAATACTCAGTTTAATCAAAATCGTTAGAGCTGTTTTTGAGAAAATCGAAAAAAACTTAAAAAGTTATTAAATAAAGTACCCCCTCCCTTTGAGCAAATTTGATGAAATGTTTGCTGTCACATCGCGGGCATATACATACTCTAAATACCCAATTTCAGGTTCGCACGATTTATAGTTTTTGAGCTAATCTGTTCACACACACACACACACAGACACACTGACACACAGACACACAGACACACACACACACAGACCATTTCGCGGGACTTGGTTATTTTGACTCAGGGGACCCCAAAACGTGTATTTCCGTTGAAAACCGGAAGTCGAAAATTTTCACGATCGCAATACTTCCACTTACTATATATTTCATATATAGGTAAGTGAAAGTAAAAATTGGAAAAAAAAATATGAAATAAAGTGCCCGCTCCGTTTGACCAATTTTGAAGAAATGTTGGCTATCACATCTTTGGAATATACATACATCAAATACCCAATTTCATCAAAATCGTTAAAGCCTTTTTTGAGTAAATAAAAAAAAACACGTGAAAATGATACAAAATTTAATAAGTAAAGTCCCCCCTCCGGCTGATCAATTTTGATGCAATGTTGGCTATCGCATCTTTGGCATATACATACATCAAAAACCCAGTTTGATCAAAATTGTTAAAACCGTTTTTGAGTAAATAAAAAAAAAACACGTGAAAATGATACACAATTTATTAAGTAAAGTCCCCCCTCCGGTTGATCAATTTTGATGAAATTTTTACAGTCATACCTCGGGCATATAAATAGATCAAATACTCAGTTTAATCAAAATCGTTAGAGCCGTTTTTGAGAAAATCGAAAAAAACTTAAAAAGTTAATAAATAAAGTACCACCTCCCTTTGAGCAAATTTGATGAAATTTTTGCTGTCACATCGCGGGCATATACATACTTTAAATACCCAATTTCAGGTTCGCACGGTTTATAGTTTTTGAGCTAGTCTGTTCACACACACACACACACACACACACACACACACACACACACACACACACACACACACACACCATTTCGCGGGACTTGGTTATTTTGACTCAGGGGGCCCCAAAACGTGTATTTCCGTTGAAAACCCGAAGTCGAAAATTTTCACGATCGCAATACTTCCATTTACTATATATTTCATATATAGGTAAGTGAAAGTAATAAATAAATATTTCTTGTCACCATACTACGATGTAATCACCTGTTTTACACACCTAATTTGCGGTCCGAAAGCTACACTTCGCCGCCCTAGGGCCGAAAATGAATATTTCGCCCTAGGGCCGCAAAATCAGCTGTTTATTATTTTAATTCATTCATTTCATTATATACATTACATAGGTTTGTTTTGCTCGTATTATTTTTTAGTTATTTAGTAATTATGGCTAATAATATATCAGAATCTATAAATAGAAGAGCAACAGAAATCATAGCAGATTTGTTACCAGCAAAATCAAAAGATAGGTATGACGAAGAGTATACAAAGTTTTTGAACTGGTTAAAAATGGAAAATGTAAAACCTGTAGATGTGAATGATGAAGCTTTACTCGTATATCTCTCGGTCCTATCAAAGCAACAAACACATATGTTTATCTCTCTTTATTAACTTACATAATAACATAAAGTAAAACAATCCATACATTAAACATTCATCATGTCCCCAAAAAGAAAATCTTGTTTTTGATTAATGTTATATCGTATTAATATTTATTGTAGTATGGTGAAAAATAGCGATCCTGCCTCGGGCCAAAGAGCTTTTGCAGGCCCTGGAACTTTTCATGACCTCGACTACGTCTCGGTCAAAAAATATCTCGGGCCGGCAAACGCACACTTTCGGCCCTTGGTACGAAATATACTATATCAGTACAATCATATCGCTCGTCAACAAGGAGAGCTTAAAAAACTGTTTTTTTTTTTTGGATAATCACATGAATTTTCACCTGCATTCTGAATTTTACTAAGTATCCTCAAACAGGGACTAGGGAAAATAGTCTTTGATCACAAATAGTCTACCATTGGGGCAGTGAGTAGCTCAAAACTAGCCCTCTACCTCAGTTATCATCATCCCCTCCATAAAAAAATATCGTAACTCGTGCTGAAAAAAAAAAAAAAAAAATTGGCAATCGGAACTATTAATAATATTGTGACTATATACTGGCATTGTTTTGTCATTCTGATCCTGAGGTTATCCATGTAATCCTCAAAATTTGGAGGAATGGCATTTAAAAAAACACGTCAATTTCTAATCAAAGTAAGTTGGTAAGTGAAAGTTGTGTGTTACGCGCATCGCACCAGATTTTTTAGTTTTTGTGTTTGATATCGAAAAAAAACATTAAAATTGTTATTATATTAATTTGTGTTCCAATAGATAAAACCTCTTACTTAAGTACAGTTCATTTTTAGCTCCAGCGATAGACAGATCTAGCCGGACTTGTGGTAGTGGACCTAGCACAACTTTTTTTGTGTTAAAGTATATATTTCAATAAATATTTTCCTTATCGTGATATTTGAATATATTTTTTACTGGCTATGATTCTCCCTTTTCTATTTACTGTTGAAATACTTCGTCTTATAGGACCCCAGAGTTTCGATTCATAGTTTTATAAAAACGCAAATTTCTGACATACGACCTTGAGCAGTACCATCGACAATATTCTGTCACAGTTGGCCTCGTGGACCGAGAGACCATCCTCAATATCTCTACAGCGTCTCTATCGATTCTATCTATAGATCTATATATCGATTCTATCTATAGATATACTTTTTGGCCTATCACCAGGTCTCTTGATCCAATGGAGGCTTTACCGGTTTTAAGGCAAAATATATAAAATAGACGAATGGTTGGCAACTTAAAAATAAACTTTATTAGATTTCAAGACCTTAATCCCCACGAAATGACTCCATATTACCTATTAAGGTCAAGAATTTCTCCCTCTTTCTCTCTGTAAATAATAATCTCTCTATATTATCATGTAACGACAATGTAATGATTAGGGGTGGGATTTTCATGTACTTACATATTTTCTTCTGAGGCTTAAAAATGCACGTATAATCGTTCTAAATATTTTTTACCATTAAATAGGGTTAACCATACAGTTATTGGCACCCTTAAGACTAAATTTCAGTGGTGAAATTAAAAAAAATACTTCTTATGAAGGGATCTAATTGAAACTTCCTATAACTCCTCTTTATCTATCCTTATAAAGACTCAAGAGGTTTTTTGGGATTAAAAGTTTCAATACAAACAAAAAAAAAACCTGTACCATTACAACCCATAAAGGGTCTTGGGTTCAGTACTATGTAAGGAAGAGTACTGTTTCTTGGTCAGCGGTCGTGCAAGGAGGTGATTTGACCGTGATCACGCTCAACCGCCAGGTTTTCCCCCTTAATTTTTCAATTAAGGGTACCCACTTTATAGAGGCTGGGTTTGCCCCAGGAGGGTCTCTCGGCCCACGAGACGAACTGTGGCGAATAATAAAGATATCATAAGCCATGTCAGATTCGAACTCGGGACCTTTAGCACAGCAGTCCACTGCCTTACCAGTGGGCTACCCCGCTCCCTAAAAGTTCAATAGTTTTACAATATGGCAATATTTATTGTAAAAAGTGCAACAACTAGTTATTAACATCCTGTGAATTTAATTGTGATGTAATTCCCTTTGTTTGTTAAAGTCTTACTTCATAGATGACAAAGAAGGACCTTTCAAACATTGGACTCATGTATATCTTGTAGTAAAATTAGGACTTGTTTACCTATTTCATTAAGTTAAATTTGGGGTGCCAATAACTGTACTGAGTGCCAATAACTGTATGGTTTACCCTATACCACTTTTATTTTCCATATTTTTTCGTTTTTTAATTATTTTTACATTTTTATATTTCGATAAATACATACTTTTGTCCATATCTTACAACTTTTAGGGAATTTACTTCAAATTTATTGTTACTTATTTACTTGTTTTATGTATATCCAAACGATACCTAGAATAAATAAAGTGTAAAGCAGAGAATGAACTTAGGGATTGAAATATTTCTTGGAAAATCAAAAGGCCCAAAGCAATATCGACAGTTCTCAGAAATTTCGATCCCCCTCTTTTGTTATATAAATGCCACATCCTTGACAATGCTTATGTTGCCTCAGGGGCTTTATAAATTTAGCGATGAGTCCACAGCTAATGTGTGGAATGCCAAAAAAGGAAAGAAAACAGAAAAAACGCTTAGCACGTCGCGGAGTTTGCCGAAAAAACATTTAAATGGGCCAATGAAGGTGTCATGAATTGTTTCTGGTGCCAAAATTTCATTGGATAAACGATTATTGGTTTTAAAGTATTTAAAAACGGCGAAAAACGTAGAAAATAGGTCTACTGACTCGTCAGTCGACCTGGAAAGAACGTTCAGCAAATAAAAAGCTTTACTTCATTTACTTATTTACATTTTTTTTTTATAGCGTAGGCAGTGGCGGATCTAGAAATTTCTTAGGGGGGCGCACTTTTTTTTTTACGATCCATGAGTAATGAAGGCCCTAATTTAAAATGCAAATTAGTACATAATGACATTGTAAATTACTGTAAATGTTTAAATACAATTCATTTCCAATAAGCGGACTTGAAAAATGACTAAATATAGCTCATTTCATATATAAATAGTAATACTTTATCAGTGTCCTCACCTCTCGGGGGGGTGGGCGCCCCTCCCCTGGATCCACTACTGAACTAGGGGGGCAAGCTATGGTCGTTCAGGTTGTAAAATCGGAAAAGGTGAATGAAACCAAAATTATATATAATTATAGCAGTGCTTTATCAACTAAGTTATTACAATTATTCGCTTGAAAAAAATGTATTCTATTATTGCTTCCAGCCTTTTCTGCCCCCGCTGGGTACGCCCATGGTAGGTGAGGAAGGTTGATATGCGTTCTTACATTTCCAAAAATTGTATTAACTACATTGGATATTTTAATCTATATTTATGGTTTATGTGAATACTGAATATTTAAGTATTTTAATTTTCAGTCCATGTTTTTATTTATTTTTTTTTTTCGTCCATATCTTCATATTATTATTACATACAGGGAGACCAAAAAGTATTTGCCTTAATTTTTTCTAATTGTAAGTCAGGAAATAGAGATAAAAAAATAAAATATTGTTTATTTGATACAAAAATTAATAACTAAATATAATCTCTAACATATTTTAAAAATGAAAAAAACATGGATACAATATCGTCTATAAACTTTAAAAACCGAAATAAAAAGTATTTGCACACCTGATTTTATGGGACATAATCTATTAAAAAAAGTTCTTTAGTATTTGGTATGCATGCCATTAGCTTCAATAACTGCCTGATGTCGTCTAGGCATAGAATGAACTAAATTTTGAAGATACTCGGTACCCAACTGCTCCTATTCCTGAATTAAAGCTGATTTCAACATTTCTTTTCCACTAATTTTATTTTTTCGCACTTTTATGCCCAAAATGTGCCACACATTTTCAATTATATTTTAATCTGGACTTTGTGGAGGGGTATGCAACTGCTGGGGTGCGTTGTTTTTCGAGCGGAATGTTTCGGATCGTTGTCCTGCTGAAACATAAAAGTGTCTTAAATCCCAAACTTTTGAGCACTCACCAATAAATGGCTTCGCAAAATATTCTTCACATAACCTTCAGCATTCATATTTCCTTCTATAAAAGACAAATTCCCGACGCCATAGAATGATACCCACCCCCTAACCCTTACACTGCCACCCCCATGTCTTACAATAGGCATAACATTTCGAGGTAAAAATGCCTGGTTGGGTTTTCTCCAAATCATTTTTCTGCCGTCACTCCCAAAAATATTAAATTTACTCTCATCAGAGAATATTACATTTTTCCGAAATTCGATCGGCTTATTAATGTGAGCTTAAGCGAAATCGAGACGTTTTCTCCTATTAGTCTCGCTAATAAAAGGCTTTTTCCGTGGAGCCCTGCCGTGTAGGTCTTCGCTGTTTAAAATATTTTTTATAGTGGATTAACTTACTTGTTTATCAGACGTTGAAGCGACCATATCCGCTAACTCCCAAGCAGTTAACCGAGGATTAGTCTTCACCTTTCTTACAATTGTTCTTCTGTCTCGAGCACTAAGAGCTGTTGGACTTCCAGACTGCGGAGTATTTTCTGTCGTACCTCTTTCATCGTATCTTTTTATGACGTAGCCCAACGTCGAAAAGTTTAAAGTTAATTGAAGCGCGATATATTTAACTTTACTAAGTATTTCTCAATAAAAAAAATTTCTCCCTCACCACACTTGATAAGTTCTGACTTATGTTGATGAGAACTGACACTGGAGGATTAAAAGCAACTACACTTGTAATGTTTTCTGTGTACATGACAGGATTACCCTATAAAGGATCAGGATTGAACACAGTCAATAAGTGTGGAAATACTTTTTTCTGTAATCGTTGAATAATGGTAACATTACTAAACTGAAATGAGTGAAGAAAGTGAAACATTTTGCAATTGAGTGAAGAAAGTGATTACTTTCTTCACAAGTGAAGAAAGTGAATTGCCTTCTTAACTAGTAATAAGTATAAATTAAAAAATAATTTGAAGTTGGAAATTAAATGCTTTTAAATGCTTCTTAACATTGTAAGAATTTATTTTAACAAAATAAGTTGAAATGTGAATGAATTATTGGTGGAAATAATCAATATATTTTAAAATTTAAATATAATAATAATTACCTTCCTTGTTTATAACCTGCACTTGTTTATAACTGCACTACTTCACAACCATGCTTATAACCTACCAACAACATACCATAATCTTCACAACATCCTAATTTTGTTCATATTCTGGTTAGATCTGATCATGTATTACACGATTACAGAAAAAATTTAATATTACACTCGTGAAAAAAGTAGAATTTACAACTCTCGTGAAAATTACCACACTCGCTTCGCTCGTGTGGGTAAACGTTTCACTCGAGTTGTAAAATGATCTACTTTCGTCACTTGTATAATAAATAACTATTTATTGCGGTTTTTAATGTTTATTGACGATTTTGTATCCATTTTTTTTTTCATTTTTAAAATAAGTTAGAGATTATATTTAGTTATTATTTTTTGTATCAAATAAACAATATTTTAATTTTTTATCTCTATTTCCTGACTTACAATTAGAAAAAGTTAATGAGTGCAAATACTTTTTGGCCTCACTGTATGTATATTTGCTAATATACGTCCATATTTTATTAACACATATTTTGAAATATTTGTCACATAAAAATCCTATCCCTGGCAATAATATATGTGATAATATTCGACATAATATACAATAATGACTGCCTACTTGTGAAACACACCTGTTATATGATGAGAGCTATAGATGACAGAATTGTGGCGTTGCACACAGCAATCGTTTTCGCCGTTTTCTTTTAATGGGCCAATTTTCTGCTCCTATTTTTAGCCAAGCCTCTAACTGCGTCTTCTCCTCTCGTTGTTATTGTTTCTTACTTTCGCCTTGAAAATGATTCTTTTTTTTGTAAAAACTGGTTATAAATTTATAGATAAACGAGCAGTTCCAGCCTCGCGTTGCTGTGGATCATTAGCTATAATGCGTCGAATTAATTACATCCTATTCTTTTTAATAAAGTCAAATCAAAATTCCCTGATAAAGATAAAGAACGTTTCAGCTAATCTAAAAACCAACGGGATTTAAAATAGAACTTTAGGCCAAATTTGAAATTGTTTGGTGAAGAATTTAGAAGGGTTAAATTTTTATTTTTTACATCTCATATTTGACTATAGTAAGTATTAATGATCCATTTATTTGACACTTACTAGATTATTTCAGCAGAGGCGAGATTAAATATAAATAACACATATGTAAAAGGAACTAATTCATTCATTCACGGCGCACAGTGGTCAATAATTGCTTTTTGGCGGACATAAATCTGCCATTTCCACAATTTTACAGATAAATTGATGGGATCTTTTTTATTACCTTCTTAATAGAATTTAAAAACCAAGGAAACTATTCCCGTTAAGATTGCTTTGGTATAAGTGTCCTTTTTGCTTACCCAAAACCAGGTTTCTTGTGTGTTAATACATAGAAGAACTTAATATTTTTCAGAATTTTCTTTTTTATTTTTTTAGTCTGAGGGTGGGCTTTCATACCACCGAGTATCCAAAAGAAAATTCAAATTGCATAGAACTTATGGGTATTTTAAAAACAACTAAAAATTCAACATTAAACTCGATTTTCTCCTTTTAGAAATAAGATATCAATATACCGATTTCACTGAAAGTTTACACCTAACAGCTAGTATATTACGTATTAGCAACATGAATTTGTTTCGCTTATTAGGGTACAAAAGCAATTTATATACGACTTTTTTTCAATAAAAACCGTTTTTTCTCGGTTTCAAAGGGGTGCTCCCCGGAGTTATCACTGGGGTAATTTCTAGTCTTACTTGTACTACGACCACATAAAAAGAGCAGTTAAATTCACTTGCGCCTTTTTTAGAAAAGTATGTTTTGTATATGTTTACAGAAAAAATGGCAATTTTTGCCCTGTAATCTGCTCTAAATGGTACTGGTACATTTACAGTCTCCTTCTAATCTATAACATAAAACGACCTCACCTGTACATAAGGTTTTCACTTATAAATGTATTGCGGTATAAAATTTTGAATAGCCGTATTGAAAACCTTGAGTACCTGTTTCCCTTTTTCAGTTGATTAGGTGAGATGAAAAAACTACTGAATAGCTGAAATCATATCCATATTTGACTTTTCCTGCAAACACTTATTATCTAGAAATAATCATTTTCTACGTATAGTTACTCTAGTTACTTGTAGTGGAGGGTAAAGAAATTAGTAAAGAATCAGTATGACTCTGCTCTTGTGCTGCTAATCGGCTTTGTCTGCCTTACTTAAGATAAAGCTATGTTTTCTCTACACAATCTATAGCACTACAAGTCTGATTCAGTCCTTCTTGTTTTGATACGAGAAAATTGGCAATGTCCACCCTAAAGTAGAGTCCAAAAATTTTAACGAGTGTAAATTGATCTGACGAATTAACTGAGAATGTTATACCGCAATATACATTTATAAGTGAAAACCTTATGTACAGGTGAGGTCGTTTTATGTTATAGATTAGAAGGAGATTGTAAATGTACCTGTACCATTTAGAGCAGATTACAGGGCCAAACATTGCCAATTTTTCTGTAAGCATATACAAAACATGCTTTTTTAAAAAAGGCGCAAGTGAATTTAACTGATCTTTTTATGTGGTCGTAGTACAAGTAAGACTAGAAATTACTCCAGAGATAACTCCGGGGAGCACCCCTCTGAAACCGAGAAAAACGGTTTTTATTGAAAAAAAGTAGTATATAAATTGCTTTTGTACCCTAATAAGCGAACCAAATTCACGTTGCTCATACGTAATATACTAGCCGTTGAATGTAAACTTTCAGTGAAATCGGTATATTGATATCTTATTTCTAAAAGGAGAAAATCGAGTTTAATGTTGAATTTTTAGTTGTTTTTAAAATACCCATAAGTTCTATGCAATTTGAATTTTCTTTTGGATACTCGGTGGTATGAAAGCCCACCCTCAGACTAGAAAGAACTCAGAAAAGAAAACTCTGAAAAATATTAAGTTCTTCTATGCTTTTTTGCATACTAACGAAAACTATCTATTAACACACAAGAAACCTGGTTTTGGGTAAGCAAAAAGGACACTTATACCAAAGCAATCTTAACGGGGATAGTTTCCTTGGTTTTTAAATACTATTAAGAAGGTAATATAAAAGATCCCATCAATTTATCTGTAAAATTGTGGAAATGGCAGATTTATGTCCGCCAAAAAGCAATTATTGACCACTGTGCGGCGCAACAGAGGCTTGAAGACAGGTTAGTTACAAGAATGATCGATCACCCCCGAATTGGTTTGGAAGTTCTTTCCTCTTCAGCCGGAACCCAATTACATAGTGCTGTCGTGCTAAAGGCATTCCCTTCAAGAGATTCACAAGAAATATTTAGAGCAACAATAATGATCTAATCATTTAGCACATAGTAGATTATTTCAGCAGTGGCGAGATTAAATATAAGTAACACACAATAAAGAATACTAATACTAATATAATAATAATAATAAGAATACTGTCTGGACAATTGTTCAGCCCCCCGGTACTTCGCTACAATGTGGCGAGACCTGGAGGGAGGGATCACAGAAGAGAAAGATTCGATCACGATCGGAACGGACTCACGGTTAGCTCAGTGGTAAGAGCGCTGCGACGTAGATGCAGAGGACCTGGGTTCGATTCCCGGCCGTGGTCGAATCTTTTATCTTCTAATAAAATAGTTTAATAAAGAATATATTTTATATTAATTTAACCATTATTGTGGAGTAACCACCTCGCGAGTATTTACGGGAGATGGACAATTTTTGTCCAATTTAGGTGGTTACTCCACAATAATGGTTAAATTAATATAAAATAATTTAAAAATTGACGAACGTCAAGAGATGCCCAAAATTGGACAAAAATTGACCATCTCCCGTAAATACTCGAGTTCGTGGGAGAGGTGTCAGTGAAGAGGAAGGATTTGGCACCGTTTGGAAGCGACTCCGTCGTGTATGGATAGCATACCGCGCATGTCACGCGGAAGACCCGGGTTCGATTCCCGGCGGTGCCAGATCTTTTCTCTTCAAAAATAAATTATTTAAAATAAAGAATATTATTGAAATAGGGCTTTCTACAATCACAATATACAGCAAAATGTACCAAAGTAATCTTTTGCTATAATAAATATTAAATAAATTCAGAATATAACACATGATGATGTGAGATATCGTATCAATAAGCTCTGCCTGAAACAGGTTATGAAGAGCAAGCTTATCAAAGCTTGATGGCGGTCGGTGGATGGAGGTGTTGTGTCCGCAGCAAACCTTGGGTTCGTTAAGCCTTCATTACTATTTCTATTATTATTTATATAATTATCAGTTTTTAAAAGTACCTTACATGTCATGTAAACATAGCATCTGTTTGATTTTAATTCCATTATTTTGTTATTTTTTATGTTATCAACTGTAGTTTATCTAATCTTTTAGCATTGATACTTTACATATTGCTCTTCATTTTAGCCCTGATGAAGATCCGCATGTTTCGATCGAAACGTAGGCTCTCCTAATAAAAAACTTTTGACTGAAATTATTTATTATTCTAATTGTTATTATGTTTAGTTAATAGGGGAGGGGATTAATTATTAATTTGTTCTTTTAAGATTGTACTTTGACAGATCTGCCTTATCGCAATCCTCCTACCTCCGTCTCGGCCTACCCCTCGGACGTTTCCCAGTCGGTCCCGTGCTTATTAACATGTTAGGTGCGACGGCATATTATGGGTATCCTGAATTGAACGGTATCAGTTCCCGGGGTCCGATTGCTGGAATGAGCCACGGACGATATCGGGCGTCGGGGTCCGATGGGAATGCTTTGACGAAAGCGTTATCTTTTGATTAAAAGGGAATTAAGTGAACGTCTCACAGGCAGTATCTCTTGGTGAGGATTGGAACTAGACATAATGGGCGCAGGACAGGCGGATACAGGATTTACGCCATTCTTTATCGAAAATCGGACCTCGGAGTCCGATTCTTAAAAACAACAGAATTTCAGCTGTTAGCAACATTTTCTGCACTAAAATGCAATAATCTCATTAAAAATCGACTAAATTGAGTGGTTGAAGTGTTCGGACTTTCGGACATGTTCATTTAAAAATCGGCAGTTAAGAGGAGAATGTAAAACATCGGACCCCGGGGACCGATCTCGCACCTAACGTGTTAATCTTATTAAGGATTCGCTCACATGAAAGTTCCGCAATTTTACACGCCTATTTCATTCGCCTCAATCACTTCTATTATATTTACCGGATACAGGTCACTCAGGCGTTGTATAGGTAAACCTCTAAATTCTCCGGTTGATTTGTCCATCTTTGGTCCAAATATAACGCAATAACTTATTTTCAAAAGCCCTCAGCCTTTGCCCATCATTTACCGCTTATGGGGAGCGTCCCTCAAGTGGCGAATGTGGGGATGGTCAGTGGAAACTTATACAAAGTTCCTCCCGGCTAAGTCCGTAGGATTCGCTGATTAACGATGAGATAGGCCCCCCAGGATTACTGTAGGGTTTGTCGTAGGGTTTAATGTCCTACTTACATATTTATAGTTCATCCAAACATCACAAACAGTTAATAACCAAACATAAAATCACAAACAGCTCTGTAGAAAAAAAAATTTTTTTTGGTGCCTTGAATCTTATAGCTGATTTTAACTATGTTTGGTGCTCTGATTCCTATAATGCAATCAGATTTTTTCTATCAGCTCTACTTTTTTAGCTTCAGCATACCTTAACAGTAGCTCTATTTAAATTTAAATACCTATGATATAGACAGCACAATCCGAAATAGATGTGTAAATGAATTATTTTAACACGCTTTTCTCCTTATTTTAGAAAATTAAACTGTTAGCTAACTTTATATAACTGTTTATAAAAATTAAAAAATAATAACTTGTAACAAGGCGTTTTAGTATGATTCCACCTACCGGCAAATTACTTTAATTACTTTTTGTTATGGTATACTTTTGAAATGCTCAACTGGATCATGGGATACCCACATGATGGCAGATTACTGCTGGAACCTAAAACGAGACTGTTTGAAGAAACATTCACGAAAGTCACGCAAATGAAGCTTCAGAAGTGTGAAATTAAGTCTCTTTGAAATGTAATTGGTTTATTTACTAAGTGATTATGTAAATAATGAGTGCGTTTATATGGTTTTAATTGATTTAAAATATTTTAAATAAAAAATTTCAATATCCTTGCTTTTTTCCAACTGCTATTAACCTTCATATGTATTCGAGTAATTACGTTTTAAGAGGTAAGTCACGCCATTTATATATCTCAACAACTAGAGCTGATAGAGGAAAACTAATGGCGAATTTGGATTCAGCGCAGCAATTATACTCAGAATCAGCTATATAACATTCGACATCAAGACCACTGTGTCCTGTGTAATTATATAAAAGATAGTAAAAATATATATATGAACATTTGAATTAGTAGCTTGAAAAAATTCAATAGAAAAAAAAGTAAGAATAAGTGTTCCCGTCTACCCCTTTGAACATAGATACTATAATTCAGGAAAATATAACTGCAAAAAAACATTTACAAAAAAATGGACAATGCGATATCTCTGCTATCAGTGCTGGGATCTCGTCACAATTTCTTTTGTAAAAAAAAAAAAATAAATGTAAACTTCTCCTTGAGGAAAGTTATCGCGATGATCTCGAAGAAGGCGGCCTTGTCGTGATAACTCCTCTTCACACTTCTTGTTCTCGAGTTCATTCAAACACAAATTTGTTGGAATTAATTTTGGATGCTATTTTCTTGAAGTTTTTTTTTTTTTTTTTTTTTTCCTGGGATGGAAGAATAAAATAGTTGATTATTTATCTAGCATCTAAATTATGTGTTCTCGATTAATTTTGAATCAGAAGTTGCTCTGATTGACTTTTGGCCTTATTGTACTTTAGACAATGTATTTGTGCAAAAAGTTATATCTTCATGTTTCGCATATTATCTTTATCTTTATAAACACATACATATAAAAATCTCGTTTCCCAATGTTTGTCGAAGGTAAAATCAGAAACTACTCAACCTATTTTGATTAAATTTGGCTCATTGTTTTTGTTTTTTTATGTTTGTCCAAAATAAAAGATAGGATAGTTTTTATCTCGATTATTGGCCTTAATATTTCCTATTATGCAAATCAAATGTTAACACGTGTCATTCATTAGCACACTAAGGTCAAATATAAGATGTAAAAAATAAAAACTTTAACCTATCTAAATTCTTTACCAAACAATTTTAAATTTGACATAAAGTCCTATTTTAAATCCCGTTTTTATTAGCAGATTAGCTGAAACGTATATATTTTTTTTTATAAACGTATTTTTTTTTTTTAAACGTATATATTTTGAAACGTATAGTTTTTATCTTATAAACGTTGAATTTTGATTTGACTATTAAAAATAATCTCTATATATATATATATATATATATATATATATATATATATATATATATATATATAAGAGGCTTTGTCCTGACTGACAGAATCAACGCAGAGCAAAGACTACTAATGATAGAAACTTGAAGTTCGGAATTTACATTTTAAACGCGATGTAGGTAACCACTAAGAAAGGAATTTCAAAAATGTAACTCCTAAGGGGCTTAAATGACGAATGACGGGGTTTAACTCTAACGGAAATCTATTTTTGAGATTTTAAACCATATGTTTTTTATTTGAATATCGATCTAACGTTACAATATTACTAAAATAGACAGTCACATAAAATATGGCTACTGATTATTTAAATACTAGTGGTAATGAAATTATGCACACTTTGATTCCCATGATTGGGGATGGTGCGCGTTTATTTCGATCTCTCCCCCAAATATATAAGAGGCTTTGTCCTGACTAATATAATCAATGCAGAACAAAAACTACTAATGATAGAAACTTGAAGTTCGGAATTTAGATTTTAGGTAACCGCTAAGAAAGGAATTTCAAAAATGTAACCCCTGAGGGGTTTAAATGGCGAAACTGTCGTTTAACTCTAACGAACACCTATTTTTGAGATTTTAAAGCATATGTTCCAATTTTAGTATATGTACCACCGAAGCGAGTACAATTAAATCATATGTTTTTTATTTGATGTATTAAATAGACAATGCTATTAAAATAGACATTCACCTAAAATATAGCTAATGATTATTTAAATATTAGTGGTAATCAAATTATGCACACTGTGATTCCCATGATTGGGGATGGTGCGTGTTTATTTCGATCTCTATCATCTCTATATATATATATATATATATATATATATAGGAGGCTTTGTCCTGACTGACAGAATCATCGCAGAGCAAAAACTACTAATGATAGGAAATTGAAGTTCGGAATTTAGATTTTAAACGCGATGTAGGTAACCACTAAGAAAGGAATTTCAAAAATGTAACACCTAAGGGGCATCGAAAATCATGTTCTAAAGCCGAAAAATGTAGCGTTCACGACGAGTAAGCAATTTTTTGTTTCGGCGGTTTTAGTAACTCTCTCCATTACGCGTCCCTCTCTCTTCTACCGAGCCTCTCAGCTTCCCCCTCCAACATTCCACCTACCGGAAGCTCCGATTCTACTAAATCTCATTAACATCAGTTAACATATTGTATTAAATCAATACCAAGATAATGATCACAGAATTGATTTTAAAGGCTCGCGGGCAAAGCCGCGACGGGGAATGCTAGTACTATATAACTAATTCAACGCATTGTAGCTACTGAGCCACATCAACGCATGCCAGGGTTTGCTCGTAATATTATAATTATTAAATACTGGAAAGCAACCTAATCAAGAAGTAAAAAAAAAAAAAAAATTAAATACGTGGCTTAGTAATATTCCTATAAATAGGATGAGAAAAGTTCAAACCACGGCCGGGAATCGAACCCAGATCCTCAGCATCTCCGTTGCAGCACTGATCGCTTTGTTGTTTCTTTAACTTCCGTTTATGCTACTAAGCAATCGGAAGATGCAGTGGGGGTCACCTGTGGTGTAGTGGCTAGCATAGCTGCCTACAATTCTATGAATCGCGGGTTCACGTCCCGCGGTGGCCTTGTACTTTTAATTGGAGTAAAAGAGGGTGACGGGACGGCCGAGTGGGCAAACGCGTCAGAAAATACGCGTTGCCCATGGCAACGTTTGATTGAAACCGAAAGATAACAAGTTCAAAACCCAGAGCCAGGGGAAATTTAATAATACTCAGCATCAATCCCCCACCCTCTCCCCTGGCCCGGGAAACCCGGTCTCTCGGATAGGACGTAAAATGTCCTATCCGAGGTGCCCATCAGCCTGTACGATGTCAGGTACTCGTTAAAGATCCCTATCCTAATTACAACTGGATAGGAAAAATTTAGGACTCCCACTGTAGCATCGTCTGCTTTAGCTTTAGTTGCATAAAGTGACGCTAAAACCAACAAAATCTTTGGAATTATTTTGTAATATAATGGTATAAAATAATTGGAATTGTATTTGAATTATTTTCCTTAACTACATATAGTCTTTTAAATTTAAAGAAAGAGACTATTTGTACCCAGGTTAATGTTAGTATTTGAATTTTATTCTTATTTATTCTATAATTAATATTATTGCAGGTTTTATAGATCTTTCTGTTCCATTACTCGGTTGTGATAAATTTTAATTTGTTATTTCCATTATGTTAACAAGCAAACAAACAACCATTGAGCGCTGCAACGGAGATCTTTTCTCTTCTAATAATATTGTTTGAAAATTATAAATTAATTATGTAAAAATAAAAAAATGATTAAATTTCAACATACAGTCGACTCTGTTAAATTGGGTCAACGGATTATTGGGACCTCCGCTTAATTGAGCCATTTATTATAAAACGGATTCAAATGTAGGTAAAATATCACCGCTTTATTGGGACAAAACATCGGCTAATTAATTGGGCCTAAACATTCTGGAACTTAATTTAAAAAACTATGAGACCCTGTGTCAATCGAATAACCCAAGTATCTGAGACCAGGCCTGTTTTTCAACTAGAAGCAAGGAACCGCATCAAAAAGGTTAGTCGCTTTTTTTTATGAAAAAGGAAATGAGGAAAGTCCTTTTGACGCCTGGAAAAGGTGTACTAATTGTGTGGCTCGTTAGTTTATAACTAAAGTTGACTGTTAAAAAAAAATTGACACAAAAAAGTGTTCTGATTCATTTCTTATTTCCTCTTTATAATTATCTATATAAATAAAGTTGAAATTCTGTTTGTTTATTTGTTCTTTATAGAAATCCATACCGTTTGTCCTAAATTCTCCAAATTTCGGTCAGTGGTTCTTTGATACCAGGCGCGAACACCTGTCCATATTAAAATTGCATAACTTCAGCCGATCTTCAGCTTATATTCTTTATTCTTGTAAAATCATAATGATCTCACTTTACAATGTTTTTTTTTACAAAATCGACCGTTTCTTTAGAAAAATGTAATTCCCTGTGTGAAACCGGGATATATAGTTATAAATAATTTATGTATATAAAGATGAAATTCTGTTTGTTCTTTATAGAAATTCACACCGTTTGTCCTAAATTCGCTCAGTGGTTCTTTCATACCAGGTGCGAACACCTATCCATGTTAAAATTGCATAACTTCAGCCGATCTCTTGGTATATTATTTATTGTTATAATCATCGTTTTGATCTCGCTTTACATTGGTTTTTACAAAATCGACCGCTTGAGTCGATAAAAGTCTCAGTTTATAGATTTACAAAATGAAATTCTCCGGGTGAAACCGGGATATACAGCTAGTAATTGATATTATTTATAAGCAAATAGTTATTTTAATTTGTGTCATTTTGTATATTTTGTCATAATATAAAACACCTTTCTAATAAAAATACATTTTAACAGTTAAATTAATCGTATTATTTTCACCCCATCATTAAATTAATTGACGAGAATGCATTCGCCTAAATGCACCTATTAACTTGCTCTTTTCACAAATATGTCCAATTTATGGCATCATTTATCATAATTGTACGATAGTAATTAAGGGACTTTACGTGATTTTTTCTTTTCATTTACTCGTGGATTCACGATCTTGCTGTATTAGGTCCTAGATGGTCCTAATTGGGACAAAACAAATTTTTTCTATATGGCATAATAAAACGGAATCGACTGTATTAAAAAAATCTGGTGCGATGTGCGCAACACACAACTTTCACTTACGAACTTACATAGATTAGAAATCGAGGGGTTTCAAAATTTTGACTGTCACACCGAACATATACATACATCAAATACCGAGATTAATCAATATCGTTTGATCGATTCAGGAGAAAATCGAAAAACTTAGACAAAATTTTTTAAATAAAGTACCCCCTCTAATTTATCAATTTTGATAAAATTTTGACTGTCAAATCGCAGGCATATACATACATCGAATACTTAAAAATTAGACAAACTTCTTTAAATAAAGTACACTCTGTTTGACCAATTTTGATGAAATGTTTGCTGTCACATCACGGATATATACATATACCAGATACCCAATTTTAGGTTCGTATGGTTTATAGTTTTTGAGCTAGTCTGTTCATACACACACACACGCACGCACGCACACACAAACACACACACACACACAGACCATTTTGCGGGACTTGGTTATTTGGACTCAGGGGACCTCAAAATGTGTATTTCCGTTGAAAACCGTAAGTCGAAATTTTTCACGATCGCTATACTTTCGCTTACTATATATTTCATATATAGGTAACAATAATTACTAGTAGGTGACAATAAAAAGATGAATTATACAAATTCATAAAAATATATATAATGTGGCATTCAGGCGAAATCTCGCGAATGCTTTAAATGAATAAATTTTATCAATTTAGCCGGTCTTTAAATTATATCTTACTGTGACAAGTATTCCTTTCTTAAATTTATTTATTTTTTATTTGTTCTTGTATTATATATAAAAAATTAATGTGGTGTTTAAAGAGTGCTCAATAGCTTTGATATATATATATATATATATATATATATATATATATATATATATATATATATATATATATATATATATATGTATATATATATATATATATATATATATATATATACATATATATATATTATCGTACTTTTAATGCCAGCGACGCCTACTCAGAGAGATTCGATAACTGGGCTGGGTTGCGTGATATAGAAGGCAGCGGTATTTTTAGCTCCATTGATGAATTCCCTAGCTGGCCCATTCATCAGTCGCAACTAGGTCATCAATAAGCTCCACCAAGTGCTTCTACCTTCTGCCGCATTAATATGGCAGCAGTTAATCTGGTAATAGTCGAATGTTGAATTGATTATTCTTTCCTTATTTAGTGATTGCCGCTAAATCGGTTTTTTTGGACATTCCTTAAAAAAAACAAAATCATAAGACGGGACCAAATGGTCCTATACAATATATTTTTATCTGATAACCGTTTTTGCCTTCCGGTTAATACGTTGTTTGTTAGGAAATTATTTTTTCCGTGAAATGCGGCAACGAATGTGCAGCTACTGACGGGAATGTTTTTTCTTAGTTCCTAGAATCCATCTTTTGCCCCCCTCAATATTTCGGCAGGAGGGGACTGAATGTAAAAAATGAAATTTAAAATCGATTTTATGAATTTATCCGAGTTTATACAATCAAATTTAATAGATATATAAAATATTAGTTAATTACAGCAGACTCTATTGATTGATTATACCCAATTTCTTCATCTGATGTTTATTATTTTATTTTAACAAATTGTAGCTGTGTCGTTTTTTTTTTTTTTGTAAGCACCAGATATACATCAAATACCCAGTTTGATCAAAACCTTTAAAGCCATTTGTGACTAAATAAAAAATCTGGTGCGTGCGCGCAACACACAACTTTTACTTACCAACTTACTTAGATTAGAAATTGACGTGTTTTGCTAATTATCATTTCCCAAAGTCACACATTTTTCTACATTCATATCTTATTTTTGTTAATCGTTAAAGCCGTTTTTGAGTAAATAAAAAACCCCGTGAAAATGATACAAAATTTATTATGTAAAGTCCCCCCTCCCATAGATCAATTTTGATGAAATTTTTACAGTCATATCTCGGGCATATACATACATCAAATATCCAATTTGATCGAAATCGTTAAAGCCGATTTAGAGTAAATAAAAAAAACACGTGAAAATGTTACAAAAATTATTAAGTAAAGTCCCCCCTCCGGTTAATCAATTTTGATGAAATTTTTACAGTCATATCTCGGGCATACTTATACATCAAATACTCAGTTTAATCAAAATCGTTAGAGCCGTTTTTGAGAAAATCGAAAAAAACCTAAAAAGTTATTAAGTAAAGTACCCCCTCCCTTTAAGTAATCTTGATGAAATTTACGCTGTCACATCGCGGGCATATACCTACACTAAATACCCAATTTAAGGATCGCACGGTTTATAGTTTTTGAGCTAGTCTGTTCACACACACACACACACACAGACACACAGACACACACACACACAGACCATTTCGCGGGACTTGGTCATTTCGACTCAGGGGACCCCAAAACGTGTATTTCCGTTGAAAACCGGAAGTCGAATTTTTTCACGATCGCAATACTTCCACTTACTATATATTTCATATATAGGTAAGTGAAAGTAAAAAGGAAAAATAATGTCTTATTTTTCTTGTTTTTCAGAACATGAGTCATAAAATTCGCCGAATTTAGATCATTCACGATGAAAACAACATCCATTTTTTGTTGTTGTTTTTGTTTACTATCCATATTTGATGATATTCTATTTGTAAACAATAATAGAACTGCCTTTAATTATAGTTTTTTCTTATTAAACTAAAAACATGTTTATCAAATACTTATTTACTGAATTATTTAAATTATTTGAAGTTTTATTTTATTTGAATCATTTATCATTAATTATTTATGATTGGTATTCTGATGTAAAATGAGATTGATTATTTATTCGTTTATGAAATTATTATTTGTAAGGTTATTTGAAGTTTTAAAAAATATATAGTATTGGTTTAATTTATCTTCTTGATTTTCTTAATTTCTCATTTTTTTTTTGGACATTTCGGGTTTCTCTACTCACAGGTTCAATTGTTCACTTGAAGTAAATTTTCCATTAACGGCTTCTATTGATTAAAGTATTTCCAGCTCCGATTTCTGAAATAATTAAGAGCTTTCTTTGATCAACGTTCGAGGTGAGTATTTCAGATCAACATTTGATCAACGTTGCCAAAGTGAATTTAGTACCAAATACAATATTTTGAGAATATTTAATTTAAAGTTGAAGTTTTGTGAAATAAGGATGTGTTAACTTATATCGATTTTAAAGTAAAATATATTTCACTTTGTCTTTTACATTATTCAAATATGAAAAAGCATGATCAAAAAATTATAGGTAATTAAAAAAATAAAAAATAAAAATTTATTTAATTAAATTTTAAAAGTTCTGGTGCGATGAACGCAACACACAGCTTTCACTCACCAAGTTACTGTGATTAGAAAATTATGTGTTTCGTTAAATGCCATTTACGTTATACTGCTTATGAAAGTATTTCTTTCTAGACTGTTAGCTAGCCTAGAAAGTGGTCCTTTACACAACTAGTACAGTAAAGAAACACATGTTAATAAAACTCTTAGAAAGCTTACTAACCTTTTTATCACTTTAATTAAAATATGTCTGACGTTAGTGTTGTGAATATTCCCAAAACTATAATTAATCAAGGAAATGAAGGTACCGAAAAACTTCCTTCAAAATACGTACACAGATACGAATTTGAATATAATAAACTACAGGAATAAGAAAAGTTGATGATCTATTTAGAGACGATCCATTATAAAATATGAATTATAAAAAAGACTCCAAACGTGACATTCAGTTACCATTTGAAGGATTCAATATTAGTAATAATACTAATTGTACATTTAATATAAATATAAATATGTAGATTTTTACGATTCATCAATAGCTCCTACCATATGATTTTCATTCATTATTTGCTAACCTTACACTTTTTATTAAACGTTACTCAAAATAAAATTCAGTATAATATATTTAATTATATTTTTCAGTATAATGTAAAATAATTTACATCAGTTGAACAGAAAGTGTCCCTACAGTACTCGGTCTAATTACCGTCTAACCAGACCTCGTACTGTAAAAAGCCACTTTCCGTACTAGTGGTGTAAATAACTATTCTCAAAGTCACACATTTTTCCTCAATCATTTACTAATTTTTGTTTGTATTTGCTTTCTAAAGTGCACTATTTTTATTATTATTAAATATACGTTTTTACTTGAGATAATTCGGGAATACAAGCACAATACTCCAAGTCTTCTGATATTATGTAGTTGTTGAAAACTTCGGGTCTGTTTCCGAAGACCACATCGAGTTACTTTCACGACGCGACATCCAGTTACTTTTAGTAAACAGTTACTTTCAACAATCTGTACTGGTTATAAACAGTGATGACGTTAATTTTTAATTTCAGTGATAGTAAAAGTGGGTCTTTCAAAATTAGCTCAAGAAATTTCTGAAAAAAACGAGGCATTTCAGTTTTTGAAAGAAAATGAAATATTACATAGAACAAGGGTGTGTTATATTATAAATAAATATTCATAGCTGAAATATATTCTTGTTATTCTCATCTAGGCCATTATTTGCAAATACAGGTTATAAATATTGTTATCAAAATAAGAGTAAAGCCGCGTTTACACCGGAGTTTGAAACACGAGTTGCAAACAAAAGTTGCAAACATCTCTAAAAACGCACATTTTTAGATGAAACATTTCACTGTTGCAAACAGTTTTTCAGTGTTTGCAACAGAAATTTTTGTTTCCACCTGAAGTCGGTAAAGATCAAAGGGAGTTGCAAACTTTTGTTTGCAACACTGGTTTCGGTCACTATGTGCCGTTGAAACACGAAACAGAAACATTTTCCCGCCATCCCCTACGCTGCCCCTCCACTCTCACTCACGTGATCACTCGCACCACCCTGTCTCGACTTAAGTGTTATTTCCTGTCTGGACTGCTATAAGTTACCGCGTGCTTGTTGTGAGTTATCTCGTGCGTATTGAGTGAGTAATCAGTGGTGAGTGACAATGGTCTTCCGTCCGTTCTCAGTTCACCTGATAGAGGGTCAACATCATCTCTATTTAAATCGTCCAACAGGTCGTTTCCACTGTACGTAGCTCTGGAATGCAGAGACGGCCTCACCCAGTATTGTCTTGGCCTATGTTGCTTTGACAACACGACACACGCCGACAACACGACACGCGGCTAAAATGACATCCTCGACACATGACATCTTGGGAAGGACTGATCCCAGGAACCAGAACATAGGCGAGTCATAATCAAGGTCGAAAGTGTTTCAAACATTTTTATGAAACATGGAAATAAAACCATGAAATAAAAATTGCAAACTTTTGTTTGAAACAACTGTTTGCAACTGCTGTTTGCAACAAAAGTTTGCAACTTTTTGTTTGAAACTCCGGTGTAAACGCGGCTTTAAGGAACTGAAGAGCGGCTGATGGGCGTGGCCTGTTTTGAGAGGTTATGTGACCGTCATGTTATCGAACTCCCATCGCCTTTATTTCAGTTAAAAAGTTCCTTGATTGGCTTTAATAGATTCTAGCTTTCGACTCCCACTCGCTGCGCTCGCTCTTCAGAGATAGATAAACCCCCAAAAGGGTCCTTTTCAGTGGAAATCGGGCCTTACTTTATAGGGCGCTTCAGTACTAGTGCCAAAATAAGTGTTTAAAAGAAGTAACTGTTTACTAAAAGTAACTGGATGTCGCGTCATGAAAGTAACTGGATGTGGTCTTCACAAACAGACCCAAAACTTCATATAGTTACGATGAAACAAATAATTTCCATTAAACAGAACATCTTTGATTATAAAACTCTGCATAAAACTGAGCATCGTTCCAACGCTCGGCCTTAGTATTGTAGGTTGTTATCCTAACCACTACACCTCAGGTGACCCCAAGTGAACGCCTGATATTTTACCCTAATTGGCTAGGAACAATCTGCATCCATCCTTCTTTTTAGCCACTCAACCCAGTTTGAGACAATTCGACAAACCATTTATTTACTGGAATTACAGGTATGTTTTCAATAATAAAAAAAATCCCAAATAGTGATATCCGTCGAGTGGGTGGGAGGCATTCCAAGCCACATCAACACACTCTTTTCCCTCTCAATCGCAGGTTTTAATTACATTTGGTACCTAGGATGCATTCTTACAGACTAAAAAAAAAAAATACCAAAATTTCAGGTCAATACCTTAAACTGTTTTCAAAATATAGCTATGAAAAACGTACAATTTTGACCTGTCCCGTCATCTGTAAATTAAAATTGCAGATCTTCTAGGCAAGATAGAGAGTTGTTCCTGTTGCTTGTTTAACGTCCATTTATGCTGCTTAGGCAAATTGGACGATGCTACAGTGGGATTGCCTATCCAGGTAAAATTAGGATAGGGATCTTTAACGAGTACCTGACATCGTACAGGCTCGGGACCTACATTTTACGACCTATCCGAGGGACGGCATAGCTAAGGATTTTTTAATCCCATTAAAAAATGCTAGGACCACCGTGGGACGCGAACTCGCGACCTTTAGTATGGTAGGTTGCCATGCTAACCACTATACCACAGGTGACCCCTTGATTTAGAGAGGTGAAATTGATGTCATTCTAAAGCTGAACAGGGGTTAAGAGGAAATTTATTTTTCAAATTTGAATTTCTCAAAGAGCGCATTTTTTAAAAATCTCAAAAAATTCAGTTGAGTTGATAAAGTTGTCATCAATAACTGTTAAAAATTATGAACGTTCATGCTTAAAATAATTATTTAAAAATGTGAGTTTTGCTTGTGGATGGAAAAAAACCATTAGCTATTAAGCTTCTCAAACTGTAGCCTATTTTATCAAACTAATTTCTTTCCTACACTTGTCACAAATCTTTAAAAAATCGTTCAGTTTTAGATATTGTGATTTGACACACCCATTTTATCACGTTTCTGAGTATTTTTTATCTTTTGCAGAATGCTTGTCTTGTCTAGAAGAGTTCAATTTTAATTTATAGATGATGGGACAGGTCAAAATTGTGCGTTTTTCAAAGAGTTTAGATAGCTACATTTTAAAAACCGTTTAAGATATTGAGCTAAAATTTGGTACTGACGAACCTGGATTACTGGAATCTCTTGGTGACCGGATTTTAATTCCACTTACAGAGGTATTCCACTTAAACAAGGTTTCATATATCTTCAAATATAGCTGCTATCTTATTAAGGGGGCATGTACCACTAAAAGGGGTTTTCAAACAACCTGTAATTTTTATAAAAAAATATTACAGTACAAACTTAAAACCATAAATTCATAAAATATTGATAAAATTATTACATATTTGTTCTAATTTGAAAATAAAATAATGCAGATGACATGGTCATTACGTACAAATTTATTAATGAAAGTAATCACCAATTTTTTTCTGCACTTCAATTTGGCACTTAAAAATGGTTTTTTCCATGTCACATAATTTATCAAAGATTTCGAAAAAAAAACCGATAACAAAAAAAGTCAGCAACTTCTCAATACAATTTAGTGCACCATTTCTAGCGATTGGTAGCCTCTCTGGCACTTCTCAACTTTCTTGGTCTTCTTTTTCCTCTTAGTCCGGATTGTCACAATTTTCATTTCCGTCTGGCGTTTTAGATTTTTCAAGAATTGCTTCATCATTCAGCTCTGCTGCTGTTATGATTTCGTCGTTCATGTGGGAATACTTTTTGAATGTTGGCAGCTTGTCATTGCTATCTCTTATCTTATTTTCCTAATCCTATAGCTGAACAGGATAACCCTTCACGTCATCTGCGAAATAGGGGTTCCACTTACAGAGATGAAAACATTCCAGTTAAAGAGTTTATTTTAAAGAAAAATGATGGGACAAGTTTTGTACCATTTATAGAGGTATTCCACTTAAGCAGGTCCCACTTAACCAGGTTCGACAGTGTTTTTTTTAGTCTACAGGAAGGTATTCTATGTACCAAATTTCATTAAAATCTGAAATGGTGAGGGAAAAAAGTATGTTGATGTGACATGAAATGGAATCTTGGGTCCAACACTTTATCATGTAGAGATACTGAATAACGTTATTAGCCATGTTTTTGTAGATTACCAAAATTCATACATTTACTAATTTCGGGGGGGCTGGACCCCCCTCCCCCTTATATACGCTCATCTTCAGTTATACTATAACGTCTTCAACAATAATATTAAGAAGAAGTCAAAGCAGTTTGGGTTGGAGTTGAATATATTATTATATCTTGTCTTTCATAGAGATGTAAAACTATCGATGGTCGCCCTTATTGATGTTTCGATAAGTAACGATACTACTAATAATAAGATAAGTACTAACGATAGTATATGTTAATGAACGGGGGGGGGGGGTAGTTGAAATTTGATTCGGAACAAGAAGAGTTATAATGCCTTTTTTTTTTTTTTTTTTTTTTATATTGTACTTTTTTCTGTTCTTTTAATTATGAAATAAGATAGACATTTCTATCAATGGCGGATGGGTCCCATTATAGCCAGAGGTAATTTCTGTTAGTATAAAGTTCAACAAAAAAATCATAGCTTTATCAAAAAGTAAAGGAAAGTGGATTTAGAGGGAGGTAGTACCAACCATCTTTAAGTAGTAACCATGCGCCCGGAATCCTTATTTGTCGACGAAGTTGCTTTGTAAGGTAGAAGACGCGATAACGTTCAGAAAGCGATCCTCGAGTGTGTGGACTATCCTCTAGACCTACACTATGTAGATGCACACTTTTTGTTAGAAAACTAAATGAAATTATTCAGTAATATATTATTTTACATTTGAATGAGTTAGACAGGTTCTCAGTAGCATATGCTATTACAACTTTTCCCTTAAAAAAAAAACCAAGTTTTCGATAGTACTGTAGATAGTTTTCCTAACTATCGAAAACTTTGTAATCGAAAAATAAAATAAAATCTGGGTTTGAAATCGATAATTATTTTTTTCCAAGTTATCATCTAATAATTATTATTTCTGATTTTTAATTTAAAAGTCATTCTTAATTTAGAAATAAAAATTTAAATAGATCTTTGATCTTTATTAATTGGATTAAAGATAATGATCACTCACCTAGCGATACGAAATGTAATAAATAATAATGATTAAATTGCGATCAAAAAAATATTGATCAGAAAAAAAAAATCACCTTTTAAAAGCAAATTAATCAATATATATTATAAAGCAAAGTGTACAATGTGCGTGCCGAAAAGGCTCAAAAACGACTCAACGCACGTTTAAGAGAGTTATGTCAGCGTGTTGCTATAAAACCCATAACGGAGAAGGTTTCTGTTTTTCTCTTAAGGGTGTAAAATTGAAGAGAAAAGAACTGGAATTTTAAGACTCTCGCACCATTTAATTAGCCTCTCTGAGATTGAGATACGAGGTTATGAATGAAAAATGTAGTTCGAGCTCCAGGCTACCAGGAAGCGCTAGGGTGCGTTTCACTGGATGTTTATTGTTCATTCATTCCGTTCAGTTTGTAAAGGTTAAATATTTTTACAGCTGTTCTTTTTAAATTACTTTTAAAATTGTTTCACCATTTCTTTCTAAATAAAATAATGATTTTACATATCTGCAATCAATTAGAAAACCGACTGAATACCTTACAAAATTAATTTTCTCATAAGAAGGTTAATTGATTTACACATTATATTTAATCAATATATAACATCTACTTAAGTAAATTTAATGCAATATGACTGAACATTTTTTAGTAGTACAGTGAGCGAAATAAACAGACATAAAGCAAAAAAGAAGAGCTGAATTGACTGATTATAAACCGAAAATAAAAAGTTTGAAGTGTTCTTATTGTATGCAATTATGAAAAATGGTTTTATTACTATGTATGATGAGCATTCCAGTTGATAAAATGACTAACTCCAATTACAGCATTTTTTCAATAAGATTTTATCACCCCTCATAGTTCAGGATAAAAAGAAATATAGGAAATATAGAAATATAGGATTCAGAATCACAGAAACCATCAAAAACGATGCATGACTCGACAAAGTTGCAGCCAAATTAATTGTTTATTCGCCATTTTCAACACCCTTTAAAGTATATAGGGTTCCTTATTTGGGCGGACTCTGCAGATCTCGAATTTTAATATTGATATTATGTTAAAAGTTTCAAGAAACTGCTAATTTTGTTCTATATTTCCTTTAATTGTAAAGTCTTTCTGTTATTGAAACTACCACACAACTACCGGAGCGAAGCCGGGCACCCTAGCTAGTTTATTATAACACGTGGATTCCAAATCTGGTGCTATTTTGCTTCTAACTTCAATAATGACCGAATTATGGCCCCTCAAATCAGGTATTTGGCTTTGAATCAAAATGGCCGATCATAATAAAAAGGTACTAGGATTGCCCCGGATGAGCTTCGAACTTTCTGCAAAATTTTATTAAAATTGGCAAAGTAGTTTTGAATCGGCCTACAGAGGGCCGACGAATTTTTTTATTCAATTTTCGGAAACTACGCTTCTTGAAATAAAATGTCAAGCTTTTAAGGGTGGGGAGGGGTGTAATAAAACGTATTCTTCGGAACATCACAATAATAAACTAAAAATTTATATTTCTGATTAATAAAAGTATTAGTCGACAATTATTGTTATTGTTAATCGAAAAAAAAAAATAATTCAAAAATAATGATCTGGTTATTATTTTTTTCATTTCATTTGATCAAAAATAAAAATCACTCTCAATAAAAATCATCAAATGATTTTTAAAAATTGCAGCTAATAATTTTGATCGAATTTGATTTTTATATATTTATTACACAGGTGCTTAGAGGCAGATGCTATTACCGCTTTACCCTTTTAAAAAACAAAAGCTTTGGATAGTACTATCGATATTTTTGATAGTTTAAAAATACAGATAGTCTTACATCAATATTCTTTCAGGGCAAAAAAAAAAAAAAAAAGCATTATATTCCTCCATTTTTCTCAAGGATCTGTCTATATATATATATATTCAAATTAATGTCAAAGATCTCATCATTATAATTTTTCTCGTCCTATATCGTAAATATAGCCGGTAAATTGCCATAAATTATTCTCAACTTGATGTTTATGACGATGCCTTTGCATATATTTTCCATGGGACACGTTTCATTCAAATCGGTTGAGTAATTTTACAACCAGTAATAATAAGACAGATATGTTAATATTTTTTTTTATATGTACATACATATTAATTATGAATAATGTATTATTTATTAAATAGCTCTTTATATGCTAAGTATATTATTTTTTTTTCCTGTCTTGGAAAGAGTTTGAATAAATTTTTAAAGTAGTTAACATTTTTTAGAAATTTTATTGAAATATCATAGGATCAAGAAGTTGGTAAGAAGAAAATATTCTCCCCTTTCACATCAAACGAGTAGCTTTAGCCTTCTTGTTAAGGTTAGAGGGACTCGTTATAGGATTTATGTACATTAAGGAGAAAAACTTCGTGGTTGAACGTTATTACTAGGGATAGGGTTTTCATGTATTTACATATTTTCTTCTGAGGCCTAGAAATGCACGTATATGCATACTTAATGTTTTTTCCCCATGATATAAACCATTTTGAACCGTTTTTATTTTCCACATTTTCTTGGTTTTTCCTTGTTATATTTCCATAAATACATACTTTTGTCCATATTTTACTACATTTAGGAAAAGAATAATAATTTATACTTTAAAATTATTACTAGCTGACCGATCTGAGATGGCAGACGTTAACATTTGCTGTCTATGAAATAAGTACTTTCAGCCTATATGATCAAATCAGACACCTTTTTGGCCCTCAGCTCTCGGACTAAAATGAGCAGGGATAAGACGTTTATGTTGTTGTATGTTGTTTTAATCAAAATTTCAAAATTGTACATAAATATGGACGTATATTTGCAAATATACCAGGTGTATAAATATGAAACCGGAATTCACCAATGATAGGAGTCAGCAGTCAATATAATCTTCTAACTAATCCGTCAGTGGTGTTATCTGCTTTTGCCTACATGTAATAAAGAGATCCAATTGATACCAACATCAGTTTTATTCTATAACCGTGTTTTTAGTGGCGTTGATCATGTCGACTTTTGTGCCAACAAATCAAGATTTGCGAACAGCATTTATTTTCCGTTTCCTTCTGAAAAAAATTGGAGCATTATCACATAGGATGCTTGTTGAAGCTTACGGGGAGCATGCCCTAGGCAAATCTCAATGTTTCGATTGGTTCAAAAAATTTAAAGATGGATTTCGATAAAAGAAACAAAGACCATGGAAAACCACAAAAAAAAACTTTGAAAACGCTGATTCGGAAGCGTTTGTTGGACAATTATTACATGTGACACCGTCTCCATTTGTTTGAAAGGCATGGAAAAGATCCAGATGGTAGGAAAATGGGTACCTCACCAACTGAATGACAGGCAGCAGGAAGCTCGGAAAACCTCATGGCAAATGCTGCTCGCCAGGTACAGAAAAAAAGTCATTTCTTCATCAAATTGTGACTGGTGATGAAAAGTGAATTTACTCCTGGTGAACCTTCGGCATCGCTTGGGAAGCAAGAAAATGCTCTGTGTCTGGTGTGATCAGATGGGTGTTACCTACTATGAGCTGCTGAAACCCTGGGAAACTGTTAATACGGAACGCTACCTACAACAGATGATAAATTTAAATAAAGATTTGCGCCAAAAAGTCCCAAATATCAAGAAAGGACACACAAAGTGATCTTGCTCCATGACAATGCCCCATCACATTCGGCTAAACGGACCAAGGAAACGATCCAAGTGTTTGGTTGGAAAATTCTTCCGCATGCTGCTTAATCACCAGATTTGGCCCCATCCGATTACCACCTATTTGCATCGATGGGACTCGCACTAGCTGAGCAGCGCTTCACTTCTTATGAAAATGTACGAAATTGGTTAAGTGATTGGTTTGACTCAGATGAGGAAGCATTATTTTGGCGGGGGAATCCACAAATTGCCTGAATGATGGGAAAAATGCATAGATAGCTAAGGAAAGTACTTCGAATAAAAAAGTATGTATCATTTTTACACAATCAACTCTTATTTGCTATTTGAAAAATTCCGGTTTCATATTTACACACCTGGTATGTAATAAAAATATGAAAATATGGATGAAAAAAGGAAATGAAAATATTTAAAAAGTTTTGTATTCATATAAAAAATAAATATGCATTTAAAATACTTATAAAATGTAAAATTTTATTTTTGAAAATGTAATAGCACATGAAAATGTAATAAACTTCCTAACATTTATCATCAAAAAGTTGCAAATATGATGGATTCTAAGATTTACTTCGGAAAATCTACAACGATTCCGTCGAAGTAAAGTATTTGCTAAACGACCTTTCCACGTCGACTGACGCATCAGTCGACCTGTTTTCAACATGTTTCGCCGTTTTCAAATGCTGTAAAACCAAAAATAGTTGAACAGTTGAAATGTTGGGTCTGTTTGCGAAGACCACATCCAGTTACTTTCACGTAAACAGTTACTTTCAACAATCTTTAGTGGTTATAAACAGTGATAACCTTAATTTGTAATTTCAGTGATAGTAAAAATGGGTCTTTTGAAATTAGCTCAAGACATTTCTGACAAAAACTAGGCATTTCAGTTTTTGCAAGAAAATGAAATATTACATAGAACAAGGATGTGTTCTATTATAAATAAATATTCATAGCTGAAATATATTCTTATCTAGGCCATTATTTGCAAATTCAGGTTATAAATATTGTTATCAAAATAAGGGTAAAGGTACTGAAGAGCGGCTGATGGGCGTGGCCTGTTTTGAGAGGTTATGTGACCGTCATGTTATCGAACTCCCATCGCCTTTATTTCATTTAAAAAGTTCCTTGATTGGCTTTAATAGATTCTTGCTTTCTACTCCTGCTCGCTGCTTTCGCTCTTCAAATATAAATAAACCCCCAAAAGGGTCCTTTTCAGTGGAGATCGGGCCTTAATTTGAAGCCGCACTTCAGTAACAGTGCCAAAATAAGTGTTTAAAAGAAGTAACAGTTTACTAAAAGTAACTGGATGTGGTCTTCGCAAACAGATCCAAACAGGGGATCGAAATTTCTGAGAACTGTGGATATTGCATTGCGCCTTTGGATTTTCCAAGAAAATTTGTAATCCCTACTTTCATTCTCTGCTTTAAACTTTATTTATTCAAAATTTCGATGGAATATCGTAAAACAAGCAAATAATTAACAATAATTTTAAAGTAAATTCCCTAAAAGTTGTTAGATATGGACAAAAATATGTATTTATCGAAATATATGTAAAAACGACAAAATATGGAAAATAAAAATGGTTTATATCATGGTAAAAACCATATAGAACGCACAAACATGCATTTCCATTGGCGGATCCGGGGGGGAGGGGGGCTGTTGGGGCTGCAGCCTCTCCCTTTGGAAATTTTTTCGTCATTAAAAGGTAGAATTTGACTTTCCATAAAGTAAGGAAGCAAGTTAAGGAACAAATAATATGCAGAACAAGTAGAATTTTAGTTGTGGGAAAGGAACATAAAGGTAAAAAAGCTGATTGGCAGATCAAAATGAAGGGCTGTGGAGTTGCAGCCCCCCCATTTAGAACTGCAGCCCCCCCTTTACAGTCGGCTGGATCCGCCCATGATTTCTAAGCCTCAAAAGAAAATATGTAAATACATGAAAATCCCATCCCTAATAATGAGATTACTTCGCGTTGCTCCCTTGAAGGCAAAGCCATTCCATGCCTCCTCTGCATCCATATTATACTATCTAATAATCCATCCTTATACATTTTGAAACATACAATCTAACTGGGTAACTTTGTACAGTTCGGGGTAACTTTGTACACCGACCTTGAATGTGTTTCAAAACCATCTCCAAACAATAGGAAGTTTTGATGTGAATTTTTGTTTTTATTATTGTAATCTCTATGTATTTTTAGTTAAATAGATATAGATATAGATAAAAACAAAAATTCACATCAAAACTTAATATTGTTTGGTTGGTAGATGGTTTTGAAACACATTCAAGGTCGGTGTACAAAGTTACCCCGAACTGTACAAAGTTAGATTGTACATATTTCAGAGGTTTTCAACAAATAAGTTATGTTTTTTATGTTTTTTCTTTATATTTTTTTCATTGGCTTGTTTCATACTTAGCCCCTGATGATTATCCGAACCTCGGTTCGAAACGTCGGCAAAATATATGTTATTGCAGATATAGAGTTATTTTATTTGAGCGCAACATTTCCACCGTCGCATTAAGTTCTAGGTTCAACCATCTGCCTTCATTAATGTATGCTAACCATAGTTATACAGGGGTGCTTTGGGGTGGGTCTACGGTTCTTGTCACACAGCTGATCCAAAGCATAAAATTATTATTTTAATGATGTTTCTTCTTGAAAATACAATAAAAAGTATTATTACTGTAAAACAAGGTGACATTGTGACTAATGGGGTCACTATGACAAGCCTATTTTTCTACAATTTTTGAATTTCCCTCCTTAAAAAGAATCAGGTTCGGCAATTCAGTGTACTTGTCAGTTGGTCAGTAATGTGCTGCAACCTACCATGGGCGGATCCAGCCGATTGTAAAGGGGGCCTTTATAAGATTCAAAATGGACTAATCAAAAGGATATTTTATCTATCTATTATTGTTATCTATCTATTATTTTTATCTATCTATAGATAAAAATAACTTAAGAAATGTGCCATTATTTGATATCTAATCCATTTCTTTATATTTGAAAGTGAAATCAAATCGGACCATGAGTAATCATCTTCTACAATTAAGAAACAAGATATTGTTTGAACTCCTTAAATAACTTTTTCATCATGCTGGATTAAGAACAAGTGTTTCCAATACGTGCTTTGAGTTCTTGAAGAGCTACTTTTCGGGCCTAGGCCTGAAATAGTTATCCCCATCACTAGTACAGAAAGTGGCTTTTTACAGTACGAGGGCCGGTTTGACGAGTGAGGCGCAGCCGAGCTCGTAATTAGACCGAGTACTGCAGAGACACTTTCTGTACAAGTGATGTAAATTATTTTACATTATACTGAAAAATAAAATAAAATATATTAAAAAAAATTTATTTTGAGTAACATTTAATAAAAAGTGTAAGGTTAACAAATAATGAATGAAAATCATATGGATTATTCTAAAAAAATCTACATATTTATTTTTATATTAAAAGTACAATTTGTATTATTACTAATATTGAATCCTTCAGATGGTAATTGAATGTCACGTTTGGAGTTAGTATACTTTTTATTATTCATATTATATAATGGATCGTTTCTCAATAGATCATCAACTTGTCTTTATTCCTGTAGTTTATTATATGTAAATTCGTATCTGTGTCGTGATTTTGAAGGAAGTTCTTCGGTAGCTTCATTGCCTTGATCAATTATAGTTCTGGGAATATTCACAGCACTAATTTCAGATATATTTAAATTAAAGTGATAAAAAGGTTATTAAGCTTTTTATGAGTTCTATTAACATGTGTTTTGTTTACTGTTCTAGTATATTAAATATACTTAAATTAAATATTAATTTAAAATTAAATAGTATAAATATAGTTTATTATATGTAAATTCGTATCTGTGTCGTGATTTTGAAGGAAGTTCTTCGGTAGCTTCATTGCCTTGATCAATTATAGTTCCGGGAATATTCACAGCACTAACTTCAGATATATTTAAATTAAAGTGATAAAAAGGTTATTAAGCTTTTTATGAGTTCTATTAACATGTGTTTTGTTTACTGTTCTAGTATATTAAATATACTTAAATTAAATATTAATTTAAAATTAAATAGTATAAATATAGTTTATTATATGTAAATTCGTATCTGTGTCGTGATTTTGAAGGAAGTTCTTCGGTAGCTTCATTGCCTTGATCAATTATAGTTCCGGGAATATTCACAGCACTAACTTCAGATATATTTAAATTAAAGTGATAAAAAGGTTATTAAGCTTTTTATGAGTTCTATTAACATGTGTTTTGTTTACTGTTCTAGTATATTAAATATACTTAAATTAAATATTAATTTAAAATTAAATAGTATAAATATAGTTTATTATATGTAAATTCGTATCTGTGTCGTGATTTTGAAGGAAGTTCTTCGGTAGCTTCATTGCCTTGATCAATTATAGTTCCGGGAATATTCACAGCACTAACTTCAGATATATTTAAATTAAAGTGATAAAAAGGTTATTAAGCTTTTTATGAGTTCTATTAACATGTGTTTTGTTTACTGTTCTAGTATATTAAATATACTTAAATTAAATATTAATTTAAAATTAAATAGTATAAATATAGTTTATTATATGTAAATTCGTATCTGTGTCGTGATTTTGAAGGAAGTTCTTCGGTAGCTTCATTGCCTTGATCAATTATAGTTCCGGGAATATTCACAGCACTAACTTCAGATATATTAAAATTAAAGTGATTAAAAGGTTAGTAAGCATTTTATGAGTTCTATTAACATGCGTTTTGTTTACTGTTCTAGTATATTAAAGAAAACAGATGTTTCCTTTACACTACTACTAGTGTAATGGATCACTTTCTAGGCTAGCTAATAATCTAGAAAGAAATAATTTCATAAGCAGTATAATATAAAAATTAAGCATGAGGCCCAATGAGACCTTTGGCCGCGCAGTGTGGTCTTCTTACAGACATTTGTTTTGCTTGCGGGAATACAGACAGCCTGGAGGGGGTAGCCCAAACCTCACGTTGCTGCAAGCCATGGTCACCATGGTACAGCGGCAGACTGCCCATAGCTCCATAACCCATTGGGGCCAACTTGGCACTGTCCTTCCCACCGATGGCGTCAGCTCTCGGGTTCAAGGACAGTGACAAACTGGTCTAGGTCCAAGGATTATGGTAGCTCAGAGTCAGCAGGCCCCGAGGACCTATATTTCTTTCCCTGAAGCTTACCGTCCCTGAACCAAATCTCCGGGCGGTTACTGACATCCTGGAAAACCACACTACGATTCTCGATGAGATACACGGGGAAGGTTCATCACTCCTACGCCCGGTCGGTGTGAGTCGCCTCCAGTAGGCTGACGGGCCTCACATACCCGGGGATGGGGGTAGACTTGGACTGCGTGGCTTTTATTGGTGGGCGGTCACCCATCCAAGTACTGACCACGATGGAGGTTGCTTAACTTTGATTATCTATTGCAAGCGCCCTTGTCCACTCGCCCACCCCGGCCCCCATATACAGATACAATATAAGGAACTAAATTGACACATTAACCTATAATAGAAGAAAAGTACTTATATATTTACATGAATATTTATAGTACAATTCTGATTCTTCTGGTATATCCATGTTATTTTGCACTTCAAACATACTACTTATATTAGAATGAAGCACAGTATAGCTACAAGTAGCCTCCTTCAAACAGATGTTTATTAATATATATTAGAAGCAGGTAGGTTAGCGCTCCAAAAAGATTTTTCAGGCCAAGGCCCGAAAAGTACTACTTTACGGACTTAAACCGAGTATTGAAACCACATGTTTTTGATGCAGTATGATAAAAAAAAATAATATTCTGGTGGTTAGGAACATTTGGATTCTCGACTACATCTGCTCGGGAACTCTCGGTAAACCCGAACTGAATCGTGGATATCGGGTAGGGCGTGATCGAAATACCTTGTCGTTTACTGACGCCGACCGCCATATTGCAGCTGCTTAAGTTATACCGAACTTTCACTTTATAAGTGCGTAAATTCTACTCGCGCTCACATGTTTTATTTTATCTATTACTAACAGCTGTCATATTGTTTATGTTGAGAAATATATTTTTCATCACACTGCACGGAAAGTAACTACTTTCGATGCATGCAAACAGTACAGAAAACAGCTGTTTCCCGTTTACTTCTAAAAGTGCACCGAAAATTTGCACGCGCACGCAAAATTTATAAGTGCACCGAAACTTTTCGGTGTACTTGTTATTTCGTTTTCCGGCCACCAGTAGCGCTTGCTGATTGTATTAAGAACAGCTGTTTGATGAAAAATTGAAATCAAGAAAACTGAAAATCCACCGATTACAATTAGTTTTTGTGTCATAAATATTATCAAAAATTGTCAGTTTACATAGTGCTTTGAAGAAATGGCATTGCCATGAAATGGCATGATGCAAGCATGGAATGATGAAAACAGATAACGAAAATATTGAAATTCCGCACAATGAAAGAGCAGGAAAGTGTCAAGAAATACACAAAAATACAACTAAAAATTTACACTTACGACAAAATAAATTAGCAAATAAAATCATAAATATAAGCAACAATCAAAACTGTACAGTAAATATTAATTTCAATTTCTAAAATTCTTAGAACCCTTATTTATTTCAGTATTTTATTTAATTTGTATTCTGCTTTTGTTTGTTGATCAATAAACTACTCAAACAGTATACTAGTGTTTGAAATTAGAATTTAAGTTAATTAATTATGTTAGTTTGAGTTTTCTGTTATACTGCCAGTTTGCAGTTTAATGAAAAATATCGTTCATAACACATACCAAAAGTGCTTTTCCCGAGCTTACTCAAACTATTCCCGTACTCGGCTTCGCCTCGTACGTGAAACTCGAATTCCCGTGTGAGGCTATGCCACACACCTCATGGTATGGACCTCATGTTATGGAGGACCCCCACCTTAAATTTTTTACTTTCACTTACCTATATATGAAATATATGGTAAGTGGAAGTATTGCGATCGTGAAAATTTTCGACTTCAGGTTTTCAACGGAAATACACGTTTTGGGACCCCCTGAGTCGAAATAACCAAGTCCCGCCAAATGGTCTGTGTGTGTGTGTGTGTGTGTGTGTGTGTGTGTGTGTGTGTGTGTGTGTGTGTGTGTGTGTGTGTGTGTGTGTGTGTGTGTGTGAACAGACTAGCTCAAAAACTATAAACCGTGGGAACCTGAAATTGGGTATTTAGTGTAGGTATATGCCCGCGATGTGACAGCCAAAATTTCATCAAAATTGCTCAACGGGAGGGGGTACTTTATTTAATAACTTTTTACGTTTTTTTCGATTTTCTCAAAAACGGCTCTAACGATTTTAATTAAACTGAGTATTTGATCTATTTATATGCCCCAAATATGACTGTAAAAATTTCATCAAAATTGATTAACCGGAGGGGGGACTTTACATAATAAATTTTGTATTATTTTCACGTGTTTTTTTATTTACTCAAAAACGGTTTTAACGATTTTGGTCAAACTTGGTATTTGATGTATTTATATGCCCGAGATATGACTGTAAAAATTTCACCAAAATTGATTTACGGGAGGGGGGACTTTACTTAATAAATTTTGTATCATTTTCACGTGTTTTTTTTATTTACTCAAAAACGGTTTTAACGATTTTGATCAAACTTAGTATTTGATGTATTTATATGCCCGAGATATGACTGTAAAAATTTCATCAAAATTGATCTACGGGAGGGGGGACTTTACTTAATAAATTTTGTATCATTTTTACGGGGTTTTTTTAGTTACTCAAAAACGGCTTTAACGATTAACAAAAATAAGATATGAATGTAGAAAAATGTGTGACTTTAGGAAATGATAATTAGCAAAACACGTCAATTTCTAATCTACGTAAGTTGGTAAGTGAAAGTTGTGTGTTGCGCGCACGCACCAGATTTTTTTAAGAATATTTTTATCACAATAGAGAGGTATCGGTCTCGCAATTTTCATAAAGTAATTCTTCGTTTCTTCTGTATTTAATGTTGCGCATCCGGAACGCAATAAACATTTAATGGTATACTGCACTAAGTATTTCATTGTTATAGCAGGTCGTAAAAATAAACGGTAAAAGAGGGAATATATACTCTTTGCTTGCAATGGTACTATATATTCACATCTTTATATAACTGTGCAAAATATCCGAGTCTTTTTTACATTAAGCCTGCCAGTTAGTTACTTTTTATGACCAAACGATTACTTTAAACATTTACATTTTATCACCAAATGATTACTTTAAACAGCTATTCATTCTTCTTTTTTTTTTTTTAATTATTCAAACCATATGACACCTAAAAACTCTATTAAGAAGGCTATTCCTGGTGAATAATGGATACAGAGACGAATTTTATGGAATTAATATTGTTTTGTAATGAAGAAGAAAATGTCTTATATTTTTTTCAAGACGAAGGTGTCTTATGGTGGATAATGTACACAACTTTAAGTTGAACTATAAACAAAAAATCTGGTGCGTGCGCGCAACACACAACTTTCACTTACAAACTTACTTAGATTAGAAATTGACGTGTTTTGCTAAATATCATTTCCCAAAGTCACACATTTTTCTACATTCATATCTTATTTTTGTTAATCGTTAAAGCCGTTTTTGAGTAACTAAAAAAACCCCGTAAAAATGATACAAAATTTATTAAGTAAAGTCCCCCCTCCGGTTTATCAATTGTGATGAAATGTTGGTTATCACATCTTTGGCATATAAATGCAGCAAATACCAAGTTTGATCAAAATCGTTAAAACCGTTTTTGAGTAAATAAAAAAAACATGTGAAAATGATACAAAATTTATTAAGTGAAGTCCCCCCTCCGGTTGATCAATTTTGATGAAATGTTTACAGTCGTATCTCGGGCATATAAATATATCAAATACTGAGTTTAATCAAAGTCGTTAAAGCCGTTTTTGAGAAAATCGAAAAAAAAACATAAAAAGTTATTAAATAAATTACCCCCTCCCTTTGAGCAACATTGATGAAATTTTTGCTGTCACATCGCGGGCTATACTTACACTAAATACCTAATTTCAGGTTCGCACGGTTTTTAGTTTTTGAGCTAGTCTGTTCACACACACACACATACACACAGACACACAGACACACACACACTCACACACAGACCATTTCGCGGGACTTGGTTAATTGGACTCAGGGGACCCCAAAACGTGTATTACCGTTAAAAACCGGAAGTCGAAATTTTTCACGATCGCAATACTTCCACTTTCTATATATTTCATATATAGGTAAGTGAAAGTAAAAATGGGTTTGCTATGTGAGAAATGGTAGAACTTTTTTTTTTGTCACTGGCTTTGTATTAATTTAAAATAAATAGTTTATTAACCTGTATTCTTATTTACATAATCATGTGTTAATTGAATCCATCACCTTTCAATATTTTATTTTTTAAAAGAAAAGATTGGTCTCCGCCTGGAGTCGAACCCGAGTCTCCCGCGTGACATTTCCGGTACGCTAACCACGGCTCCACTGAGCTTGCTTCCAAGCCGAGCCAATCTCTCCTCTTCAATGATCCCTAAAATATTTAAATTTGAAGATTTCAAGAGATTGGGCAAACATTGTCCAGCCCCCCCATAAAAATTCGCAGAACATGCAAGATCAGGGAAGAGGTATCAGTGAAAAGGGGAGATTGGCTCGGCTTGTAAGCGAGCTCGGTGGCGCAGTGGTTAGCGTACCGCGAATTTCATGCGGAAGATCCGGATCGACTCCCGGCGGAGCCCAATCTTTTCTCTTCAGAAAATAAATTATTTATTTTTTGAATCACTAGAATAAATTCGGCAGAGACTATCCTCTAGATAAGCCATTGCGTCCAATGCCAATAGTCGAATTCTTGAACGTCTTTTTTAACAATAGTTTTAAATTGAAAACCGATTTTATAATTTTCGACTGTGAATATTTACTTGAATGGATGACGATACTAATTTCTTCTGAGGTAGAGTGACAGTTGGTATTTCATTATTTACATCCATTTGTGAGCCAACAGTAATTAAATTGAAGTGTATTTACTAAAGTTTACCTGGATCCTCTCCGAATATTTCACGGGCATTCTACGAAAATCCTCGCCGTGTCGAGATTCTCTTCATCGTTTTAATTAAAAAGTATAGAAAACTGAAGGAAAGAATCTAAAAGGCACCGTTGAATTTAAACAAATGCTGAAATTTTCATTAATAATCTTTTTGGTACATTTCCAAGAGAAAATACGGGGGGAAAAATGGACCTAGATGAAATTTCGGTATTATGCATCCCCCCCCCCCCTACCAGTTGTAAAACGTATGTCGCAGTGCGCCGCAGCATGTATTTGTATTTGATATAAAGTATTTGTATTTGTATCGCAATATCCCTTCCTGATTTGGGCAGCGAGAAATACTTTAAGTTAAGATTTTGGGTAGTTACTTGATTGGCTGGAACTGATCAGAGAACGGACCAACAAAGAAGAACGGAAACAAGGTACGAGTATATCAAAAAGGCGGTTGAATTTGAAACAAAGTCGCCGCAAAGTTAAAATAAAGGCCAGCTTGATAAGAAAGTCAAGTTTTGGCATATAAGGGTACTTACCACCGCTAGATGGCAAGCAAAACATGGCGTGCGTTCTAGTTTGGAGCTTGAATAAATCAAGACATATACAAAGTACCTTGCGTAAATAAGCAACAATCATAATTATCATGTATTTCATTTCCTCATAAATATTAACAATAGAGTAGTCCCGGCCACGCGTTGCTGTGGCTCAGTAGCTATAAAGGTCTGGCCACACATGTCCGCACCGGATCCGCACCGTAGCAATAATATAGGTTATGTTCAGAATATTTTTAATTTAACTTACATATTACCTTTAGTTATGCCTAAAGTTCAAGCCACACATGTCAGACACAGGCAACTTTAGGCATAACTAAAGGTAATATGTAAGTTAAATTAAAAATATTCTGAACATAACCTGTATTATTGCTACGGTGCGGATCCGGTGCGGACATGTGTGGCCAGACCCTAATTCGTTGAATTAGTGATATCATATTCTTTTTTGTAGTCGTAACAAAATTCACTGCTAAAAATAGAAACGTTTCAGTTACCTAACCAACGGGATTTAAAATAGAGCTTTACGCCAAATTTAAAATTGTTAACCGACTACGAACGAAAGAGAAGGTTACTCTATTCGATGTGTATGTGACATTTTTTTGTGCTTTTTTTTTCTATTTTTTTTTTTTTTTTTTTTTTTTTTTTTTTTGTTCGGTACCCCTACCTGGCCATGTGTGGCATACGGGGGTTTACTCTACAGGTGTAACCGACCTATTCTAACCATGGTGGGAGGGTCGAGAGTTATTCCGTGGGGCCTCCACGAAATAAAAGTCAACCCTCCCAGGGCGGATTCGAACCGCCGCCGTTCGGCTCGAGCGTGCAACAACGGGTCGCGCTCCTACACGCTCGGCTATCCCGGCCCGGCTTTTTTTTTTCTATGTATGTTCATCGATTACTCAGAGATGGATGGACCAATTGGAACGAAACTTTTTGCATCTTGTAGAGTATTTTCCCAAGGTGGTCCCATTGAAACCTTTTTTGGGGTTCTTAATTTATTTAAGAAGTTATCGGGAAAAAACATGAAAATAATTATTTAATTACCGCTCAAAATGTTTACTTATTGGAAAACATATGGCATATATAACATAAGGTATGCTCCAACAAGCTATTAAAACCAATTTATAACTAACAAATCTCAATATCGTTTTACTGCTGGATGAATCAAATGGAAAAACCAACCAATCAAATTCAGAATCAAAAGAGTGGGGGGAAATCATGTGCAGTCTGTTGGTTATCGATGTGTTTTAAGTGATTGTTGGAACAAACCTATACATAACCTTAACTAATTTTTCAAAAATAGATTTAAATAAAGATATATAATATCGCTGTCGTTTCCTGTAGCGATATTAGCATAAATATTAGATAGATATATATTTTCACCGATAACAGTAAACCTTTTTAATTTAGATCTAATCGACGGTTGGACATAATTATAAGACTACAAAATTCCAGGAAAGACTGAGTATTGATAACCGTTTTAATGCAGGATTTAAGACTTCTTCAAGTTCCCGAAGATTCGTTTAAATTTAAAATCGTAGCCACTCGCTATGCACATTAAAAAGGAATACAGTAATTTCTGGAAAAGTTCATTTTCAATTGACTTAACAATATACCTCTGTCTTCTTCCGGATACCCTCGGTCACTGTTGAATATCTTGCCGGGGGTCTAGTGCCGATTCTTCTTGGGTGACACTTCTGTTATGTTATCCGGATTACTATTATCGAATTTTAATTTTGTTTCTGCAACTATTGAGGCTTTTGCGGATGTTCATCCATTAGTAAAAAGTGCAAAATAAACTTGATATCTCCCAGAAAACAACCTCATTGTATGAAAGTCCCCTCAGCAAAAATTTGACAGCCATGAAAATAATTGATATCATAAATGCTACGCCATTAAAATTGAAGCAACAGTGTTTAGCAATTTATTTTCTGAATAATCTTAAATTGCGAAGGATATAATTCATAGTACTTCGGTAATAAATTTAGTCAAAAATTCATAGAAAGGATTTACGAACATAATTCACTCAACTTTTTGAATTAAATCAGTAGTGTAGTATCGATTGATCTTTAAAAAAATAAAATCCATTTTTAATCATAAAACGTAGTATGTTGAAAGTTGCATAAAACACGCACCGCTTTTCCACTTTTCTGTGTGTATTCATAAAATTGAAAATGCGACTGTTTATATTGAGAAAAAAACACTTTATTCATCATAAAAGAGATGCTTCCCTACTACATTGGGTTGCTAATACACAGCATAGTAAATGTCTATCTGAGACTATTTGTTTACAATAATAAAAAGGCCCGGGAAAGACGGACTTGGTAGACCGTAAAAATATTTCGAACCAACCTACGGTTTTCTACATTTGTTATCTTCTCCAACTATAAAGTATGAAATAAAAAAAATTAAACCGACTTCGAAACCTAGAAACCAGCAAAACTAAATTCACTGAAAAGTATAAAATAATTACCTTCCGATTTTTATGAATACACAGCAAAATTAAAATGATATAAAAAGTGGATAAATGCAATAAGACGAACGATTTTATTTTGATTTGTACAAATACACACTAATTGTTAATAACAATTATTAAATTAAAATATTAAATACTATGTTCAATACAACACAATCTTTTCGGAGGCGGCGGAAAATTAAAAATTTTTAACACCAAACATTATGAAAATCTCATGATGTCATGACGTACCATTTCATTTCTATTCTGCGCCGCCTCCGAAAAGATTGTGTTGTATTGAACATAATATTTAATATTTTAATTTAATAATTTTTATTATCAATTAAGTAGTGTGTATTTGTACAAATCAAAATAAAATCGTTCGTCTTATTGCATTTATCCACTTTTTATATCATTTTAATTTTGCTGTGTATTTATAAAAATCGGAAGGTAATTATTTTATACTTTTCAGTGAATTTAGTTTTACTGGTTTCTAGGTTTCGAAGTCGGTTTAATTTTTTTTATTTCATACTTTATAGTTGGAGAAGATAACAAATGTAGAAAACCGTAGGTTGGTTCGAAATATTTTTACGGTCTACCAAGTCCGTCTTTCCCGGGCCTTTTTATTATTGTAAACAAATAGTCTCAGATAGACATTTACTATGCTGTGTATTAGCAACCCAATGTAGTTGGGAAGCATCTCTTTTATGATGAATAAAGTGTTTTTTTCTCAATATAAACAGTCGCATTTTCAATTTTATGAATACACACAGAAAAGTGGAAAAGCGGTGCGTGTTTTATGCAACTTTCAACAAACTACGTTTTATGATTAAAAATGGATTTTATTTTTTTAAAGATCAATGTCAAAGATCAATCGATACTACACTACTGATTAATTTCAAAAAGTTGAGTGAATTATGTTCGTAAATCCTTTCTATGAATTTTTGACTAAATTTATTACCGAAGTACTATGAATTATATCCTTCGCAATATAAGATTATTCAGAAAATAAATTGCTAAACACTGTTGCTTCAATTTTAATGGCGTAGCATTTATGATATCAATTATTTTCTATTCAATATATATTTTGAAATATATTATACTTCAAAAGCTTTATTGTACTTTCAATTTTGTTCTTTTATTAGGCAATGTAGTAAGCTTGTAAGTGTTTTGTATAGTCATTTCCCAAATATATGGTTAAAACAATCCTTTGTCTTCCATAATCTACATTCCAAAAAAAAGAACCGAAAATGTTACTACTTTTTAATATTATAGCGCCCCCCCCCCCCCACTTGTCATTTTGTATTACATCGGCTTTACTACGGCAGATTAACTACATTATTTATTATGTAGATTTTAATTTTAATTATTATCAGCCTCTCATTTTAAGATTATTTCAACTTTTAAGCCTCTATTAGTTAAGAGTCTAAAATTTATAATTAATGGTCTAAAATCCCGCGGGGACCAGCCGTACTAGGAAGTAGGTGCCGGGAATCGATCCTATAACCCCTAACTAGTACACCTCTTGCCAGCTCTTCTATACCAAGCCCATCTATTACAGGAATAATGGAGTTAAATTACTGTCATTTGATAAGCTTTCATTGGCATCATTGCTAAACTAGGCATATTAAACACTTACATGTATTATATATACACACGTAAATAAGTTTCGGTTTCGGCTAAAATTTTGGTTTCGGTCGGACACTGATAGACAGGGATAATTTTATATGCAAGCTGTATTAAGTCCTCTGTCTTATTTCTTCTTTCTATTACTTAATTCACTTCAGAACAATTGTGTGATTAAGTTAAGCATAGGAAATATAAATTATTGATTAGGAAAATTAAACAGAAACAAAATTGTTCGAAAGAGTTTTTGCTAAAAAAAGACGTTCTTAGTAAGTAAATACATGAGACTGTTACAAAAGAGAGCATTTGCTTATTTACGAGCATACACCCGCCAAATCACAAGATCAACCCTAACCGAATACTCCCACCTCCGTCTCGGCGGCCGCTTTCTGTCGGCAAGCGTATATTAATCTTTCAGGCATCCGTTTGCAAAAAAGACTAGTGATTTCACACGGCCATTGTGACCAGCACGGGGCTGTAACTTCGATTTTATTGACACGAATCGGCATTGTGTAACCGTTAAATTATCCGTTGGTTCATCATTTTTCGGTCTAATTATTCTAAGCGACACTTTATTTCAAGAATCTTAAGTTGCTTATCGTTTCTTATTTTTTCCCTGTTTTGCATAAAGATCTGTTGCAAGTCTTGTCATTATTTATTTAATATGAGCAGACCCGGCCACGCGTTGCTGTGGCTCAGTAGCTATAATGGGTTGAATTAATTATATCCTATTCATTTAAATAATAAATAAAAAAAATTCACTGATAAAGATAAAAACTATTTTGGCAGCAAATATGTCCTGGTATGTACCATTTTTTATGGTTTCTATGTTCTGATTCCATTGAGACCATTCTCATGACGGTACCGCATCCTTATCAAGTTGAATAACTTCTCCTTTTTCGAATTCGGTTGAAAATTTACGAACAGAACAAAGCTATTACATGAACACTTTATTTTCGGTATATATCCCATTAGGTTATAACTTTAATTCATATTATCTATAGGTTATCTATTTTATTCAGTGTTAGTTTTTATTGGCTCACTACACCAATAAGCAATTTTTCTTTTGTTGTAAATTTACTCTTATATTATTAAAGAATAATATTTATCTTATATTGATTAAAGGCAATGTTTCGACCAAGTCTTTCATCTTCTGTAAAATTTAATTCGCTTAGGAATCCAGTAGGTTTTGTTTATTTTTATTTTTAATTCATTGCAGAGATGTAATGAACTTATTGAAAAAGAAAATAATAATAATAATAATAATAAAGGCTTAACGAACCCGAAGGTTCGATGCCGACACCACCACTCGCTCCCTGCACGCCTCCATCCATCGAACGTCCTCCAAACCCAACTTCGATAGATCCGCCCTAACGCAATCCTCCCACCTCCGTCTCGGCCTGCCCCTCGGACGTTTCCCATTCGGCACCGCGCTTATTAATCTTTTCGGAATACGTTCACAGCCAAGTTTTGCAATTTTACACGCCCATTTTATTCGTCTTGCTGCAATCACGTCAATTATATTTACTGGATAAAGTTCACTCAGTTCGGCGTTATGTAAGCGTCTAAATTCTCCCGTTATTTCATCCCTCTTCGGTCCAAATATTCTACGCAGTACTTTATTTTCAAAAACTCTAAGCCGTTGCTCATCCCTCAATGTCAGCGGCCAAGTTTCGCATCCGTAAACGACCGTTGGAAGAATAATAGTTTTGTAAATCCTAATTTTTAAGTTTTGGGACAGAAGGCGGGAGCTAAGCAATTTCGCGACTGAAAAGTAGCAAGCATTACCGGCTTTTAATCTAGCCTTAATTTCCTCATCGATTTCGTTTTTTCTAGTTACCATCGCCCCTAAATATCTAAATTTCTCTACCTGTTCAAACGTATTCCCCCCTACACTGATATCAGCGAAATCCTCACCACTTCTACGACTAACCATATATTTTGTCTTATCCGTATTCATTTCCAGTCCAAATTCTTGTCCGGCTTTCATCAACGTTTTTGTGTTCATTTCTATGGTTTCCACGTCCTCCCCAAGCAATACCAAATCATCGGCATATCCGAGCACGGGTATATTCCCTCCCAAATTCAAACCCTTCCCGGTACGTGTCACCTCCCTAATGGCATTGAAAAAGAAAAAGAAAAAAATAATTATGTATACATAATCTCGTGTAATTTAAAGAAAACAGCTGAAGCTAAAACCATAACAAACCGAACTAATGAAGGATAACCTTATGAATTGAGCTTAGCTAGCGCTCCTGGCTTCCAAATGTCGAACTATTTTTTTTCATTCATTACTCGCCTGGGCTTATTAGAGGGGCTAATTACATGTTGCGAGAGGCTTAAAATTACAGCCCTTGTCCCTTCAACATTACACACTTAAAATGAAAACTGAAACCTTCTTCATCGTTAGGGGCAATAGGGCAATATGACAACATAACATTCTTGATAATAGGTGTAGTCATTTTTTGAGCCTTTTCGGCACGCACATTGTACACTTTGCTTTATAATATATATATATATTGATTAATGATCCATTCATTAAGCACTTACTGGATTATTTCAGCAGAGGCGAGATTAACCCTTTAGGCCCGATGCACACGGACGACACTTTTCTGCGATGCGGACTATAAGCCGGGTCAGGGGTACCTGGAGTACAATGGTAAATCCGGTCGGTCCATTGTACTCCAGGTACCACTGACCTGGCTTATAGTCCGCATCGCAGAAAAGTGTCGTCCGTGTGCATCGGGCCTTAAGCTCTGAACAGTGCGAGAGTATTGCGGCGGGCCCTGCAACCTGAGACCTTAGACCGGCTGCCGTACCAGGTGGCCTCAATACTTTTTGCCGCATTCACTCTCCTTTATCTCCTTATTCATATTTTTCTATATGACTAAGGGATAAGGTGCAGGTAAAATTCATTTTGAAAAACACGAAAAGAACCCTATGTCAATTAGTTTACAGCCCTCGGAAATTTTTAAGGAAACCATAAACCTCGTCACTGGGAAATACCGGACGGACTGGACAGGGTTGGAGAAACGCGAATGCCAACTATGTAAAAAAAATTTTCATATGTCCTGCACTCGTCCTAAATATGAATAAGAAAATGATGACTATTTTGTCTGCTCGCAATGCTCTAATATTCATGAAATTAAAATAAATACGTGTAGGAACATACCTAAGTAGACATGATTACATATAAATGTTTTATATATCTGTATATTTTATAGCATTTTTAAATTATATACTATATTTTTTTTACGAGTTGTTGCCTACAATTTATGAATGTCGCATTCCTAATTAATGACACAATAAATACGAAAGCGAAGAGTAAAAATTCAATTTTTGTTTTAAAAGAAGCCACAAAAAATCTTTTAGGTGCTGACTACTGGGGGTTTTATCCTAGTGCAATAGTAAAATGGAAAGATTGAAGAAATCAATTAAAATAAGATCCGCAGTTTTAGTTTTCTAACGTTGAAGCGGGCGGAAGTGATATATCAGTCTACAGGCGTTAAAGGGTTAAATTTAAATAACATACATGTAGAAGGAACTAAAAAAGGATATAATTGGACTAGGGTTTAGTATAATCACAAGAGGCAGTTAGCAAAAACGTACCAAATATACCAAAGTCCTCTTCTGAATATTTATAACCTTCTGTTTGATTGGGAGAGCACACTATGGTCAAATATAATGTAACGTTAAATCATAAGTAAATAAAAAAATCTGGTGCGTGCACGCAACACACAACCTTCACTTATCAACTTACTGAGATTAGAAATTAATGCGTTTTGTTAATTGCCAATTCTCAAATGAACAGAACAGTTTAATTATTACGCATTGGTTTGTCATTAAAGGCGTACGGCGCATGCGTGAGCTCGAAGGTGTTTTATGAGTTGACGGAATATTTTTCTTTTTTTCTCCTGTATATGTTTACTTGATTTTCTTCATATATCATATTTAGCCGTTTCTTATTTTTAAGCGTGATGAGAGACAGATAATTTCCCAATATACACTAAAACAAAGGTACTTTATATAAAAACAAAAAAAGCCCCTTCCCCATTTAAGCCCCATCAGAACATTTTAATAATGATAAAGCTTACCTGATATTAAATAACAACTAATTTTCATTAAACATAACGAATTTGATAAAAATCGTTAAAGCCGTTTTTGAGATAATCGATCAAAAAGGTAAAAATTGGACAAAATTTATTAAGTAAAGTCCCCCCTCCGGTTGATCAATTTTGATGAAATTTTTACAGTAATATTTTAGGCATATAAATAGATCAAATACTCCGTTTAATCAAAATCGTTACAGCCGTTTTTGAGAAAATCGAAAAAAACTTAAAAAGTTATTAAATAAAGTACCCCCTCCCTTTGAGCAAATTTGATGAAATTTTTGCTGTCACATCGCGGGCATATACATACTCTAAATACACAATTTCAGGTTCGCACGGTTTATAGTTTTTGAGCTAGTCTGTTCACACACACACACACAGACCATTTCGCGGGACTTGGTTATTTTGACTCAGGGGACCCCAAAACGTGTATTTCCGTTGAAAACCGGAAGTCGAAAATTTTCACGATCGCAATACTTCCACTTACTATATATTTCATATATAGGTAAGTGAAAGTAAAAAAACATAGGTTGTAAACTCCCAGACCGTTTGTTGGAACAAAATAAGCGGTGGGAACGAACTGTTTGGGTCTAGATCTTTCTGTGGCCTAGTCCACGAAGGCGTAGAACTGTCCACATTGTTCTGGAACATTCCAGACCTGACCATTTACGATTATATATTAGGAGCGAGAGACTGAACGAGTTAGGTTCTGTCCACACATGTCCGCACCGCAGCATTAATATAGGTTATGTTCAGAATATTTTTAATTTAACTTACATATTACCTTTAGTTATGCCTAAAGATCAGGCCACACATGTCAGACACAGGCTACTTTAGGCATAACTAAAGGTAATATGTAAGTTAAATTAAAAATATTCTGAACATAACCTATATTAATGCTGCGGTGCGGATTCGGTGCGGACATGTGTGGCCAGAACCTTAGTCTAAGTTAAAGTCTGTGTCTTGACTGTGTAGCTCAAGTCATATGATTGTGTCTTATAACGTTATCATTTTTCTAACCTGCTCAAGTTTTTAAGTTTTATTAATTCGTTGGCATTGATAACTGTATATTTTTGTTGAATAAACATTTGTTACCCACAAAAGTGTTATAATAAGATGTAATAAATAAAAACTTTAAACCATCTAAATTCTTTAACCAAACAATTTCAAATTTGGCGTAAAGTTCTATTTTAAATCCCGTTGGTTTTTAGCAGTTTCTGTTTTCAGCAGTGAATTTTGATATGAAGATAATTATGGTATAATTAATTTAATGCAATATAGCTGCTGAGCAACATTTATATATTAACATATTTATGAGGAAATGAAATACATGATAATTATGATTGCTGCTTATTTACGCCAGGTACTTCGTGTATGTCTTAATTTATTCAAGCTCCAAACTAGAACTCAATGGTTTTGCTTGCCATCTATCGGCGCACACAGGGGTATTTGGCCCTAAAAGCTGGCCAAAACCCATTTTTTGAAGTTTGAAATTTCTGGTAAATAATGACTCGAAGTTGAAGTAGAGGACCTGTGGGATCATGCAGCATGATTCTTATCTCTTCCAGGCCCTTAATCCGGCGGCTATTCTAATTCAAATCTGACCTTATCCTTTAACTCGTCTGTGCTCATAAGTATTGGTCTACAAAATATATTAATTTTCTTTGTTCTTACTGAAGTATCGGCGTTATCATATGATGGATAGTTCGAGGAAAGGTTTGTACTTGTTATTCAGATAGTTATAATTTTTTTGTATTCAATACTAGTATCAATATATTTTTGTTTTTTTGGTAGGTATATTTTAGAGCTAAAAATTAAATTTGAAGGTTAAAAAGTTATACTTCTGAGCAACGAAATATTTTTTATGATGATGTATAATTATCGTTAATTATGTTTCTTGAAAAAAATTCTGCGAATAGCTGTGATTCGGAGACTTATAATTTTTTATTACTAAAATGTCAATTTCATTAAATAATAAAAAAAATTCAATTTTGTTATATTTTCATTTATTTATATTTTAGGATCTTCTGGAATAATAATAATAACTTGAAGGGAATTATTTGACATATTTTTAAAATCGAAAGCATTAGCTTTAAAAAAAAAATAAGGAATTTTCGTAGTCTTTTCTCATTGCCTAGCTAATAGCCTAGAGCAGGTGAAACAGCTAAAACATAAATGATTAATTTTGAGGCATGATTTCTAAGTAAGATGGAATGCTTCTTCAAGGAAAAGAAATGTTTTTTAAACAGCAACAAGAAATGGCTAAGTGGGACGATATCAATTAAAAGCTCAAGATCTGGTGGACGCTCTGAAAAATCATTTGTTACTTTAAAATTTACAGCGGATTTATCAATGGTATGCTATGACACCATCTGTACACAAAATTTTAAGATATGGTTTTGAAGTGATAAAAAGCCCTCTACTTCATATTGGTCTTTTATCTGAGGAAGCAGCAGAAACTCGAAATAACCATTTCCGGGTTTATAGAGAAAATAAGACCAGAAGATTTTACCGGATAGAGTGCAATCTGGATGTAATTAATAGATTAATATTGACATCAGATCCAGTTATCACAGGTATGAGAAGTTCACGAAAAAAGGTATCAGGTTTTGTAAGGAAACTTTAGAAATGTTGTCTCCCCCAACCAACTTAACCGATAGTGGTGATTCCGAAAGTTCATTAAGTGACGAGGAAAGTGGATAATGAATAATTAAATTTAATTTGCATTTTTAAGAAAGGTTGGTGTGTTTCTTCCTAGGATATAAGTTGTGTTTCGAAGAGGTATTAAACAATTCTTAATGAATTAGGAAAATACATTTTTTTTCTTTATCACCATAACTTTTTATATTCACCTATTTTACACTATTTTCATTTTTTTTAAATAATAGTAATAGATAAATGATGATAAATCTTTAATTAGTTACAAGCATATTTCATTGGTGCAATGCATAAAGAGAAAATAATATGAACATAAATTGTAAACCCATGGATGCCTATTTCACAGTCGGTGGATCTATGTAAAAATTTATTTTATGAAAATTTTCTCCTTAGAGTATTTTTTTTAACTGCTAAAGAAGCATTTTTAATGTCTATTACAAATATAGAAGCATTTTTGAGGACTTTTGAATTAATAAAATGGAAGGAAATAGTTTTGGCCAGCTTTTCGGGTGGGATAGAATGGCGCAAAAACGAGTTTCCTATCTCAATCTGTTGAGGAGATAGATTTTATTTTGTTTTTATTTTTAAAATCTTACTTTTTTCTGAAAAATTACAGTTTTCTTTACTTTGGTTTAGCGTAGAAACAAAAATGATGATATTTTCTTAATCAGCATTAAATTTTCTAAAGGATGAGTTATTTTAATTAAATCCACTTTCAGTGGGACTTTTAACGCGCTAAACACAAAATATTTATTAAAACTTAAATTTATTAGTTATAATAATTTAATAGTTTTTCAAAATTCCTCACTCCCTTCTGGAGCACCCTAGAAGCAGTCAAATTTCCTAAAAACTGCGGAACTCAATTAGCTTTTTAGTGGTGTAACCCATGATACAATTGCCCTTCACCTTTTGAGTTTAAAAGTTGTTTTTCTGATGAAAACACGCTAGGGAAAGTCATTGTCAAGAATGGCGCAGAAATGAGTTTCCTATCTCAATCTGTTGAGGAGATAGAATTTTTTTCGTTTTTATTTTTAAAATCTTACTTTTTTCTGAAAAATTACAGTGTTCTCTATTTTCGTTTAGCGTGGAAACAAAAACGATGATATTTTCTTGATCAGCATTAAATTTTCTAAAAGATGAGATGGGCCTAGTTATTTTCATAAATCCACTCAATGAGGAAGCGCGCTAGAGCCTGCGTCCAAAGTAATGGATGCCAAACTTCCCATGAGTTAAAATTTTTTTTTTTACTTTTTTAAGATTAGAAAGAGCAATGTATGAATTCTAAAGAATATAAAAAGGTTTATAATAATCTAAAATTAAAAAAAAACTCCTTAGTTTAAATTTTAAAAAATACTTTCTTTAAAATAAATTAAACTTTTTCCTTCTCTTCTACTTAAATTTGAAAAATCCTACATAAAAAATGTTGAAGATAAAAAATAATATTATTGCTGTAGAACCATGTTAAAATGGATTATTGCATCGCCTCACAGTGGGACGAATCCACACTCCCGTTGGACAACGGCTATAACTCACAAAGAAGTTTCGCTGGACCTCTCAAATTTTGTCAGTTTATGTTTTTGAGAATGCAGAATCTTAATTATTGTCATTTCATTCATAATCATTACATATATATATATATATATATATATATATATATATATATCGTACGTACATTATAATTATAAAATATATATAAATTAGAAAAGTAGTAAAATATAAAATATATTAGTATAAATTCAAAATGCATTAACAATTTTATATTAAAATTTATAGCAATTACGTTTACAGTAGTATGTTGTAACAATAATAAATAGATAACTACTATGATTGAAAATGTAATTAAACAATAACAAATTTAATGTAATATACCTTTTTTAAAATTATGAAATTATTCATTAGCTTCACATTCTACCTTATGAGCAAGATTCTTGCTTCCTGGGACATTTTACTTTTTCACAACACTATTACATTAAGATTGATATGGGATCGGAGTTTATAGCAAACTATCGATTCTTGACGTTTTTTTTGGAATGCTGCTCTCTATAATCCCAAAAATGTTTCTGATTTGTATCTGGATCCTTATTCCGAACCCAGGTCGTTTCAGTCTATCTATCTATCTTATTAGTTTAAAGAAAAGAGAAAACTCGTATAATAACTACGTTTGATTTTGTTTGACAGGACTTAAAAAAAAGGCTAACAAAATTATAACTTTAGTCAATTCCAAACTACCTACTGTAACCAAGCAACTACTGTCTATTTATAATATAATGTAAATTAAAGACAGTGAAATATTTTTGTTAACAATATTTCGTGTACAGTGTACTCTTTTAACTTACTAATTATTATAGTGCATATATTATAGTGCGGTACAAATATAAAATATTACAAAAATTAACAATTTCTTTAAATGTTCAAAGCTATTCTATTGGAAATCGTAATTTGGTGAATAAATTGTTGCAGTTGGTTCGAAATATATTAATTTAAGAATTATGAGTTGATGAAAACCCAAATATGCTAAGAAGATGTTCTGAATAACCAAATTCACTCTTGAGTTCAGTGTACACGCGTGGTAAAATCTCATTTAAATGAGTATAGGCAGATTTTGGCTAGATCGGAAAACTGTTTATAAAAGTTCAAACCTTTGCTAACAATAGGGTATATGTAGTTTTCCGGGCAATGTCGGGCATTTTACTATATTGTACCAAATAGTTTACATTTGTTTAAACCGTCGTAACTGTTGCATATGTTTTTCTAAAACTATATTTCTGGTGTATTACAATTCGTTAGCAATGCTTGACCATACTGTAAACATTCCATTAGGTTTAGCCAAAAAATATAGGCACACTAACTTTAGATATAAAAAAGATGAATGTCTTACTGTCATGTTTCAACTCATATTGTATCATTATTATCGCAAAGATTGAGTTAAAAACTAGTGCATATGACGGGGAAAGGATTCTAGTTTATTAATATTACAATGAAATCTCTAAATTTTAACTTTCATGTTTTGGCCCAATGTCCGGCCGGGCAGTGGACTCGCCCAACTGTGCGCCTGTTCAAAATGTCCTCCATTACTTTTGCTTATCTTCTTCTGGCTCATCTTAAATTTAGTTTAATTTAAACTATGGAGTTTTTTTTAATTTGAGATTATTATTACCCTTTTTATATTATTGGAAAAAAAATTCTAATTAATATAAATTCTATTTATATAATTTATATTAATCAGAATTCATACATTGTTATTTCTAATCTTAAAAAAGTAAACAAAAAAATTCTAACTCATGGGAAGTGTGGCATCCGTTACTTTGGATGCAGGCTCTAGCGCGCTTCCTCATTGAGTGGATTTATGAAAATAACTAGGCCCATCTCATCTTTTAGAAAATTTAATGCTGATTAAGAAAATATCATCGTTTTTGTTTCTACGCTAAACGAAAATTGAGAAAACTGTCATTTTTCAGAAAAAAGTAAGATATTAAAAATAAAAACGAAAAAACAGATTGAGATAGGAAACTCATTTCTGCGCCATTCTACCCCGTTTAACATACAGTACTACCCAATTATTTTTTTTACACAATGCCTGGGACACGCAGTATACCAAAAATTGATTTTCTAATCAAGCTGGCCTTTATTTTAACTTTGCGGCGCCTTTGTTTCAAATTCAACCGCCTTTTTTATCTATCTTGCTTCCGTTCTTTGTTAGTCCGTTCTCTGATCAGTTCGAGCCATTCAAGTAACTACCCAAAATCTAATTAAAAGTATTTCTCGCTGTCCACATCAGGTAGGGATATTGCGATACAAATACTTTATATCAAATACAAATACATGCTGCGACGCACTGCGACATAAGTGTTACAACTGGTTTGGGGGGTGCACAATACCGAAATTTCATTTAGGTTCATTTACCCCCCCCCCCCCCCCGTATTTTCTCTTTGTTTGCTGTACCAAAAAGATTAATAATGAAAATTTCAGCATTTGCTTAATTTCAACAGGGTTTATTAGATCCTTTCCTTGCGTTTTCTTTACTTTTTAATTAAAGCGATGAAGAGAATGTCGACACGGCGAGGATTTTCGTAGAATGCCCGGGAAATATTCGGAGAGGATCCAGGTAAACTTTAGTAAATACACTTCAGTTTAATTAGTGTTGGCTCACAAATGGATGTAAATAATGAAATACCGACTATCACTCTACCTCAGAAGAAATTAGTACCGTCGTCCATTTAAGAAAATATTCACAGTCGAAAATTATTATTCAATTATTATTATTCACGAAATATTTTTAAAAAAGACGGTCTATAATTCGACTATTGACATTGGACGCAATAGCTTATCTAGAGGATAATCTCCGCCAGATTTATTCAAAAAAATAAATAAACAAATAATGCATTTATTGATATTTACAACTTTGTTAGAACCTAATAAATCTACAGTCCTTTTCACTTCGAGATGGCAGTAAGTGTTTTGCCTAGGGAGTTCTGTCTCTCTCTAACACGCGCCGCACTAGGTAACTCTGCCACTTATTTTAACTTCGTCCGATCTATTCGGGAAGAATTCTATAATGTGCAGAATTTGATTCTCTTCTCTGAGAATTGATCTTAAAATATAAAATACAAAAGATAAATGTATAATCGCAATAAATTATTTTCTAGTAATTAAAGTTGTTCCTTCCCTATTTTATGGTATAATGAAAATAAAAAATGACATTTACATGACAATGACACACAACTTTCATCTACGAACTTACTTAGATTAGAAATCGACGTGTTTCCATAATTTGTAAAAGCCATTCCTCAATTTTTACACATTTATACGCTTATCTTTGTATATCTCCATTACGTTATAGAGAATATGTATTGCAAAACTTGAAAGTTCTCAATACTTTTCGGTTCATTATTCCATACTTCTTTTTTTTAAGTGACCTAATTTCATCAAAATCCGAGTTTCTTCTTTATTACTTGTTTTTACTTTCACTTACCTATATATGAAATATATAGTAAGTGGAAGTATTGCGATCGTGAAAAATTTCGACTTCCGGTTTTCAACGGAAATACACGTTTTGTGGCCCCCTGAGTCCAAATAACCAAGTGTGCGCGCGTGTGTGTGTGTGTGTGTGTGTGTGTGTGTGTGTGTGTGTGTGTGTGTGTGTGTGTGTGTGTGTGTGTGTGTGTGTGTGTGTGTGTGTGTGTGTGTGTGTGTGTGTGTGTGTGTGTGTGTGTGTGTGTGTGTGAACAGACTAGATCAAAAACTATAAACCGTGCGAATCTGAAATTGGGTATTTAGTATAGGTATATGGCCGCGATGTGACAGCAAAAATTTCATCAACATTGCTCAAAGGGAGGGGGTACTTTTTAAGTTTTTTTCGATTTTCTCAAAAACGGCTCTAACGATTTTGATTAAACTGAGTATTTGGTCTATATATATGCCCGAGATATGACTGTAAAAATTTCATCAAAATTGATCAACCGGAGGGAGGACTTTACTTAATAAAGTTTTTATCATTTTCACATGTTCTTTTTATTTACTCAAAAACGGTTTTAACGATTTTGATCAAACATGGTATTTGATGTATTTATATGCCCGAGATATGACTGTAAAAATTTCATCAAAATTGATCAACCGGAGGGGGGACTTTATTTAATAAATTTTGTATCATTTTCACGGGGTTTTTTTATTTACCCTAAACCGGCTTTAACGATTAACAAAAATAAGATATGATTGTAGAAAAATGTGTGACTTTGGGAAATGATATTTAGCAAAACACGTCAATTTCTAATCTGTGAACAGACTAGCTCAAAAACTAAAAACCGTGCGAACCTGAAATTAGGTATTTAGTGTAAGTATAGCCCGCGATGTGACAGCAAAAATTTCATCAAAATTGCTCAAAGGGAGGGGGTACTTTATTTAGTAACTTATTATGTTTTTTTTTTTCGATTTTCTCAAAAACGGCTCTAACGATTTTGATTAAACTGAGTATTTGATCTATTTATATGCCCGAGATATGACTGTAAAAATTTCATCAAAATTGATTAACCGGAGGAGGGACTTTACTTAATAAATTTTGTATCATTTTTAATTTCTAATCTAAGTAAGTGGGTAAGTGAAAGTTGTGTGTTGCGCGCACGCACCAGCTTTTTTTTGTTTGTTTTTTTGCTGCGAGTTGATTTTGTAAATATATCGTGAAGATGAATCGATAGAAGGTCTATTTACGTCTCGTTGTTAAGTTTGTCTCTTATACCTTTCCGCAAACCCAGAAAAATTACTGTTCCTCTAAAATTAATTATTATTGCATTCAGAAATCTATTATGGAACTAAACTTTCTAAACTAAAATATAATTAATTAAAGATTATTTCATACGATATTTTTTCACTCGTCGAATGGTTTAAATAATTTGTGCATCACGTATTTACTCTCTAATGTAAAATAAAAATTTCTATTATTAAACAAAAGTTTTTATTTGCATGAGTGATAATACGGGAAATTTTGGCTGTCACATCACGGGCATATATATACATCGAATACCCAGTTTGATCAAAATACTTACAGTCGTTTTTCAGAAAGAAAAAAAAGTGAATGAGACAATATTTATTAAATTAAGTGCCCCCTCCGTTTGAACAATTTTGATGACATTTTGGCTTTCACATCGCGGGCATATACATACACCAAATAACCAATTTCAGGTTCGTACGGTTTATAGTTTTTGAGCTAGTCTGTTCACACACACACAGACCATTTCGCGGACAAAACGTTTATTTCCGTTGATAACTGGAAGTCGAAATTCTTCATGATACTCTTCCTTCAACATATTTCATATGTAGGTAAGTGAAAGTTAAAATTGAGATCAAAGTAACCCATAATTTTGGAATGACCAATCCCTCCAATTTTAATATAAATTTTTTGTTATTTGTAAGTCTTTTCGCATTGTTTCGCTTCGTTTATCCAATCATTGTAAATGTTAGCATCGTTTGTACAATGCAGGCCTCGCGTTACAGTTGCTTGTTTAGCACGCATCGGTATTTTGTTTAGACCAACAGAACACGATCCTACTCAAGCACGGTTTGATACCAATGCGTTCAGGCTTGTTTGGTTAAAACTTTTAAAAAACTTAAAACTCGTTACCAATTATATTTAATTTTATTTATTTAGGAAAATTTACATATGTATAAAAAAAATAATACAAGGAAATGTGTATAATACGGTGATAGCTTAAGAAGGCATGCTGAGGCGCCATTTCTTACCATCAAATATTGTATCCAAGTTATTGGTCAGCTTGTTAGCTAACCTAACAAACTAACCTTGTATAAAGTTCTTTTAAAACCGATATGGACTTACGGTGTAGAACTGTGGGGTTATGCCAAGAAATCCAACGTCCAAAAAATTCAGTCCTTTCAGTCGGAAGTGTTAAGAAAAATAGTACAAGCGCCATATTATGTCAGCAACGATATTATACATACTTAAACATTCCAACAGTTTTTGTAACAGCCAAAGACAACTACATTAACTTCCACCAAAAACTGGCCTACAACAATAACCCACTGAAAAACTACTTAAAAAGCTTAAACGACCCTTACAGCCCACCCCAACGACTTCGAATACAAATTAATTACTACTCCTGAATAGGAACGCAAGCAGCTTACAAACTTTGCTCATTGCAAAGCAATTTTGCAGATTTCAAATTCTAAATCTTGTCAAATGAATTGTATATCATAAATAAATAAGTTATAGGTCAGAAGTCACCTGTGGTATAGTGGTTAGCATAGCAACCTACAATGCTAAAACTACTAAATTCGCACGTTCGCGTCCCGTGGTGGCCTAGTAGCTATGCCGTCCCTCTGATAATAATAGTAATAATAATAAACTCTTTATTTAATTTTCCCAGGAACTATTCCCTTATGAACAAATCATACAGAATCATATAAATGCTTTTAGAGCCTTAGTGTACTATAACAAAAATAAAGCAATATAAAATTAAACATAAAAGAAGCTGAGAAAATGATAAATAACAAAGTAATCTTCTTGTAATGAAAAAATTATTTGAATTATATATAATTTTTGCAAATTATGAATTATGATTGAACAGGCGGGATTTAAAGAAAGGAAGAGTTTTGGTGTAGGGATGAGGACCGGATAATGATAGATCTTTCAAAAGCTGACGTTCGGTGGGCCGGAGTGTATAGATCTGAAGACCTAGAGCGGTTATCGGGGGAATGGACAGAGGAATTGACCTGGAGAAGTTCGGTGACGTATGAGGGACGACGGGATCGGATTATTTGGAAAAGGGAGGTGGCCAGGAAATATTTACGGTGGTGGGATGGCTATAGTACGTAAAATGGAGGTCCCGAGCCTGTACGATGTCAGGTACTCTTTAAAGATCCCTATCCCAATTATACCTGGATAGGCAAAATTTAGGACTCCCATTGTAGCATTGTCCGATTAGCCTTAGCGGCATAAAGTGACGTTAAACAAACAAAAATAAGATATAGTTCACGAGGCGATCTTCTTATCCGAAGTTAAGTAGAATTATTTTTAAATAATTTATTTTTTGAAGAGAAAAGATTTGGCTCTGCCGGGAGTCGAACCCGGGTATTCCGCGTGACTTGCGCGGTATGCTAAACATTGCACCACAGAGCTCGCTCGCTCGTGCCAAATCAGGTGAATAGGTGTCAGTGAAGAGGAAGAATTTGGCACCGCTTGGAAGCGAGCTCCGTGGTGCAATGGTTAGCATACCGCGCATGTCACGCGGAAGACCCGGTTTGACTCTCGGCGGAGCCAAATCTTTTTCCTTAAAAAAATCTGGTGCGTGCGCGCAACACACAACTTTCACTTACCAACTTACTTAGATAAGAAATTAATGCGTTTTGTTAATGCCACTTCTCAAAGTTACACAGTTTCCACATTCATTTCTTATTTTTGTTTTCATTTGCTCTATAAACCCCTCAGAACATTTTAATAATGATAAAGTTTACCTGATATTAAATAACACTCATATACATACATAAATACCCAGTTTGATCAAAATCGTGAAAGCCGTTTTTGAGTAAATTAAAAAAACACGTGAAATTGATATAAAATTTATTAAGTAAAGTCCCCCCTCCGGTTGATCAATTTTGATGAAATGTTGGCTATCACATCTTTGGCATATACATACATCAAATACCCAGTTTGATCAAAATCGTGAAAGCCCTTTTTGAGTAAATAAAAAAAAAACACTTGAAAATGATACAAAATTTATTAAGTAAAGTCCCCCCTCCGGTTGATCAATTTTGAAGAAATGTTGGCTATCAAATCTTTGGCATATACATACATCAAATACCCAGTTTGATCAAAATCGTGAAAACCGTTTTTGAGCAAATAAAAAAAAAACACATGAAAATGATACAAAATTTATTAAGTAAAGTCCCCCCTCCGGTTGATCAATTTTGATGAAATGTTGGCTATCACATCTTTGGCATATACATACATCAAATACCCAGTTTGATCAAAAAAGTGAAAGCCGTTTTTGAGTAAATAAAAAAAAACACTTGAAAATGATACAAAATTTATTAAGTAAAGTCCCCCCTCCGGTTGATCAATTTTGATGAAATTTTTACAGTCATATCTCGGGCATATAAATAGATCAAATACTCAGTTTAATCAAAATCGTTAGAGCCGTTTTTGAGAAAATCGAAAAAAACTTAAAAAGTTATTAAATAAAGTACCCCCTCCCTTTGAGCAATTTCGATGAAATTTTTGCTGTCACATCGCGGGCATATACATACACTAAATACCCAATCTCAGGTTTGCACGGTTTATAGTTTTTGAGCTAGTCTGTTCACACACACACACACACACAGACCATTTCGCGGGACTTGGTTAATTGGACTCAGGGACCCCAAAACGTGTATTTCCGTTGAAAACCGGAAGTCGAAATTTTTCACGATCGCAATACTTCCACTTACTATATATTTCATATATAGGTAAGTGAAAGTAAAAATAAATTATTTAAACTAATTTAAAAACACGGTGGTTACCCACAATAATGATTAAATTAATATAAAATAGGATTATTTTTGGTGATTATATACACTCAAAAGGCCAATTATGAGGGTTGCGTTTGCTTTTGTTGTTTATTAATGTCTTCTGGATAAATAATTTCTGCGAAACATCATTCCCCGACTCATCTATACTCAATTCAATTGTTTGTTTATTTTAACAATAGGGGCTAAAGCTGTGTATAGTTAATTGTTAATTCATAAATTAAAAAACATGTGTCATAAATTTAAACAATTGGCTCAGAATAAAATAGTTAATAGCTGTGTGAAATTGTATTTTATTGCTCAAGATTAAAAACTAAAACATGGTGTCAGGTGTCATAGCTTATGAACTATCGAACTTTATACAACTTTATTTAAATATGACATAATTCATCAGACCTGCAAGGATCGATTCAAGACCAAACCATCTTTGTTTGTCCAATGTAATTGTTGTCAATCAGATTGTTGTACCAAATATTGTAACCAATTGGCTCAGAATAAAATAGTTATTAGCTGTGTGAAATTGATTTTTACTTTCACTTACCTATATATGAAATATATAGTAAGTGGAAGTATTGCGATCGTGAAAATTTTCGACTTCCGGTTTTCAACGGAAATACACGTTTTGGGGTCCCCTGAGTCAAAATAACCAAATCCCGCGAAATGGTCTGTGTGTGTGTGTGTGTGTGTGTGTCTGTGTGTCTGTGTGTGTGTGTGTGTGTGAACAGACTAGCTCAAAAACTATAAACCGTGCGAACCTGAGATTGGGTATTTAGTGTATGTATATGCCCGCGATGTGACAGCAAAAATTTCATCAAAATTGCTCAAAGGGAGGGGGTACTTTATTTATTAACTTTTTACATTTTTTTCGATTTTCTCAAAAACGGCTCTAACGATTTTGATTTAACTGAGTATTTGATCTATTTATATGCCCGAGATATGACTGTAAAAATTTCATCAAAATTGATCAACCAGAGGGGGGACTTTACTTAATTAATTTTGTATCATTTTCACATGTGTTTTTTTATTTACTCAAAAACGGCTTTCACGATTTTGATCAAACTGGATATTTGATGTATGTATATGACAAAGATGTGATAGCCAACATTTCATCAAAATTGATCAACCGGAGGGGGGACTTTACTTAATAAATTTTGTATCATTTTCACGTGTTTTTTTTATTTACTCAAAAACAGTTTTCACGATTTTGATCAAACTGGGTATTTGATGTATGTATATGCCAAAGATGTGATAGCCAACATTTCATCAAAATTGATCAACCGGAGGGGGGACTTTACTTAATAAATTTTGTATCAATTTCACGTGTTTTTTTTATTTACCCAAAAAGGCTTTCACGAATTTGATCAAACTGGGTATTTATGTATTGATTGATCAACCGAAGCGGGCACTTTATTTCATAACTTTTTTTCTAATTTTTAGATTATCTCAAAAACGGCTTAAACGATTTTCTTCATATTCGTCATGTTTAATGAAAATTGAGTGTTATTTAATATCAGGTAAGCGTTTATTAAAATGTTCTGAGGGGTTTATAGAGCAAATGAAAACAAAAATAAGAAATGAATGTGGAAAATGTGTAACTTTGAGAAGTGGCATTAACAAAACGCATTAATTTCTTATCTAAGTAAGTTGGTAAGTGAAAGTTGTGTGTTGCGCGCACGCACCAGATTTTTACCTTTTTGATTGATTATCTCAAAAACGGCTTTAACGATTTTTATGAAATTCGTTATGTTTAATGAAAATTAGTTGTTATTTAATATCAGGTAAGCTTTATCATTATTTAAATGTACTGAGGGGGCTTAAATTGGGAAGGGGCTTTTTTTGTTTTTCTATAAAGTACCTTTGTTTTAGTTTATATTGAGAAATTAACTGTCTCTCATCACGCTTAAAAATAAGAAATGGCTAAATATGATATATGAAGAAAATCAAGTAAACATATACAGGAGAAAAAAAGAAAAATATTCCGTCAACTCATAAAACACCTTGAGCTCACGCATGCGCTGTACGCCTTTAATGACAAACCAATGCGTTATAATTAAACTGTTCTGTTCATTTGAGAAGTGGCAATTAACAAAACGCATTAATTTCTAATCTAATTGTAAGTAAGTTTGTAAGTGAAAGTTGTGTGTTGCGCGCACGCACCAGATTTTTTTTCTCAAGATTAAAAACTAAAAAAAAATGCTCTAATGTATGAAAACTTGCATTAAAAAATCCCGGTCAAGATCAATATTCGCTATTCTTATAAACAATATTTAAAAATTATATTAACAATTTTCATGTTAACATGGTGAAAAAAAAGAAGATTTAATTAATATTCTAATAAATTGACAGTGGCCAAGAGACCTCACTAAATGAACAAATTGTCCACTCCCCCGTTTAATAGGCAAAAATTGCGAGATCGGTGGGAAAGAGGTCAGTGAAGAAACAGGATTGATTCGACCGGGATATGTGCCTGGTAGCTCAAGTGGCAAGAGCACCGTACTAGTGATACGGAAATCCGCGATCAAATCCCGCCTAACGCCAATCCTTTTTCCTCTTTTAAAAAAAATATTTAAAAGTAAGTAACATTTAAAACTAATTTCTGAAACGAATATTTACTAAATGAAATCATTTCTGAATGAACTTTCAGTTGAAATAGTTAGTTGTATTTATCTTGTATAAAACTAGGGGATCATGTCCTCATGTACACGATTAGAATACCGACGACTACCATTATTCAAGAGAAAAATTATGGTAGAGCCTAATTTTGGTTAGTACGTTGACACAGCAGAATTCAATGCCCTGTTGAACTTTTTATTAATATCTTCCTCGCTCTACTTCGAAACCCAACTGTATAAATATTTAAAGCTCTCAGCTGAGGTCAAATCCGATTTCCAACGTTTAGTGGAAGTAAAAAGTAGAATATTTCTTATTTTTAAAACCTAAATATCTGTCATTCGTGAGTGAATATGTAATTAAGTCATATTTATTCAATTTTCAGGCCCACGACTCATAAAATTCAAACAGTATTGCTATAAAATCAGATTTTCATTTTGATGTTTTGAAATTTTGTGAATTTCAGTTTACTGCGATTTAACCTACTGAATATGCAGTAAAAATCTGGTGCGATGCGCACAACTTTTACTGACCAACTTACTTTGATTAGAAATTGACGTGATTTGTTAAATGCCATTTCTCAAAGTCACACAATTTTCCACATTCATTTACTCATTCTTGTTTGAATTAGCTGTTTAAAGTACACTATATTTTTTTATTATTAAATAAAAGTTTTACTTGTGACAATTCGGCACTGCATGCATAATAGTCCAAGTCGTGTGATTTTATAATTATCTATGTAGTTGTTGAAAACATCATATAGTTACCATGAGAAAATTCTTTTTCATTAAATGAACAAATCTTCTTTAATTACAAAGAATCGTCTGTCATTAAAGGCGTACTGAGCATGCATGGGCTCTGTTTTATGAGTTGACGGAATATTTTTCTTTTTTTCTGCTGTATATGTGTACTTGACTTTTTCCTATTTCTTATTTAGCTCTTTCTTATTTTTAGACGAAACGAGAGGGAGTTTATTTCTCCACATGAACAGAAACAAAGATACTTTGAAGGAAAAAAGAAAAGGACCCTTCCCCATTTAAGCCCCCTCAGGGCATTTTAATAATTATAAAGCTTACCTTATATTAAAGAATACTTGATTCTCATTAATCTTAACGAGTTCAATCAAAATCGGATAAACAACAGATTATCCGATAAAATATATATTGTAAAGGACCATTTTGTCCCGACATATAATTTTTTAAAAGAATATCCAAAAAAACGGATTTAGCGGCAATCACTGAATAAGGAAAGAACAATTAATTCAACATTCGACTATTACCAGATTAACTGCTGCCATATTAATGCGGCAGAAGGTAGAAGCACTTGGTGGAGGTCATTGATGACCTAGTTGCGACTGATGAATGGGCCAGCTAGGGAATTCTTCAATGGAGCTAAAACTACCGCTGCCTTCTATATCACGCAACCCAGCCTAGTTATCGAATCTCTCTGTGTAGGCGTCACTAGCATTAAAAGTAATAATAATAATTTAATAATAAAGGCTTAAAGAACCCGAAGGTTCGATGCCGACACCACCACTCGCTCCTTGCACACCTCCATCCATCGACCGTCTTCCAGACCTAACTTCGATAGATCCGCCCTAACACAATCCTCCCACCTCCGTCTCGGCCTGCCCCTCGGACGTTTCCCATTCGGCACCGCGCTTATTAATCTTTTCGGGATTCGTTCACAGCCAAGTTTCGCAATTTTACACGCCTATGTTATTCGTCTTGCTGCAATCACGCCAATTATATTTGCTGGGTAAAGCTCGCTCAGTTCGGCGTTATGTAAGCGTCTAAATTCTCCAGTTAGTTCATCCCTCTTCGGTCCGAATATTCTGCGCAATACTTTATTTTCAAAAACTCTAAGCCGTTGCTCATCCCTCAATGTCAACGGCAAAGTTTCGCATCCGTAAAGGACCGTTGGAAGAATAATAGTTTTTTTTAAATTCTAAATTTTAAGTTTCGGGACAGAAGGCGTGAGCTAAGCAATTTCGCGACTGAAAAGTAGCAAGCATTACCGGCTTTTAATCTAGCCTTAATTTCCTCATCGATATCGTTTTTTCTAGTTACCATCGCCCCTAAATATCTAAATTACTCTACATGTTTAAACGTATTCCCCCCTACATTGATATCAGCGAAATCCTCACCATTTCTACGACTAACCATATATTTTGTCTTATCCGTATTTATTTCTAGTCCAAGTTCTTTTCCGGCTTGGACTAGAAATAAATAGTCGTAGAAGTGGTGAGGATTTCGCTGATATCAATGTAGGGGGGAATACTAGCATTAAAAGTACGATAAAAAAATATATACATATATCAAAGCTATTGAGCAATCTTTAAAAACCAGATTAATTTTTTATATATAATACAAGATCAAATGAAAAATAAGAAAATTAAAAAAAGGAACAGTTGTCACAGTTTTATATAATTTTAATACCGGCTAAATTGATAAAATTTATTCATTTAAAGCATTCAAGAGATTACACCTGAATGCCACAGTAGGGCTAATGTCGTTTTTTATTTATATTTATAATTCAACTTTTTTTAATACAGGCGTCTCTGGCTTCAAACGTGGGTTAAAAAATCTGGTGCGATGGGCCATTGATTACAAATTAACGTGTTTTGTTAAATGCCATTTCTCAAAGTTACACATTTTTTTTCCACATTCATTTACTCATTTTTGTTTGAATTAGCTCTTTAAAGTACACTAATCTTTTTTATTATTAAATAAAATTTTTTACTTGTGATAATTCGGCAATGCAAGCATAATACTCCAAGTCGCCTGACGTTATGATTCTCTATGTGGTTGTTGAAATCTTCATTTAGTGACCATAAAACAAATAATTTCCATTAAATGAACAGAACAACTTTGTTTGTCTTAACGCCACTTTATGCCACTAAGGCTAATCGGACGATGCTACTGTGGGAGTCCTAAATTTTGCCTATCCAGGTATAATTAGGATAGGGATCTTAAACGAGTACCTGACATCGTACAGGCTCGGGACCTCCATTTTACGTCCTCTCCGAGGGACGGCATAGACAAGATTTTTTTAGTCCCTTTAAAAATCCTAGGGCCACCTCGGGACGCGAACTCGCGACCTTTAGTATTGTACCTAGAAAGTATAGAAACCTTTCTATGCTAACTAATACACCACAGGTGACCCTACAGAACATCTTTATTTACAAACAATGGTCTGTCATTGCAGACGCAGGCGTACTGCGCATACGTGGCTACAGCGTGTTTTATGAGTTGACGGAATAGTTTTCTTTATTTCTCCTGCATGTGTTTACTTGATTTTTTTCGTATTTCGTATTTAGCCGTTTCTAATTTTTGGCGAAACGAGAGACAGATAATTTCTCCATATATATACCAAGACAAAGGTACTTTATAGGAAAACAAAAAAGGCCTCTTCACCATTTAAGCCCCCTCAGTACATTTTTATATTGATAAAGCTTACCTGACATAAAGAGTATTTGATTCTCATTAAACATGACGAGTTTAATTAAAATCATTAAAGCTAATTTTGAGAAAATAAAAAAAAAAAACTTAAAAATAAGGAAAACAAGCTATGAAATAAAGTGTTCCCTCCGTTTCACCAATTTTAATGAAAGTTTTGCTACGGCCATACACATATACTAAATACCCAATTTCAGGTTCGTACGGTTTATAATTTTTGAGCTAGTATGTTCACACACACACACATAGACCATTTCGCGGGACTTTTCAGGAAAAAAAAAAAAAGTAATATAGATATTAAAGCTATTGGGCTCTCTTTAAATACCAGATTAATTTTTACTTTCACTTACCTATATATGAAATATATAGTAAGTGGAAGTATTGCGATCGTGAAAAATTTCGTTTTCCGGTTTTCAACGGAAATACACGTTTTGGGGTCTCCCGAGTCCAAATGACCAAGTCCCGCGAAATGGTCTGTGTGTATGTGTGTCTCTGTGTGTGTATGTGAACAGAATAGCTCAAAAACTATAAACCGTACGAACCTGAAATTGGGTATTTAGTGTATGGATATGCCCGCGATGTGACAGCAAAAATTTCATCAAAATTGGTCAATCGGAGGGTGTACTTTACTTAAAGAATTTTATCTAATTTTTACGTTTTTTTCGATTTTCTCAAAAAAGGCTCTAACGATTTTGATTAAACTTGATATTTGATTTATGTATGTGCCTGCGATATGAAAGTCAAAATTTCATCAAAATTAATTAATTGGAGGGGGTACTTTATTTAATAAATTTTGATTATGTTCACGTGTTTTTTTTTTATTTACTCAAAAACAGCTTTCACGATTTTGATCAAACTGGGAATTTGATGTATGTATATACCCGAGATGCGACAGCCGAAATTTCATCAAAATTAATTAATTGGAGGGGGTACTTCATTTAATAAACTTTTTCTTATGTTCACGTGTTTTTGTTATTTAATCAACAACGGCTGTAATGATTTTGATCAGACTGGATATTTGGAGTATGTATATGCTCACTATGTGACAGACAAAATTTCATCAAAATTGGTCAAATGCAGGGGGCTCTTTTTTCATAATTTGTTATCTAATTTTTACATTTTTTTGGAATATCTCAAAAACGGCTTTTATGATTTTGATTTAATTAATCATTTTTAATCAAAATCAAGTCATCTTTTTTATATCATTTATAGAAATGGCAATTAAAAAACCATGTCGATTTCTAATGTAAGTAAGTTGGTAAGTGAAAGTTGTGTGTTGCGCGCATCCCACCAGATTTTTTATATATAATACTAGATCAAATAAAAAATAAAAAAAGGAACAGTTGTTACAGTAATATATAATTTAAAGACCGGCTCAATTGATAAAATTTATTCATAAAACATTCCCAAGCATCGCATGAATGCCATAGGAGCGCTAATATAGCTTTTTATGAATTTTTACTTTCACTTACCTATATATGAAATATATAGTAAGTGGAAGTATTGCGATCGTGAAAATTTTCGACTTCCGGTTTTCAACGGAAATACAGGTTTTGGGGTCCCCTGAGTCAAAATAACCAAGTCCCGCGAAATGGTCTGTGTGTGTGTGTGTGTGTGTGTGTGAGCCGATTAGCTCAAAAACTATAAACCGTGCGAACCTGAAATTGGGTATTTAGAGTATGTATAAGCCCGCGATGTGACAGCAAAAATTTCATCAAATTTGCTCAAAGGGAGGGGGTACTTTATTAAATAACTTTTTACGTTTTTTTCGATTTTCTCAAAAACGGCTCTAACGATTTTGATTAAACTGAGTATTTGATCTATTTATATGCCTGAAATATGACTGTAAAAATTTCATCAAAATTGATCAACCGGAGGGGGGACTTTACTTATTAAATTTTGTATCATTTTCACATGTTTTTTTTATTTACTCAAAAACGGTTTTAACGATTAACAAAAATAAGATATGAATGTAGAAAAATGTGTGACTTTGGGAAATGATATTTTGCAAAACACGTCAATTTCTAATCTAAGTAAGTTGGTAAGTGAAAGTTGTGTGTTGCGCGCACGCACCAGATTTTTTTAATTCATCTTTTTGTAATACTGTCGACTCCTTTTTATTAGTTAATCCATTTGTAAATGCAAAGAGGAAATGCCTAAATTCGCTTTATCACTGGGCTATCGTGCAAATATAGTAAGTGATGGCATAATAATAGACGCATTTAGGCGAATGTATTCTCCTCTATTAATTTAACTGTTAGAATATATATTTTTATTAGATAAGTGTTTTATATTACCAAAAAATAAAGGAAATGATACAAATTAAAATAACTATTTGCTTATACATATTATAAATTATACTAATAAATACAAAATTTCGATACAATAAATGAATCAGAACACGTTTTTATGTCAGTTTCTATAACATAAAAGAATCAAGTGTGCATTGTCACACTTTTGTTATAAACGAGCCAATAATTAGTGCACCTTTTCCGGGCGCCTAAAGAACTTTCCTCATTTCCTTTTTCGTAAAAAAGCAGTGAATAAATTTTTGATGCGGTTTCTTGCTTCTGATTCTTGATTGAGAAACAGGCGAGGTCTCAGATACTTAGGTTATTCGATTGGCGCTGGGTCTCATTAATTTCCAGAAAGTTTTGTCCCAATTAGCCAATGCTTTATACCCATTATGCGGTGATGTTTTACCCATATTTGATTCCTTTTTATTAAAAAGTTTTTTATTTAAAGTTAAAAATTAAGCGGCGGTCCCTATTATCCTAGTTATCCTATTAGCTATTGAGCACTCATTAAATAACAGATTATTTTTTTATATATAATACAAGATCAAATAAAAAAATAATAAATTTAAAAAAAGGAACAATTATCGCAGTTTTATATTATTTAAAGACCGGCTCAATTGATACAATTCATTCATAAAGGATTAAGCGGCAATTACTGTATCAGTCTTTTCAAGTCTTGTAGTTTAAATTTAGCCCGAAATGGGTTTCTTGGCTAAAGAGAATCATGGAAGTGATTTATTCGCAGTAAATGAGTCTATAAGGCAGGTGTGTACTAGAAATCTAGTTATTATGATTTTTGTTAAATCTGTTGGTGAACAAGTATTCAACTCTTTTCATCTCATTACTGATAAGATCTATTCACTTGGTTCAAAGGCAGCAAACAGTAGTCAATATTTTGGTAATATTGATTAAATTTCAACGCTTGATAATGGAAACATGATTTTATATCAATACTGTTCCAACATTGAAATTCGTGCCCGAAAAGTAAGGATACAAATAATTAGAACTATGTTTGTTTGTTTAACGTCCATTTTTATGTTACTTAGGCTAATCGGACGATACTACAGTGGGAGTCCTAAATTTTGCCTATCCAGGTATAATTAGGATAGAGATCTTTAACGAGTACCTGACATCGTACAGGCTCGGGACCTCCATTTTACGTCCTATCCGAGGGACGGCATAGCTAAGGATTTTTTACTCCCATTAAAAAATCCTAGGGCCACCGCTGGAATTGAACCCGCGACCCTTAGTACTGTAGGTTGCCATGCTAACCACAACACCACAGGTGATCCCTTAATTAGAACTAAACTGAAGAAAGACACTATTGAACCTTCAAGCCCAATTTTTTACTTTCACTTACCTATATATGAAATATATAGTAAGTGGAAGTATTGCGATCGTGAAAATTTTCGACTTCCGGTTTTCAACGGAAATACACGTTTTGGGGTCCCCTGAGTCCAAATAACCAAGTCCCGGGAAATGGTCTGTGTGTGTGTGTGTGTGTGTGTGTGTGTGTGTGTGTGTGTGTGTGTGTGTGTGTGTGTGTGTGTGTGTGTGTGTGTGTGTGTGTGTGTGTGTGTGTGTGTGTGTGTGTGTGTGTGTGTGTGTGTGTGTGTGTGTGTGTGTGTGTGTGTGTGTGTGTGTGTGTGTGTGTGTGTGTGTGTGTGTGTGTGTGTGTGTGTGTGTGTGTGTGTGTGTGTGTGTGTGTGTGTGTGTGTGTGTGTGTGTGTGTGTGTGTGTGTGTGTGTGTGTGTGTGTGTGTGTGTGTGTGTGTGTGTGTGTGTGTGTGTGTGTGTGTGTGTGTGTGTGTGTGTGTGTGTGTGTGTGTGTGTGTGTGTGTGTGTGTGTGTGTGTGTGTGTGTGTGTGTGTGTGTGTGTGTGTGTGTGTGTGTGTGTGTGTGTGTGTGTGTGTGTGTGTGTGTGTGTGTGTGTGTGTGTGTGTGTGTGTGTGTGTGTGTGTGTGTGTGTGTGTGTGTGTGTGTGTGTGTGTGTGTGTGTGTGTGTGTGTGTGTGTGTGTGTGTGTGTGTGTGTGTGTGTGTGTGTGTGTGTGTGTGTGTGTGTGTGTGTGTGTGTGTGTGTGTGTGTGTGTGTGTGTGTGTGTGTGTGTGTGTGTGTGTGTGTGTGTGTGTGTGTGTGTGTGTGTGTGTGTGTGTGTGTGTGTGTGTGTGTGTGTGTGTGTGTGTGTGTGTGTGTGTGTGTGTGTGTGTGTGTGTGTGTGTGTGTGTGTGTGTGTGTGTGTGTGTGTGTGTGTGTGTGTGTGTGTGTGTGTGTGTGTGTGTGTGTGTGTGTGTGTGTGTGTGTGTGTGTGTGTGTGTGTGTGTGTGTGTGTGTGTGTGTGTGTGTGTGTGTGTGTGTGTGTGTGTGTGTGTGTGTGTGTGTGTGTGTGTGTGTGTGTGTGTGTGTGTGTGTGTGTGTGTGTGTGTGTGTGTGTGTGTGTGTGTGTGTGTGTGTGTGTGTGTGTGTGTGTGTGTGTGTGTGTGTGTGTGTGTGTGTGTGTGTGTGTGTGTGTGTGTGTGTGTGTGTGTGTGTGTGTGTGTGTGTGTGTGTGTGTGTGTGTGTGTGTGTGTGTGTGTGTGTGTGTGTGTGTGTGTGTGTGTGTGTGTGTGTGTGTGTGTGTGTGTGTGTGTGTGTGTGTGTGTGTGTGTGTGTGTGTGTGTGTGAACAGACTAGCTCAAAAACTATAAACTGTGGGAACCTGAAATTGGGTACTTAGTGTAGGTATATGTCCGCGATGTGACAGCAAAAATTTCATCAAAATTTCTCAAAGGGAGGGGGTACTTTATTTAATAACTTTATACGTTTTTTTCGATTTTCTCAAAAACGGCTCTAACGATTTTGATTAAACTGAATATTTGATCTATTTATATGCCCGAAATATGACTGTAAAAATTTCATCAAAATTGATTAACCGGAGGGGGGACTTTACTTTATAAATTTTGTATCATTTTCACGTGTTTTTTTTTATTTACTCAAAAACGGTTTTAACGATTTTGATCAAACTTGGTATTTGATGTATTTATATGCCCGACATATGACTGTAAAAATTTCATCAAAATTGATTTACGGGAGGGGGGGACTTTACTTAATAAATTTTGTATCATTTTCACGTGTTTTTTTTATTTACTCAAAAACGGTTTTAACGATTTTGATCAAACTTGGTATTTGATGTATTTATATGCCCAAGATATGACTGTAAAAATTTCATCAAAATTGATCTACGGGAGGGGGGACTTTACTTAATAAATTTTGTATCATTTTCACGGTTTTTTTTTTATTTACTCAAAAACGACTTTAACCATTAACAAAAATAAGATATGAATGTAGAAAAATGTGTGACTTTGGGAAATGATAATTAGCAAAACACGTCAATTTCTAATCTAAGTAAGTTGGTAAGTGAAAGTTGTGTGTTGCGCGCACGCACCAGATTTTTTACTATTAAAAATATAACCACTCAGTTACCTATTTCTATATAAAAGTTTGAGAATGTTTTACATCAGAAGTGGTAATATAAATTATATTTCAGTTACACTTAGAGAACTAGGCACACTAATATATTTAATGTAACAGGTTAGATGCGGTGGCGTATTTTTGGGGTATGCGGGGGGTCCGATGGGTATGCTTTGATGAAAGCGTTATCTTTTGATTAAAAGGGGATTAAATGAGCGCCTCAAGGGCATTATCTCTTGGTAAGGATTGGAACTAGACATAATAGCCGCAGGGCAGGCCGATGCAGGATTTACGCCATTCTTTATCGAAAATCGGTCCTCGAAGTCCGATTCTAAAAAACAACAGAATTTCAGCTGTTAGAAACATTTTCTGCACTAAAATGCAATAATCTCATTAAAAATCGACTAAATCGAGTGTTTGAAGTGTTCGGACTTTCAGACATTTTCATGTGAAAATTAGCAGTTAAGAAGAGAATGTAAGACATCGGACCCCGGGGACCGATGCCGCACCTAAAGTGTTAACAAAACCAAATTTTTAAATAATTTTTGAAATATTCATATAATTATTTTGTACCAAACAATTTCAATGCCCTTAACCCTTGACTGTATTAGGAAATTTACCCACAAAACAATAATTTTGTTCTGCCTTGAAATAATATATCTTTACAGAAAAGATTTATTTTATTTTAATTTGACCAACAATTTTTGTATGCCACTTCCTTATTTAAAAAATCTGGTGCGTGCGCGCAACACACAACTTTCACTTACCAACTTACTTAGATAAGAAATTGACGTGTTTTGTTAAATATCATTTCCCAAAGTCACACATTTTTCTACATTCATATCTTATTTTTATTAATCGTTAAAGCCGTTTTTGAGTAAATAAAAAACCCCGTGAAAATGATACAAAATTTATTAAGTAAAGTCCCCCCTTCGGTTGATCAATATTGATGATATGTTGGCTATCACATATTTGGCATATACATACATCAAATACCCAGTTTGGTCATAATCGTGAAAGCCGTTTTTGAGTAAATAAAAAAAGCACGTAAAAATGATACAAAATTTATTAAGTAAAGTCCCCCCTCCGGTTAATCAATTTTGATGAAATTTTTACAGTCATATCTCGGGCATATAAATAGATCAAATACTAAGTTTAATCAAAATCGTTAGAGCCGTTTTTGAGAAAATCAAAAAAACACGTGAAAATGTTACAAAATTTATTAAGTAAAGTCCCCCCTCTGGTTAATCAATTTTGATGAAATTTTTACAGTCATATCTCGGGCATATAAATAGATGAAATACTCAGTTTGATCAAAATCGTTAGAGCCGTTTTTGAGAAAATCGAAAAAAACCTAAAAAGTTATTAAGTAAAGTACCCCCTCCCTTTAAGTAATTTTGATGAAATTTATGCTGTCACATCGCGGGCATATACCTACACTAAATACCCAATTTCAGGATCGCACGGTTTATAGTTTTTGAGCTAGTCTGTTCACACACACACACACACACACACAGACACACACACACACACACACACAGACCATTTCGCGGGACTTGGTCATTTCGACTCAGGGGACCCCAAAACGTGTATTTCCGTTGAAAACCGGATGTCGAATTTTTTCACGATCGCAATACTTCCACTTACTATATATTTCATATATAGGTAAGTGAAAGTAAAAAAATATTATATTTAATATAACTTAAAACTTAATTAACACAGACTAAGGTTTTTTTGTTTTTCTCCAAAATATGAGAGTGACCCTAATAGAGGTAGGAAACTTCTAGGAAACCTATAACCATTTATAAATTTTTACTGCTTTATGTATATATAATTTTTTACTTGTACATGTATATTTATGTAAATATTGTATTTGAAGTGGTTTAATAGATATTGGACAATGGGTCAGTCAATCTTCAATTAATCCTATTTATTGTTTACCAACAAGTCCTGTACTCTTTAGAATGTTAATCCAACTTCATTTATCAACACTGGACTTACTCAATAATACCTCAGTTCACAAGTTTTTGCTGGAGAAGCAACATGACGGTGTCTTACGAAATTCTTGTTATTTTGAGACATTATTGGAAAAAATCGTGTTCTGCCGCTGAAGCGGCTCGTGAAATCAACATAATTGAAGGAGAAGGTCTCCTTGACGAGCGTACCACGCGGCGTTGGTTCCAAAAATTTCACAGTGGAGATACGACCTTAGAACGGAAGAAGGGGTCAGGGCGACCATCGTTGGATATAGATGATGCTCTCCAGGAAGCTATAGACTCAAATCCAGCCACAAGTACTCGAGACCTTGCCAGGGAGTGCGGAGCGTCGAAAGATACTGTGTGTCGCCATCTGCACAGCATGGGGAAGGTGAAAAGGAGCAGCAGACTGGTCCCGCACGAGCTGACGCCCCAGCAATCTGCCAAAAGGGTAGAGATTTGCAAAAATCTTTTGAATCACCCTAACGATTTGCGATTTTACAAAAAAATTGTTACTTGTGATGAAAAGTGGGTTTACTGGCGAAATCCTGATACTAGTGGGCTGTGGTTAAGTCAAGGCCAAGCGGCCTTTCCTGTTGCTGGAAGAGGACAATTCGAAAAAAAATCAATGCTTTGTGTATTTTGGAACTATGAAGGTGTAATCCATCATGAATTCGTACCTCATGGAACCAAAATTAACTCTGACCTCTATTGCATACAGTTAGGTAGAGTATATGCAAAACTGTCGCAACTTTATCCAGCTTTGGTAAATCGAAAAGGAGTTCTGTTACAGCAAGATAACGCCCGGCCGCATACTTCCCGTCAGACCAAGGAAAAATTAAAAAATCTTGATGGGATCGAACTTCTTCCTCACCTACCATATAGCCCAGACCTTGCTCCATCAGATTTTTACTTGTTTTGGTCAATGGCCCACTTCTTGAAAGGGAAAAAATTTGATACCTTTGAAGAAGTCGAAACAGCGGTGCAGGAATTCTTCGATAGCCATCCTTAAGAGTGGTACCAGCAGGGGATCATGCAACTGGCGGAAAGATGGCAAGCAACATTAGATAAAAATGGGTTATATTTTGAATACTAATTTTATTGTAAAGTATAAAAAAAATATATATTAATTTTTTGTCTAAAACGGTCATTTTTTTTTTATACACCCTAATAGTATGAGAACAAAATATACTTTTCAATTGGTTTTCACAAAAAGTCTCCCTTCTCCTATACTGTTACCTTTATCTGAGGTAATAATAGCTATAATTATATTAGAAAAAAATATGTAGATTTCAAACTCTTTGCAGTCTTCCATCGCCATAGCTCAGGGAAATAACTAAATAGAATCTAAGTGGGTAAATTGCTGTCTGTAATGTTGCTCCAAGCATTTCTTGCGAATCTCTTAAACGGAATTCCTTTACCACGACCGCACTAATTGGCTTCCGGCTGAAGAGGAAAGAAATTCCGAACCAATTAAGGGGTGATCGATCATTCTTTTTAACCGGGTCTTTCCGAGTAATGAAATTAGCGGAATGGAGCTTAGATTTATATATTAGATTTAGCAGATTGAAGTTATTCTTATACAACTAATACATTAGTATCAAATCAAGGGAGGAAATATATGTCCCATCGATAAAAGATGGTTCAACTTAAATAACTGTTTTTTTGTTGTTGTTTTTTTTTTTGGACAAACTTATGTGAAGTTTTGTGTGATGGAAATGGTTGGGGGTGCGGTCAAATGAAACACTATTTGCTATTGCGCATATGGGACGTTCTTTTACAAACCGAACACTTTTCTGACCGACACATTTTAGATTTAACTGAAACTTTTTTTACTGGTTCTATATCGAAAAAAAAAAGAGATACGTGTAAGAGGATTTTTTTTTATTTTCGATATTTTGAAAAATAAACAAGATCGAAAATTCGTGAATTTGATGATTTATAGGTAATAGCCTATTTTTCAAAATTTCATAACTCCGGTTATGTTTAAGCTAAAAAATCTAATTTTTTTTTATTTTGAAGGTAAAAAGACAAGCTTTAAGAAAACAATACTTTCAAAACTAATTGTCGAAAATTCAAATTGTTATTAGCAATTTCGATGTTTAAATCGGTTTTTAACAGTGGCGCCACCCATGAATCAACTTTTTACAATTTTTATCGTATCCTGCGTCAAATTTTCTATCGAAAACGCTTTTAAAAACGATGGAGAAGTTATTTTTACTGTAAGAAAAAAATTAATTTATTTAGCGCGGTACGTCACATCGACACGTGGGTCACATTTTACGGCTCATATTCTTGTTTTACACCGTTTATTTCTTAAATACAAATAATTGTTTCATTTTTTTAATTAAAAAACATATTTTATTAGCCAAGAAGATGGGAAAAAATACATAAATAAAAATAAATAAAAAACATTGTTGAAAATGAAATTTTTTTATTAAGACTTCGATAATGCATTAGTTAATAAGAACAATATTTGGAATATAATAATAAATACAATATTTAAATATAAGAAAATGTTTACATTTTCTGTTTAAAATTTTTTACAATATCCTTTTTTCGCAAGATGAAAACCGTTTTGCTTCCTATTGCTGTAAAGAAATCGGATTAATACAATGATATTTAAAAGTTCCTTTTATTGTTAAAGCTTTTTGGAGACGTTCTAACAATTGTTTTTCTTCTAATTTGTATTCATATGCTAAATTAATTAATTTTTTCTTACAGTAAAAATAACTTCTCCATCGTTTTTAAAAGCGTTTTCGATAGAAAATTTGACGCAGAATACGATAAAAATAGTAAAAAGTTGATTCATGGGTGGCGCCACTGTTAAAAACCGATTTAAACATTGAAATTGTTAATAACAATTTGAATTTTTAAATCAGTATTTTTTTCTTAAAGCTTGTCTTTTAACCTTCAAAATAAAAAAAAATAGATTTTTTAGCTTAAACAGAACCGGAGTTATGATTTTTTGAAAAATGAGCTAAAATAGGCTATTACCGATAAATCATCAAATTCACGAATTTTCGATCTTGTTTATTTTTCAAAATATCGAAAATAAAAAAAAATCCTCTTACACGTATCTCTTTTTACTTTCACTTACCTATATATGAAATATATAGTAAGTGGAAGTATTGCGATCGTGAAAATTTTCGACTTCCGGTTTTCAACGGAAATACACGTTTTGGGATCCCCTGAGTCAAAATAACCAAGTCCCGCGAAATGGTCTGTGTGTGTGTGTGTCTGTCTGTCTGTGTGTCTGTGTGTGTGTGTGTGTGAACAGACTAGCTGAAAAACTATAAACCGTGCGAACCTGAAATTGGGTATTTTAGAGTATGTATAAGCCCGCGATGTGACAGCAAAAATTTCATCAAATTTGCTCAAAGGGAGGGGGTACTTTATTTAATAACTTTTTAGGTTTTTTTCGATTTTCTCAAAAACGGCTCTAACGATTTTGATTAAACTGTGTATTTCATCTATTTATATGCCCGAAATATGATTGTAAAAATTTCATCAAAATTGATTAACCGGAGGGGGGACTTTACTTAATAAATTTTGTAACATTTTCAAGTGTTTTTTTTATTTACTCGAAATCGGCTTTAACGGTTTTGATCAAACTTGGTATTTGATGTATGTATATGCCCGAGATATGACTGTTAAAATTTCATTAAAACGGCTTTAACGATTAACAAAAATAAGATATGGATGTAGAAAAATGTGTGACTTTGGGAAATTATATTTAACAGAACACGTCAATTTCTTATCTAAGTAAGTTGGTAAGTGAAAGTTGTGTGTTGCGAGCACGCACCAGATTTTTTTTTTCGATATAGAACCCGTAAAAAAAGTTTCAGTTAAATCTAAAATGTGTCGGTCAATTTTTGTCCAAATCTGTTCGGTTTGTAAAAGAATGTCCCATATAGTGTTTCATTTGACCGCACCCCCAACCATTTTCATCACATATTTTTAATTTTACTATTTGCCTGCTAACAGCGACTAGGGAAAATAGTCTTTACAAATAGAATATCATTGAGGAAGTTAGTAGCACTGGTACTAACTGTAACTCAATAGTAGCCCTCTACCTGCGTTTATAGGGTCATCCCCTTCATAAAAGAATATCATAAATTGCGCCTAATGCGACCGGAACTATTAATCCTATTTTGACTATATCCTGGCATTTTTTTACTTTATTATTAATTTTAATTTATTAAGCCTTTTTATTGGACAAAATTACATTCAATTTCTTTTTCTTCATAGGCACGACAGACGCACTAGGCGGTCCCTGGCCTGCTCAATCGCCCTTGCCCACTCCTGTCGGTCTGCAGCAAGTCTTAGAGACACTTTAAAATTTCGGAGGTCATCTGAGACACTGTCCCTCCATCTGCTTAGTGGTCTCCCTCGAGCTCTCTCTCCTGTGTAGCTCACTCCTTCTGATACAACACCTTGATGGTTCTGCTATCATCCATTTTGTGGAGGTGACCCAACCACTTTAGGCGTTGTATTTTCACATAGTCCGACAGCTTCATGTCGCCGTAGGGGGAATATACAGTAGAGTCTCGGTAATCCGAACTAATGATTGCACAGGCTGATACGGATTAGCAAAAATTCGGATCAGTGGAACATGGAAAATAAAGTACATATAAAGATTATAAATATGCATTTGCATGTATGTATTTAAAAACTGAACAACAATGCTGAACAATGAACGATGAACAATGAAAGAAAACAGAAACTAAATATATTAACTTTTCTATTAATCAAATAGGTATATTTTATAATGCTAGAAATTACACTAAATGGTACAGGACACATCATAATGATAAACTAATGGTTTATTTTTTAAAATAGTAGTCCATTATCGTTTTCTGTTTTGATTGCGCAATTTCGAGACTCGTTGCATATTACTAGCAATGGTTGTAGCGGCTACTCCGGAATCTAATTGATCTATAATTTTTGACTTATCGGCAAGCGACAGGGTTGTGTGCTTTCGCTTAGACATGCTGGTAACGTTAGGTTAACACAATGACAATAATAGGGGTGTTCCGAACAGACTGAAATCCCGAACTGAACTGAGCGATATTACCCTATACTAGACCGACTTTCATCGGTACTTCCGAGAAAATTAAATAGAAATGGATAAAGTTCAGTTCTGAGAAGTGGCGAGTCTACATATCCCTCCTGTGTTTTGGATTCTAAGGGAAACCCGACAAAAGATCTATGTCAGAAATATATTTTTTTTTTACAATTAAAAAAATAAACCTGATGCCGGTTCGGATTACTGGGAATTCGGATTAGAGTGGGTTCGGATTACAGAGACTACTGTACTTCTCTATTTTTTCTAAGCCGGTATACCCTATCTTCTTTTAATACGCCTTAATATTTTGCGTTCAAAGGTGTCGATCCTGCTGGCTGTTGACTTCTTTAGTACCCATGTCTCACTTGCATATGTAACGACTGGTCTCACAAGGGTCTTAGGTTCATTTTCCTTCACATTCAATTTCCTAAAGACAAAATACTGTTGGTCAGTTACCATCAGAGGTTGACATAACGAATGAGTAAGATGTTTTCTTTTGAAAAAATTATATCTTTGAATTTCAAGTAACACCGTTCGAAATAAACTTTCATATTACTATTTAAGAGACCTTTTGTTGCTAGGAAGCAAAACTAAGGAGGAGGCAGGGTATCGTTAAACAAAAACAAATGGTTTGGAATGGTTTACCATTATTGTTGGAACGAACAAGTAGCAGTTGGAACGAACTGTAATAGCACGCGTTTGTGTCTACGATGTTCCATCTACGAGTACCATCTACGCAGTTCCACGAGGTTCTGGACAGGGTTTGAAATCGATAATTATTAAAATAAAAATAAAAATCAAGTCCGATCAAAATTTTTATCTGGAATTTTTAAAAACCATTTGATGATTTTCATTAAGAGTGATTTTTATTCTTGATCAAAAGTGAAAATTAGCCTGTTCATTATTTTTCAATTAATTTTTTTTCGATTTACAATAATAATAATTTTCGACTAATACTTTTATAAATCAGAAATATAAATTTTAGTTTATTATTGTGATGTTCCGAAGAAAGGTTATTCCTGTTCTGAAGCGCAAGTCATATGTTCATTTCTGCGTTACTAAGTGATAATTCTTGTAATCTTCTTGATTCTTTGTTTCAATATTTGTGTTATCATAATTTGATTAGGATTGAATATTGTTATTATTCTTTTAATAAAAATTGTTAACTCACATAAGTGTTACAGAATATTGTTATATTTAAATATATTTTTTCCTTTATTTCTTTACTTATTATTTATAATTACTTACAATATATATAGTAGATAAGTCCATTGATTTAAATTTTAAAAACACAAGAAAGGTAGACAATGGTCTCATTAAAAAACAAAAGGGGAAATAAAAGACGAAAATTTCCTTATTTTTGGTTTAAAAAAAAGTAATTATCACTGTAATATAACTTCAACCAGGCGATGCTCTAATTAAGATTTGATTCAATAAGAAGTGTGAAGATCGCCTTTTGTATCTGATTATTGATAAACAGTTGAAGGGTTGGGCCGAATAACGGTCTATGTGATTTTTCGAAACTTTACATGAGACAGTAAAATCAATTTGCTAAATTGGGGATTACTTTTTTGTCTGGGGAACTAACATAGACCGTTATTCCATAAAATTGTCATGTGAGGGAAATTAGTTCCCCCATTGTTTCCAATGAAAATTACTCTTTGTTATGATATGTAAAATTGGTTTGATAAAACAAAAAACAAAATAATTACAATAGATTAGAAAGAAGTTTTATAAGGTTGATAATAAATATACATATAAATGTAAGTTGAAAATAGTTTATTTTCCATATATATAAGTGTATATATATAAATGCAAATAAAACTAAACCATGAACATTATTAGAAAAAAACAAAATAAAAGTTTACTTTTTGAACCTCAAGTGAAAAAAAATTAAGAATTTGGTAAAAAAAAAGATTTAAAAAATTAAGTTATTGTAGGCAATGATTTGTAAAAATCTTCATACTGGCTGTCAAGGTATGGGATCATCTTCATCAAGTCTGCTTTTTTACTTTCACTTACCTATATATGAAATATATAGTAAGTGGAAGTATTGCGATCGTGAAAATTTTCGACTTCCGGTTTTCAACGGAAATACACGTTTTGGGGTCCCCTGAGTCAAAATAACCAAGTCCCGCGAAATGGTCTGTGTGTCTGTGTGTCTGTGTGTGTGTGTGTGAACAGACTAGCTCAAAAACTATAAACCGTGCGAACCTGAAATTGGGTATTTAGAGTATGTATAAGCCCGCGATGTGACAGCAAAAATTTCATCAAATTTGCTCAAAGGGAGGGGGTACTTTATTTAATAACTTTTTAAGTTATTTTCGATTTTCTCAAAAACGGCTCTAAAGATTTTGATTAAACTGAGTATTTGATCTATTTATATGCCTGAAATATGACTGTAAAAATTTCATCAAAATTGATTAACCGGAGGGGGGACTTTACTTAATAAATTTTGTATCATTTTCACATTTTTTTTTATTTACTCAAAAACGGTTTTAACGATTTTGATCAAAATTGGTATTTTATATATTTATATGCCAAAGATGTGATAACCAACATTTCATCACAATTGATCAATCGGAGGGGGGACTTTGCTTAATAAATTTTGTATCATTTTCACGTGTTTTTTAAATTACTCAAAAAACGGCTCTAAAGATTTTGATTAAACTGAGTATTTGATCTATTTATATGCCTGAAGTATGACTGTAAAAATTTCATCAAAATTGATTAACCGGAGGGGGGACTTTACTTAATAAATTTTGTATCATTTTCAAATGTTTTTTTTATTTACTCAAAAACGGTTTTAACGATTTTGATCAAACTTGGTATTTGATGTATTTATATGGCAAAGATGTGATAACCAACATTTCATCACAATTGATCAACCGGAGGGGGGACTTTGCTTAATAAATTTTGTATCATTTTCACGTGTTTTTTTAATTACTCAAAAACGGTTTTAACGATTTTGATCAAACTTGGTATTTGATGTATTTATATGCCCGAGATATGACTGTAAAAAATTCATCAAAATTGATCAACCGGAGGGGGGACTTTACTTAATAAATTTTGTATCATTTTCACGTGTTTTTTTTATTTACTCAAAAACGGTTTTAACGATATTGATCAAACTTGGTATTTAATGTATTTATATGCTAGAGATACGACTGTAAAAAATTCATCAAAATTGATCTACGGGAGGGGGGACTTTACTTAATAAATTTTGTATCATTTTCACGGGGTTTTTTTATTTACTCGAAAAGGCTTTAAAGATTAAAAAAAATAAGATATGAATGTAGAAAAATGTGTGACTTTGGGAAATGATATTTAGCAAAACACGTCAATTTCTAATCTAAGTAAGTTGGTAAGCGAAAGTTGTGTGTTGCGCGCACGCACCAGATTTTTACTTTTTGTGATAGGGATAAGTTGGTCGTTTTCAGGAGCTAAGTTTTCCAGCTGGATTTTTGGTTTCTAGTTCGTTGTATATATCTTGAATTTTTCCAAAGGTTTCAATATGTTGTGTGAGGATCGTGCATAAACTGTCAAAGGGTCATCAAAATTGTACTTCATCCACAAGTACTTTGTAACCTGCAAATGTGTAGCATTTTTGTTCGTCAATAAAGGCAACTGCAACATAGACCGTTGTTCCAAACATAGAGCTCATGATTCGAGCTGTGCAAAGTGGCATAGCAACGAGATCTGTTGAGTTTTATAGGAACTAGCTTAAGGGACATATAGGAGATGGTACATAGAACGTTATTCAGTTAAATACTCGAATTCGCAAAAATGTAACATAGACCGTTATTCGGAAGAACGCCTCAGTTGTTGCTATTTTTAATTTTTTCCTCTCTTTTATTAATAGATTTGGCTTTTGTTTTTCATTTTACTCGATATAGGCTAATGAATGCTTCTACGAGTTTGATCCTTCCCTCACAAACATTCTCAACGGTCCAGTTGAGATCTATTCCAGGAATGACGAAGACCGAGAACTCTTTTCGAAACGCTTGGAATATTTTCTCTTCCTCTAGTTATTTATTTCTTTTTTGTAATCAACTACTTGCATAGCTCCTATGTTATATTATTATTACTTATTTTTATTTTTAATACTTTAAAAAGGTGTTTTTCTGTGGTGGAATATAGAACAATTCTAGGCACCTAATATTGTTCTTGCTTACAGTAAAACTCCGTTTAACCACCACCGTTGGGTCCAGGGGCTTGATGGATGAGGGAATTGATGGATAGCTAGATTGATGGATAATGATGGATACAATGAAAAATATCGTAACCAATAACTAGCATCGGGTCACCTATGGTGTAGTGGTTAGCGTAGAAACCTACAATACTAAAGGTCCCGAATTCGCGTATTGAGGTGGCCCTAGGATTTTTTAATGGGAGTAAAAAAATCTTGTCTATGCCGTCCCTAGGATAGGACGTAAAATGGAGGTCCTGAGCCTGTACGATGTCAGGTACTCGTTAAAGATCCCTATCCTAATTATACCGGGATAGGCAAAATTTAGGACTCCAACTATAGAGAGTAAACAAGAATAAATGCTTTATTAACACGATTTTTAGTTTAAAAAAATAAGTAGTTATTGTAAGAAAAGTGTAGTAGCATACATTAACTAAAATTAGAAAAAGAAAAATAGGAAATTATTAGTAGAAAAAAATTTATAAAAATATAAAAAATCTTATAAAGTTGGTACCATTGAAATAGGAAGAATCTAATGAAAACAATAACGAATAACAATCTAAAAACGAAATACCCCGTTTTACTCAAAAATATAAAAAATAATCTAAGCTTTTACTAAAAAATCTAAGAGAAGAAACGAAAATACTTAGTCATTTTTTTCTTCCGGACGATCCTCCAAAAGCCGTAATATCTTCGCAGCACGTCTTGTTCCACTCATTTTCCGAACTAAACTAACTAACAGAACAGTTACAATATTTTATCAAAGAAATACAAACGTGTAGTGACAAGATTTAGGCTCGTTACAGCGGAGATGGGCAAGTCCGTGCAGGTCTCGGAGCGGCCCGCACGGTGGCTCAGTTCTGTGTCACGGATGGTCGCGCTGTGAGCATTTTGCTCACGCTCCCGTTTTTTCGAACAAAACGTTTTATTGAGGCTTAGCGCGGCAATTTTTTTTTCAAAAACAACTTCCTAAAGTGAGTTAATGTATAAATGACAAATAGAAAAAATATCAGAATTAAAGAAAAGTAAATAAGCGAAATACACAAGATTTTCGGCAAGTGTGAGCAAAATGCTCACAACGCGACCAACGCCGGGTTAAATTCTTTCATTTTCAGTTGAACAATAATCCTAATTTTTGAGACTATGAATATAACCAACTTAAGTTTATATTTACACCGTTTTATTTTCTTCTTTAGCAATAAGACTTTTTCAAATTAATTTTATCTAATAATCTATAGTGTCTATGTTCTTTAATTATTTTGTATTTCTGTTTATGTACGTCATGTATATTGTTCTACTTTTTTGTAAATTTTCTTTAAAATTCGTATCAAAAGTTAAAAAAAAAGTAATCATATACATACTATTTCTCAAGCCCTATTTTTTGTCGGTACGCCATAACTTCCTTAATACTTCATCAAATTTCATGAATGAGGCATCATGTTTAAGCTTTACTTAACCGATAAACCGGAAAAATATACAAATCACTCATTCATGGTTATCTAGGAGAAAATGGTCGTAGAGGTTTTTAAATTACAGTACATTTTCGGTCATATACATTTTTTCAATTGATCCCATTCCTTTGCGAGTTGTAAGCGGAAAACTGCAATTCTCAATGAAAATGGTCGCAGTGCTTTTTCGAAGGTGTCATTTTTTTTTTTTTTTACGAACATTTTTGGTTCCTTTCCATTCCGATTTTCGCCGTCGTTATCGAGTAACAAGCTAATTAATTAAAGTACCCCTCCGTTTCACCAATTTTGATGAAATTTCGGCTGTCGGGCATATACATACATCAAATACTCAGTTTCATCAAAATCATTAAAGCCGTTTTTGAGTAAATAAAAAAAACACGTGAAAGTAAGACAAAATTTATTAATTAAATTGCCCCCTACAATTGATCAATTTTGATGAAATTTTGACTGTCATATCGCGGGCTCATACACACTTCAAATATCAAGTTTAATCAAAATCGTTTGAACCGTTTTTGAGAAAATTGAAAAAAAAACATAAAAATTAGACAAAATTCTTCAAAATTCCTTACTATATATTTCATATATAGGTAAGTGAAAGTAAAAAGCACGTCACTATGCGGTTGAATGTAAATTGGCCTTAATAGAAACTGACAGATTATCAAAGTTTTACTGTACGTCATGCAATAATCTCTATATATATAAGAGGCTTTGTCCTGACTGACAGAATCAACGCAGAGCAAAAACTACTAATGATAGAAACTTGAAGTTCAGAATGTAGATTTTAAACGCGATGTAGGGAACTACTAAGAAAGGAATTTCAAAAATGTAACCCCTAAGGGATTTAAATGGCGAAATTGTCGTTTAACTCTAACGGACAACTATTTTTGCACTTTGAGAAAAAATATCTAATTTGGACTCATTTTAAAGATCTTGATACGACGGGTTTAACATCGAAAATCATGTTTTAAAGCCGAAAAATGAAGCGTTCACAACGAGTAAGCAATTTTTTGTTTCGGCGGTTTTAGTGCACTCTCTCCATTGCGTGTCTCAACCGGCAGCTCCCCCTTCCAACATGCCACCTACCGAAGCTCCGATTCTACTAAATCTCCTGAACATCAGTTAACATATTGTATTAGATCAATACCAAGATAATGGTCACAGAATTGATTTTAAAGTCTCGCGGGCAAAGCCGCGACGGTTATATATTTATGTGTTTAGTGTTATATATTTACTGAAAATTATCACTAATTTATTATTCTTTCTGTTTTAGGTACGATATTCACTACTTCACCTTTAGTTACTTCTTTGTACCAAGGCACCGGTAAGTTATTCCTTACTTATTTTTATCTTTGTTATATTAAATAATAGAGAGTTGTGATTGTCGAGTGGACAAAGGAACTTGCTATAGGTAAAGAAACTTAAACTCGATTTGGGTGACCGCCTGACAATAAAAGCCATACAGTCCAAACCTGGGTATGATACCCTACTGTAGTGATGGAAAACTATCGATAGTATTCGCTATCGATAGTCTGAGGTAATGATGGGGGGGGGGGGGGGTTCCGACAATAGAAATTCGTATCGTTTGGATCGATAGGAGATATAATGCACGTCTTCATTTGCACTGTTTTCTTCCTTTCTATACTAGGGAATAAGTTGAACATTTCTGTAAATCGAGGATGGGTGACATTATTCCTTGAAATAATTGTTGTCACTTTCAAACATATTCGTAACTGCAAAGAATAAAAATTTTATCAAAAGGTCAAAAAAACTGTATTTAGAGGAAAGCTATACCAATCCTATTTTCAGTAACCAGGCAACCAGGATTCCCAGTTGTCGAAGTAGCTGATGTGACATGACAACATTCGGAACACAATCCTCGAATGTGTCGGAGTTTTAGAGGAAGGAGTTAGCCTAGAAACTTACTATACTAAAGGTCGCGGGCTCGTGTCCCTAGGTAGCCCTAGGATTTTTAAATGGGAGTAAAATATCTTTGTCTATGCCGTCCCTCGGATAGGACGTCAAATGGAGGTCCTGAGCCTGTACGATGTCAGGTACTCGTTAAAGATCTCTATCCTTATTATACCTGGATAGGCAAAATTTAGGACATTATTAAAATGTTCTGAGGGGTCTTAAATGGGGCAGGGGCCTTTTTTGTTTGTTTATATGGAGAAATTAACTGTCTCTCCTTACGCCTAAAAATAAGAAATGGCTAAATATGAGATATGATAAAAACCAAGTAAACATATAGAGGAGAAAAAAAGAAAAATATTCAGTCAACTCATAAAACACGTTGAGCCCACGCTTGCGTAGTACGCCTTTAACCAGATCATTGTTCCTAATTAAAGCCGTTCTGTTCATTTAATGGCAATTATTGGTTTCATGGTAACTAAATGAAATTTTCAACAACTACATAGAGAATTATAAAATTAGTCGACTTATCTCAAATAAAAACTTTTATTTAATAATAAAAGAAATTAGTGTTTGTTATAGAGCAAATGAAAACAAAAATAAGAAATGAATATGGAAAAATGTGTAACTGAGTGAGAAGTGGCATTAACACAACGCATTAATTTCTAATCCAAATTGGTAAGTGAAAGTTGTGTGTTGCGCGCACGCACCAGATTTTTTAAATGCATAGTCGGGCGTATTGTATATTTGATGAATTATATATTTGGGTCACCTGTGGTATAGTGGTTAGCATGGCAAGCTACAATACTCAAAATCGCAGGTTCGCGCCCAGCCGTAGCCCTAGATGGCCCTTTAATGCGAGTAAAAAATCCTTAGCCGTCCCTCAGATAGGACGTAAAATGAAGGTCCCCTATCCTAATTATACCTGGATAGGCAAAATTTGGGACTCATCGTCCGATTAGCCTTAGTGGCATAAAGTGACGTTAAAACAAACAAACAAATATTTTTCATGACATACCTTGGAACTTCGAAAAGATGTTCTAGGTTAGTTGATTTAGAGATTTCGAAAATATTCTGTTACTAAAGCTGTGATTTTGTTTTTTATGCCATTAACCAAGTAATTTTGAATTCAAGGGACTGAAAGGCAATCTTTTGTTTTGTTTGTATATTATTCCATCAAGTTGGAAGGCATTTATGAGCAAACCATTCAATTATTCGGTCCTATTTTTTGCGGGAAGTTAAAATATTTTTTAATAATATCTACTTTATAGAGTTGATGAGCATTATTTGTTAGAAACATAAATAAAATTACGCTATTACATTTTTTTATTTTTTTTCATTTCCGTCAATTGTATAGCTCATGGGTACTTAGAGACAGATTCAATCACTTTATTATGTAATAACTATTTTTTCGATATTACTATCGATAGTTAGTAAAACTATCGATAGTTTATATCACTAGTACCCACAAGCACTTGGAATACGTTAAACTCTCTCGTATCCGCAGTACGCTTTTAATTGTTAACAATTGGCTGTTAGCAAAGGCGTATTGCGCATGTGAAAGAGTTGTGTTTTGTGTATTGCTTGTGCATGGGTACGTGATATACAAAAAAAATCCTATATTCTATATTATTCAATTCTATATAATTAAATTATATATTATATTAAATTCTATATTCTATATTATACTACTACTATTTGATATACAAAAATTCTATATTCGTAATCGTAATCGACCAAACGGTCGATTTGAGTCCGGTATCTACAGCTAGTTAAGAATAAAAAAAATTATATATTCAATTTTCATAAAATCATAAAAAAAAAAAAAAATGAAAACTAAAACATATTTCTAAATGATTTGTTTACAAATGTAGTCTTTAATAGAATTATTCTCATAATCACAAACTTAACATGAATACAAATATTGACAAAAATACAAAGGTACAATTAAAATAATACATTTTTTTTTTTTTTTTGTTCCTCCCCTTCCTCGCCTTGTAGGCTATGCGGGGTTTCCTGGGCCAGGGGAGAGGGTGGGGGATTGATGCCGAGTATAATAAAATTTTCCCCTGGCTCCGGGGTTTGAACTTGATGCCGAGTATAATAAAATTTTCCCCTGGCTCCGGGGTTTGAACTTGCTGTCTTTCGAAAAAAAGGCCCCTTCCCCATTTAACCCTATCAGAAAATTTTAATAATGATAAAGCTTAACTGCTATCAAAGAATACTTGATTCTCATTAAACATGACGAGTTTGATGAAAATCGTTAAAGCCGATTTTGAGAAAATAGAGAAAAAACAACGTAAAAATGAATTGAGATAAGATTAGGTTAGGTGATTACATTTAAGGACACACAACATTTATGGCCATAAGTGTTCTTCTTTTAGTTTAATGCATACTTAAATTAATAATTATTTAAATATTACATTTTGTTGAACATATCATCATTATGGAGAAACAATAATGATGCTATTATTTTCGACTGCACTTGAGTGGGACTGAATATGACATCAACCTATTGTTATAACTATTCATCTTTTTAAATTATTCAACAATAACACAATAAGACATCATACCTTAAAAATAATCCATACAGATTATAGGTCGTTATTAAAATAAATGAAATATATCAAAATAATTCAGCAAATAAGTTCTTTTAACACCATCATAGGTAATCAAATCACTGCCTTCCCAGCTGTTAACCATAACAAACCAAAGAGGTTTTCAAAGATATCATATATATTGGGTTTTTTTCACACGAAAAGTCAGATTTTATAATTCATAAGAAATACATGTAGGGGTATTACTTCGGATAAGCAACTCCAAGATGGCGGCCGGCGTGAGTAAACAAGGTATTCCGATCACGCCCTACCCGATATCCACGATTTAGTTCGGGTTCACCGAGAGTTCCCGAGCAGATGTAGTCCAGATAACCTTCCCGCCACAATAATGGGAACAACCAACATAGTGTAAAGATATATGTTTCTTTATTATAATTAAAGTACTACAATAGATATGAGTAGAATTACCATTTCAATATATGAGAATTTCCTGTGATGGTTGCTTAAAATTTAAAATTTGATGGCCTCTTTAGCAATTTAAAAAAAATCAATTTAATCTTTTGTTTTGTAAATTAATTCAATAACAATTTTTCCCTGGCTCCGGGTTTTGAACTTGCTGTCTTCATATTTCCAAACAGACATTGCCATGGGCCATCCCGCCGTGGCCTTAAATAATATTTCTATAACGACATAATTTTTCTTTCTTTCTTTTTATGAAATGAATGGAGACCATAAACAACCAGCCCAACCAAAAATCGCATTTCGACCCTTCCCATCCTCCCTCAACCTACAGAGAAAAAAAAAATGTAAGCGATTACGGAAGCAGTTGAAGAATCGTGATGGTTTTTTTTTGGCAATGTTTAATTAACATCGATGGTTTTGATAATCATTATATCGATGTCTCGTCATTTGTTTACTCTGATTTGCTGACTCAGGACCGTAAAATTTGGGGTGTCGGTTAAAGAGGATCTCAAGCCCCGACAGATGTGTAGCGTGATGCCCTTGGCTCCTCGAGTGTGTGGCCGGGATGAAAAGAATTCTTCGCCGAACGACTTTGAACCGGTCCTCATCAACTAAATGAGCCAGTGGGTACCAGTGAAGGTATTTATCAGTACCACAAATCAGATCCACAAATCTTCTTGAGGGGGGCGCACTTATTTTGTGTGGGGGGGCACACTTGGATTCTCTCTTTTGGAAACTTTCAACAATTAAATGATTAATAACGAAAAAAATCTCTTTCGATGCGCGCAGCACACAACTTTCTCTTACCAACCTATTTAGATTAGAAATCGACGTGTTTTGATAAATATGTAAACGCTCTCCCTCGAAACTTCGCCCATTTTTACACATTTATTTACTTTTCTTTGTCTCCATAAGTTCCATAAGAGTTTTATTAATTGTATGGGAAAACTTAGTACGTTTCAATTCATTATTTTTTTTTTAAGGGGCCTAAAAAAATCTATTTTCATTTATATTCGAAGTTTTTTTACTGTGAAATGTTTTTTGTAAATATATCGTGAAGATGAATCGTTAGAAGGTGTATTTTCTGCTCGTATTAAATTAAAACTATCTTTGTCCATTATGCATTTATGGAAACCGATAACGATTACTGTTCCACTAAAACCTATTGTTTAATAAAAGTTTTTAATTGTATTGATACCGGAATGTAAGCACACCTAATACTCCATAACCTCCGAATTCATAATTCCCTATTTAGTTATTAAAAAGTTCATTTAGTTATCACGGAAACAAATAATTTTCATTACATATGCATATATATTAAAAAAATCCCGTTTTTAGTAATTATTAATAAAAAAAAAACCCGTGGATATAATGAAGTAAAAATGGTTGGGGGGGTGCAATCAAAATAAATAATAATAATATGTAATACGTATTAAATACATTTTACATATTATTATTATTATTTCAGTCTTTTAAATTTCATCCTTTATTGGCCTCACACTATTTTTACAATAGTTGGTTCAACGTTTCGGCACTAATAAGAATTTCAATACTTTTTAACTCAATAAATTAAAATAAAAAACATTCAAGTGAAAAAATATTTGTTTTTACCCACCTGTGACCACAATTCTAGGAGAAAATATCAAAAAATCTTTTGAAGATTATGATGTAAGTGAATATAATTTAAGTTTTAGCATAGCAATATGAAAGATAAAATAAATGTTAAAAACCAATCCGAAGTAGTCTATAAAATACCTTGTTTGGATTGCCCAGCAATATACATTGGTGAAACAAAGCAATATGTTTCTGACCGGATGTACCAACATAAAAATTATGTGAAAAATATACAAAAAAATGACAAAAAAACAGGTCTAGTGGAACATGTAAATAAAACACAGCATAGATTTGATTTTGATGGAGTTGAAGTGATGCATAGGGAATCAAGTGTATATAAGAGAGGAATGCTTGAAGCCATGTCAATTTCAGAAAATATTGATAAGACAGTAAATTTATAAATGACTCCAAAAATTTAAACAAATACTATGCGGAAATTTTAAGTAAAATTAATAATTGATTGTCCTAATAATAAAAAGTAAAATGTCTGAAAATTTATATAAATAATTTTTTTATTATGAATTTTAAAATTTTAGAAAATTAACAAATAGTAAAATATAAAAAAAATGTAAGAATTTTAATCATGATTTTAATTTAAAATTTGCAAATTGTTTATTTAAGTAATAGTGAAGTTACATGTTGGAAGGGATAAGGGGACTGGTAAAATAATCCATTTGACTGTGATTCTTATCAAAAGTGACAATCGTTGTTAACTAGTAATAAAAATTTTTAATTTTAGACAAGGGTAGTCAGCCTAATTTATTTAAAAATTGTGGTCACAGGTGGGTAAAAACAAATATTTTTTCACTTGAATGTTTTTTATTTTAATTTATTGAGTTAAAAAGTATTGAAATTCTAAATTTTAGGTCTTCTTCTTGAAAATGGCTTAGTGCCGAAACGTTGAACCAACTATTGTAAAAATAGTGTGAGCCAATAAAGGATCAAATTTAAAAGACTGAACTACTATTTTCTTAGCCTCAAGACTAATATAGAATTAATATAATTATTTATTATTATTTATTTATTTTTATTCTTATTTATTTTGACTGCAACCCCATTTTGACTGCAATTCATTATAAAAAAAAAAAAAAAAAAAATAATTCACCTGGACCCCCGAAGCTTACTTAAAAAATATAATTAATGAAGTTTATCGAGGCCGGAGAATAATATTTGAGATATATTTGTTCTTTGATGCAGCGTTATAAAAACAACTACTGTTTGCCAAAATTTTCTTTTAGCCGGGGGCATAATTTGTGCACAAGGCCAGGGATATTTATTATTAATAGTGAGTCGGTTTTAAACTATTATAAATACTAGATTATAAATAATTCACCTTATTCAAGTCTATTGGCTTCTTAAAGTGATAAAAAAAAAATCAGCATTAGAGCTTGGGAAATTTCCAACTTTTTTTAAAGTTTAATTTAATTATAATAATTAAATAAAGTACCCCCTCCGTTTGACCAATTTTTATGAAATTTTCGCTGTCACATCGCGGGCATATACCTACACCAAATACCCAATTCCAGATCCGCACGGTTTATAGTTTTTGACCTAGTCTGTTCGCATACACACAGACCATTTCGCGGGACTTGGTTATTTTGACGCAGGAGACCCCAAAACGTTTATTTCCGTTGAAAACCGGAAGTCGAATTTTTAACGATCGCAATACTTTCCCTTACTATATATTTCATATATATGTAATTGAAATTTAAAAAATGTAAGCGATTACGGAAGCAGTTGAAAAATAGTGATGGTTTTTTGGCAATGTTTAATTAACACAGTGACCATTTCGCGGGACTTGGTTATTCGGACTCAGGGAACCACAAAACGTGTATTTCCGTTGAAAACCGAAAGTCGAAATTTTTCACGATCGCAATACTTTACCTTATTATATTCATATATATATTATATATAGGTAAGTAAAAGTAAAAATAGAAGCTTATTTAAAAGTTTCATTATTCCATACAAGAGAATATCTAGGACTATTAATTATTGATTCGTTTTATAAGCTTTCATTGATATTGTTATTTTATTGTTAAACTAGAAATATTATTAAACACTTACATGTACTATATATACGCAGTTAATACGTTTCGGTTTCGGCCTGACACTATTAATCATTACTCCAAATAAATAAAGCTAAAGTTATTTACATTGTAGGAAAAATTGTATTTAATTTAAAAAAAAGTGTAAAACCATACTGCATAGCCAGAGAATGGATCGTTTTTTTTTTTTTTTTTTTTTTTTTTTTTTTTTTCAATGATCGATATAAGCCAGTGAACGCGAAAATACAAACATACGAGGGGAGGTCAAAAGTTCTCGGCCTGACATATTTGGGAATGAAACAAAAACACAAATCATATATTTCTTTTCAATGTGATGTCCCTCGACACTTATACACTTTTCGCATATATTTATTGATTTTTCTAAACCCCGCAAATAATAACTTTCTTCTTTAACTTCAAATCACCTCCCCCTGAGTCGCTTTTTTAACCTAATTCGAACGAAACCCTATGTGCCTTTTTTTCTATTTTTTTTTTATTTATTTATTTTTTTTATGTCCACCGATTATTTCGAGATGGATGGACCAATTGGAACGAAACCTTTTGCATCTTGTAGAGTATTTTCCCAAAGTGGTCCCTTTAAAACCTTTTTTGGGTTCTTAATTTATTTAAGAAGTTATCGGGAAAAAACATGAAAATAAATATTTAATTATTGCTAAAAATTTTTACTTATTAGAAAAACATATGGCATATATCACATAAGGTATGCTCCAACAAGCTATTGAACTCATTCGTAACTAACAAATCTCAATATTGTTTTAATGCTGGATTAATCATAAGGGAAAACCAACCAATCAAATTTAGAATCAAAAGAGTGGAGGGAGAACATAAGCAGTCTATTAGTAATCGACGTGTTTTAAGTGCTTGTTGGAACCATCGTATACATAACCTTAACTAATTTTTCAACAGTAGATTTCAATAAAGATATTTAATATCCGCAAAATATAATTCGCTGTCGTTTTCTGTAATGATATTAGTATATATATTCACCGATAACAGTAAACCTTCTCAATTTAGATCTAGTAGACGGTTGGACACCATAATCATAAGACCACGAAATTCGTGGAAATCCAAGAAAGAATGCGTATTGATAACCGTTTTAAAGCAGAATTTAAGACTTCTTCAAGTTCCCCAAGGTTCGTTTAAATTTAAAATCGTAGCCATTATTGTTTTAAATTAGATTTTGATTGCCGACTTCCATTCGCTATGCACATTAAAAAGGAATTCAATACTTCCTGGAAAAGCTCATTTTCAGTTGATTTAGAGGCCTTAACAAAGGATTCAGGCACCTCTCTCTGCTTCCGGATACACTCGATCACTGTCGGATATTAATATACAATAATCATAAAATCTTACTATTATCGGTTTTTAATTATGTTTCTGCAACTATTGAGGTGCTTAGATGAAAATTGCTATAAGTGCCAAATTATTGATTTTGAGATAACAAAAGACTATTAACTTAATTTAAGACTAAGCTGAAATTTGGTTTGAAAATCAAGAAAAATATTATGGATATGCCCATGATATGGACTTATTATTATTCCGGTCATGAAATAAATACGTCCCGCTAAAAATTTTCTATGTTATTTTCTTCTATCTTCAATTCCATCTATGATGGTTAATTGTCTAAGTTTTTTTCTTTAAGTTACGATAACGTCACTAGCTGGTGGCACTCGATAAGGGAGTCTAGATCAAGAATTGTTTCCATTTCGAGGCAGTCATATTCTCAGATACTTACCGAAATAACAAACGTATATGTTGTGTATTATATTTACCAATAAAACTGGTCGAAAAACGGCCAAACTCTCAATTGTTTGGTGGCACACTTACGACATCTTGAAGTTGCCGGATTCATGTTACATCGGAACAAAACTGAACACCTCCCCTCGGAACACAGATGTATGTATGTAATAAACAAGTACCGAAGACAATGTTCCGCAAAAGAAAAAGATTGTCACTGTATACAATGTGCGTGCCGAAAAGGCTCAAAAACGACTCCACGTAGGATTAAGGAAGTTATTTTGTCGTTTAGCCATATGACTCCTAACGGAAAAGAAGGTTTCCGTTTTTCTCTTAAGAGTGTAAAATTATAGAGAAAAAGACTGGAATTGTATGCCTCTCGCACCATTTAATTAGCGTCTCTGAGAATGAGATACGAGTTTATGAATGAAAAATTTAGTTCGAGCTCCAGACTACCAGGAAGCGCTAGGGTTCGTTTCACTCAACGTTTATTGTTCATTCATCCAGTTCAAATTGTAGAGGTTATATATTTGTTCAGCTGTTCATTTTAAATTACTAAAAAAATAAGCGAAAATAATTAGTTTCTCCTTTGCTTTCAAAATAAAATAATGATTTTACATCTCTGCAATCAATTAGAAAACCAACTGGATTCCTTAAAGAATTAGTTTTCTCATAAGAAGGCTAATAAATGATCAGCACATTACATTCAATCTGTATATAATATATACTTTAGTAAATTTAATGCAATATGAGTGAAGATTTCTTAGTAGTACCGTGAGCGAATAAAATCAGACATAAAAAAAGAGATGAATTGACTAAATATAAATCGAAAATAAAAAGTTTGAAGTGTACTTATTGTATTTATGAAAAAGAAGTTGGTTTGATTACTATGTATGATGAGCATTCCAGTTGACAAAACGATTAACTCCAATAACAGCATTCAAGATTTTATCATCCCTCATAGTTCAAGATAAAAAGAAATATGATGAAAAAATTTGCCTCCAAGAAATTTTGGTTTTCACTTTGTAATAGTAAGATTCGAGGTATGCAGAACGTATACGGGGGGGATATTTTAGGGAGGTTGAAATGGCAGCAAGGTCTTAAAAAAAATTTCTATGAATCTTCGGTAGTTTCTATACTTCTGAATCAAATAGGACCATCATAGTAGTAGGAGCTTAAGTTTTACTCGAAATGTAATTTTTTTAACTGAGATACCAGATTTTTCAACTATAATCTAATAACTTATTATCTGCTGACTACTTGGAATGGGCTTATAGGATTCAGAATAACAGAAACCATCAAAAACGATGCATAACTCGACAAAGTTGCAGCAAAATTAATTGTTCATTTACCATTTTTAACCCCCTGTAAATTATACAGGGTTCCTTATTTGGACGGACTCTGCAGATCTCAAGTCTGCAGAATATTGATACCAAGTTAAAACCGAATTTTCAAGAACGTGCTAATTTTGTTCCCTATTTCCTTTAATTTTAAAGTTTTTCTGGTATTAAAGCTATCACACAACTACCGGAGCGAAGCCGGGCACCCCAGCTAGTTATAATATAAAGACCCTGGATAATAGACGAACGTGGTATAGCGCTACCTGGGCGGGCTGACTTTTATTTCGCGCGGGACCCACGGAATAGATCTTGTCCTTCCCACCAATGATAGAAGAACAATGAAGAACAAATAATGAACCAAACTCACTTGTAGTGTCTAAAGAGGGCTACCGAATAAAAAAAAAAAAAAACGACTTCGAAAACCGAAATCAGTTCAAAATGTATTTAAAATCTGTATATAAAAAAAGTATATCGAATTTTTTTTTTAGAAATCAATGCATTGCTTCCTTCTGCCTTATATAAGAAGTTACCTCCCGCCACTAAAAAGTATAAAAATAAAAAATGTTAATTATACATATGTGTTAGTTTCTATTATGTATACGTAAATAAAAAACTATAAATATTGTAAATAATATTTCCACTTTACTTTTATTGTAAGACATTCAATTCAAATTAATTCAAATTAAAACAACCTCTATACATAAAAAATAAAACTTAATTGTCTTAGCTTGTGATGATCTATTCATCCCCCTGTGGGATTGGTGCAGGTGACTAGAATCTTCCAGGCTATCCTTATCCCCCTGTGGGATTCGTATAAAAAATCGGATTGTCTTGGTCTGGTCACCCTTTTCGGCCAACAGTTTTAAAAAGGCCCTTGCGCACTTTACTTCACTCCGGCGCACACACACACTCTCTTCGGCGCACGCACACCACACTTGCGCACGCATTCCCCCCACCCGACTTAGCGCATGCGCGCATTTTACATGTTACATAAAATATTTTTATAAATATATATGTATACATTAATGTACCAGACCAAAAATGGTACAAAACAAAAAAAGCTATTTAATATTTTATCACCTTAGCCTATATAAAATTTAACTCTGTAGTGTCACCAACACCCCGCCCACCTAAAATCACACGATTTTACAGTGGGAGCATTATCAGGAATCTGGGTCGTTGAGATAAGGGAGTGGTACAACCTTATGAACGGAGCGTTTAAAGAACCCTTTTCGATCCCTTATTGTGACACTCTGACTACGTTATCCTCTCCCGGATGAATCTCTTCTATTTTGGCTAGCGTCCAGTGTAGTGGGCTGCAAGAAGCATCAGGAACTAAGACTAGGTCTCCGACTTGCAGTTGTCTGGCAGGGCGATACCACTTTATTCTTTCCTGTAATGTGTGCAAATATTCTACATGCCATCTTTTCCAGAAGTGTTGCACTATTTGCGAGATAAGTTGCCATCTAGATAAACGGTTTACCTTAAGATCAGTTAAATCTGCTTCCGGTACACTTAGAAGAGGAGCGCCAATTAGGAAGTGCCCTGGCGTAAGAAAATTTCCATGACTTGGGTCGTCGTCATTTAACGGAGTAATTGGACGAGAGTTCAGAATCGCCTCAATTCTCGTAAAGAGTGTCATTAGTTCTTCCAGGTGAAAGACTTTGGTTTTAGTTATCCGAAGAAGATGGTTTTTGGCCGACTTCACTGCTGCTTCCCATAGTCCTCCCATATGTGGCGAATAAGGAGGATTCGAAGCCTTGGTTTATAGCGTGATTGGATATTGTTTGTTGACAGTCTTCCTTTTTGAGATAGGTAACTAGCTCGTTTATTTGCCGAGCGGCTCCTACAAAATTAAGCCCGCAATCTGAATATATTTCCTTCGGAAGTCCTCTTCGTGCGACAAATCTGTCCAATGTGGCTAGGAAAGCTTCAGTAGATAGAGAAGTAACTACTTCGAGATGAATAGCCTTCGTAGCCATGCAAACGAATACTGATAAGTAAGCCTTCGATACTGGTGAATTTCGGCGTCTATTGTTTTCTCTAATGAAGAATGGACCAGCATAGTCAACACCAACAAAGGTGAAAGGTCTGCTCGGACGCACTCTACAAGTCGGCAAGTTTCCCATAATTGGGTGGCTTGGGCGTGCCTTCATCCTAATGCAGATCATGCATTTGTAAATCCTTCCTTTCACAGCTTGTCTTAGGCGAAAAACCCAATATTTTTGTCTAATTAAAGCTTGTAATGCTTGTTGACCCAAGTGGAAATGGCTGTGGTGAAGGTGATCTATTAATATTGTCATTAGGTGGCATTTTCCAGGAAGAATTATAGGTGTTTTCGCTTCGGATGGTAAATTAGAATTTTGTAGACGACCACCCACTCGTAAGATGCCTTTCCCGTCTAAGAAGGCGAATAACATCAGAAGTCGTTTTGAAGAAGCTAAGTTTTCTTCCCAGAGGAATTCATTTTTGAATTCGCATCGTTGCGAAGCAATTATTAGTATATCCAGAGAGTTGGCAATTTCCTTTAATTTTAACGGACCACTCAATCTTGTAATTGGCTTCCTAATATTATGTACAAATCTCAATACATATGCCAACGGTCTGACAACCTTATTATACGATGAATGACGTTTCATCCATTCAATTATCATCGGTCGGTCATCTTCATCAAAGGTGTTAGTGCAGATATGTGATAACTTATTGTGGACTGTAAATATGGATCCAAGCTTTACTTCAGGGGCTTGATCCTTGTAAATTTGAGGCTGCTCAGGAAACATGAGTGGTTCTGTATGCAACCAGTATGGCCCCGCCCACCATAGTGCCTCATCCTTGAGTAATTCAGGCGCTATTCCCCGAGACGCTAAGTCTGCGGGATTTTCTTCAGATGGCACATGAAGCCATTCATTCTCAAGCGTATAGGGTTGTAATGTATGAGACTCGGTTCGCCACGAATGTTTGTAAAGATTGCGGTGTTATTCTGAGCCAGGCCAATACAATGGTTGAATCTGTTAAGAAGGTCCTCTCTACTATCGCTAGACTTTGGGAAAAGTTTTGAACTGACCGCATTAGCTTAACAAGTAGCTGAGCACCGCACAACTCTAACCTAGGTGTTGAAATAACCTTAATTGGAGCCAGTTTGGTTTTAGACTTCAGGAGCGTCACCTTTACTTCTCCATCCTCTGTTACAACACGTAAGTAGATAGCAGCTGCAAATCCCTTTTGGGATGCATCGCAGAATCCGATCAGCTGTTTCATCTTCATTTGGTCAAGTAGAATGAACCTCGGAATCTGTATAAACTGCAAACAGGTGAGATGAGTGGCAAACTCTAACCACTCCTGCTGAATTTTGTCTTCGACGGAATCATCCCAAGCCACTTTCAATTTCCAGAGTTGCTGAAGAAAGGATTTTGCCTTAAATATGACTGGTGCAAGGAATCCCATTGGATCATAAAGACGTGCAACAGTGGATAAGATCGATCGTTTTGTAACAGTCATGGAAATAGATTTAACAGAATAAGAGAAGCAATCATTGATTGGATCCCATGACATTCCCAAAATTTTTGTTACACAAGAATCAGTCCCAGGCGACAATTCAACGCTCCTTCTAGTTGATTTAGGGTCAAGTTTATGTATCAAGTCGGAGCAGTTGCTATTCCATTTGTGTATAGAAAACTGGCCTTTACTCAGAAGCCCAATCAGTTGCTCCATCAGATTCACTGCTTCATCAAAGGAATCAGTGCCTGCAACTACATCATCTACGTAAATATAATTGTTTAAGACATCAGCTGCTAGGGGAAAGGCATCGCCTTCATCAATACATAATTGTTTCACAACACGATTTGCTTGAAATGGAGCTGATGCTGTACCATAAGTAACGGTATTCAGTTCGAATTTTTGTATAGCTTCTCCAGTTGACGATCGCCACAGAATGTGTTGGAAACGTCTATGCTCAGGAACTACAAGAATCTGTCTATACATCTTAATCAAATCAGCAGTTACGGCTATCTTGTATCGTCTAAAATTCAAAATTATGTCTGCTATATCCCTTTGGAGTTTTGGACCAACATAGAGCTTGCTATTAAGGGATCCTTTTGCCGTCGCAGCTGAAGCGTCGAATACGACACGAATTTTTGCGTGGGGGTCATCTGGACGAAACACAGGATGATGTGGGATTACGTAGGCTGAAGGCGAAGTAGTTCTAGTCATATGACCTATTCCTCATATTCCTTCATAAATTCTGCATACTTACTCTGCAAAGTATCGTTACGCTTGAACCTATTCTCGATTCCTCTCAAACGAGAAAGAGCAAGTATTTCAGACTCTGGTGTTTCTTCAGGTATTTCTTTAAATGGTAGGGATACAATATATCTTCCGGTTGCATCTCGATAATGAGTTTTCAAAAAGTGTTCTTCACAAGGATCGGTTTTGTTGTATTCCCATGAAACCTCCACTTCTTCAATCGACCAGAATTTAGACAGCAGCTCTTCACTGATAGGAGATTCTAGGAGGCAATGACACCGCAAAGTCGAGATTGAGTCTAAATTAGCACCTCCCATGACAACAAGTCCAAAGAAAGTTGGAAGGGCTCTGAAGTTATTATCCAAAGTGACCGGACTGCCAGTGATGATTTGCATAAAACAATCGCTACCAAGGAGCATGTCGATCTCTCGAGGTTTCCAAAACAAGGGGTCAGCAAATGTTTGTACGGTAGATCCATGGATCGGTTGAAGTTGAGTAGTTGGTAGATCACCAGTTAAATGGCCAACAATTAGAGGTTCTACATCCAAATATTGATCCTGGTTAATTCTAGAATAGAGGCGGCATTTTAACTTTCCTTTGACTTTAGGTACTGGAACACCTCCTGCTCCAAGAGGTGTGTGAGTGGTTGCTTGCCAGGTAAGTCCTAATCGTTTAGCACATTTGGATGTCATTAGTGAAAATTGAGATCCACATTCGACCAAACAACGGACAGGTTGAAGAATATTATCAGAGTTGTAAACAAGTCCGATAGCGGTACCTAAGAGTACTTGTGCAGGTCCGGTAACACTACCAACTAGGGAAGAGTTGTTCGGATCAGGATCCCGTTGATCTGCTGCAGAAGAATCGGCATGAGCTGGGGTAGAAACGGTTGGCTTCAAGTTTGATTCCTTCTTGAGGTGTAACCAGGTATGATGCTTATTTTTGCAAATCTGGCAGCGACCTGGAGCAAGACAAACAGATGCCCGATGACCTGATTTTAGACAATTGAAACAAGCATTCTTTTCCTTCAAAAGTGCCATCCGTTGATTTGGAGTCTTATTCCGAAATATCGGGCATTCCACTAAAGAGTGAACTTGTTTACATGAACAAATTTGTGGTTTTGCTGCATGTGAGATTTTAGAAGTGGTTGCAAGAATGTTCGCCTTGGGCTTTGGTTTATGAGAATAACTGATTTTGGGAGCTGAAAGCTGCATTACCCGACTTCTCCCTTGAACAAAGTCGACTAACTGTTTGAAAGTGGGCCATTCTGTTGTTACCACTTCCACTTCGAAGTCATGTCTTGTCTCTTGATCAAGTTTCTTGAGCGCTAGGGTTAACCATAAAAAATCTGCTTCATCCGGTATATTGATTGACCGGAAAGCCGCTATGTTTTCTGCCACTGCTCTGATAAATGACTGTAAGGATTGAAGTGTAGGACTTCCCTTATGAGGAGAAAATTCTAAAATTTGATCTATGTATGATGATGCAAGTAATCGTTTATTGTCGTATCTTTCTGTTAGTGCATCCCACGCCTTCTGGTAATTAGGCTCATCTAAGCTAAAAGGTGCTATAAGGGCCAATGCTTCCCCTTGGACGGATGTATTTAAGTAATGAAACTTCTCTATCGTTGGGACCTCAACATTTGTGTGTATCATACTTAAAAACAATTGTTTGAATTTGGGCCAATCCTGTATTTTACCATTAAATTTGGGCAAGTCTATACGGGCTAGCCTTCGGTGAGTAGAATGGCCAAACGAACATGTATTAGAATTTCTCAAAAGTTGTGAATTATCATTCTCTTGAGCTTGTTTGGCCTGCTGAAGTTCAACGATTTTATAAAAAATAGCGTTTATCTCCCCTCTATCCTTAATGTCTTCATCAGTAGGAAACAATGCCTCTTTGTCGCTCGTTATCGCTAGGGTTTGACCCTCCTTAAACTCACTCATGTTATTAGATTTAAGTGAGTCCGCGGTTGGATACATAGCCTTAAATGTAGTATCCATCCCTACTGACATACCTAAATTATATATCTGTGCTAAATCCTTACGCAAAAGTTTCAGGGATGCGCGGATACCCTTAATTTTTAATTCTGGAGTGGCCATGGTGATGACACTTTACAATAATTTACTTTATAAAAAAAAATAAAGTTTTAAGTATTGTTAACGAAAATTTAAAATTAAATAAACAATCTAAAAACCAATGAAATAATCAATATTGAATATTTATATCAATAATCTATCAATATAATAATCATCAATAAATATTAATGGTGTTATGATTAATTAATTAATCAAATAAAGAATATTTTCTTTAAGCTTTCAATAATCCTTAAGTTAAAAATCAATAATTCAATAACCTCTTTGAATGATATTAATTATTAATGAATTAAATAAAAATACTATTTAAGACACTTAATCAAATTTAAAAGAATATCATCTAAAAAAAATATAATCAAAATAAAAAGTTGACTTCAAAGCAATTTACAAATTAAAATTAAAGTAATTTTCAGTTAGAATTAAAATAAATTTCAATAGAGAAACAATTAATAATCTTTAACTATAAATCATATATCCTAAAATTAAATTAGAAATTACAAAAGTTACCTTCAACTCCTTCTTATTATTTAAACCTAAGAGAAAATAAAATTATTTACATAAAATATCTACAATAAAATTTTATTTACAAAGAAAATTCAGCATAATCAAAGGAGATACCAGAACCATAAAAAAAATATGTATTAATTGTTAATAAATTCTCCTTTGAATATCAAATAAAATAATATCTTCCTCTTAATTTATTAGAACCTTAATTTATAAATATTAATCGTAATTTATTAATACACCAATAAATGTTTCAGCATTTATACGTAAATCATTATTAAATAAATAATTATTTTTCTTCTAAAAATTATTCATTTACCATAAGATATTATTTTATCGATTAAATTGATTAAATAATAGAATTAATTACATTAAATAATTATTCATCTTAGTATAAAATATCTGTTTTCAATTCGACAAATAACCATTAATATAAACAAAAGGAGAACAAATAATATTTCGTAACTCCACTATAGTATTAGTCTCACTAACCGTTATCTCATAAAACAACACAGTTTTTATTTTAAACATTTAAAATTACCAAAATTTTAATTTTATATCGAATTTAAATTATTGATTACAAACGAACAAATCTAAAATTAAATTAATTTCATCTCCGTGTTTACTAGTCTTCTTTAAAATTCAAAATAGAACAATCAATTTCGAATTTTATGGTATAGTATAGTATAGAATCATTTAGTATAATTTCATGTTAATGAATAATTAATTTGAATTGTTAAACATACTTTCTTTACAATATTTTCTTATTGAATATCCATCCGGTCCGGAGATTGACCAATGTTAATTATACATATGTGTTAGTTTCTATTATGTATACGTAAATAAAAAACTATAAATATTGTAAATAATATTTCCACTTTACTTTTATTGTAAGACATTCAATTCAAATTAATTCAAATTAAAACAACCTCTATACATAAAAAATAAAACTTAATTGTCTTAGCTTGTGATGATCTATTCATCCCCCTGTGGGATTGGTGCAGGTGACTAGAATCTTCCAGGCTATCCTTATCCCCCTGTGGGATTCGTATAAAAAATCGGATTGTCTTGGTCTGGTCACCCTTTTCGGCCAACAGTTTAAAAAGGCCCTTGCGCACTTTTCTTCACTCCGGCGCACACACACTCTTTCTCCGGCGCACGCACACCACACCTGCGCACGCATTCCCCCCACCCGACTTAGCGCATGCGCGCATTTTACATGTTACATAAAATATTTTTATAAATATATATGTATACATTAATGTACCAGACCAAAAATGGTACAAAACAAAAAAAGCTATTTAATATTTTATCACCTTAGCCTATATAAAATTTAACTCTGTAGTGTCACCAACAAAAAACATTTTATAAAAAAGAATTAAATCGTCTTCGAAAACTAGGAACTAGTAAAAATAAATGCACTGAAAAGTATGAAATAATTACCTTCTGATTTTCATGAATACGCAGCAAAATTGAAAATTGTATGAAAAGCGGAAAAATGCATTAAAACGGATAATTTTATTTTGATTAGTACGAATACATACTAACTGTTAATAAAAATTATTAATATTAATTTAATCATTATTGTGGATGACCACTCTTGTTTTTTAATTATTTTAAATAATTTATTTTTGAAGAGAAAAGATTTTGCTCCGCTGGGAATCGAACCCTGGTCTTCCGCGTGACATGCGCGGGATGCTTATCCATTACACCACGGAGTCGCTTCCAAACGGTGCCAAATCCTTCCTCTTCACTGACACCTCTCCCACGATCTCGCAAGTTTTGCGAGTATTTGCGGGAGGTATTTTCTCTTCAAAAATAAATTATTTAAAAACAAGAGTGGTCATCCACGATAATGATTAAATTAATATAAAATAATGTAAAAATTGACGAAAGTCAAGAGACGCCGAAAAGTTGGACAAAAATTGTCCACCTCCCGTAAATACTCGCAAAACTTGCGAGATTGTGGGAGAGGTGTCAGTGACGAGGGAGGATTGGCACCGATTGGAAGCGACTCCGTGGTGTAATGGATAAGCATCCCGCGCATGTCAGGCGGAAGACCCGGGTTCGATTCCCGGCGGAGCCAAATCTTTTCTCTTCAAAAATAAATTATATAAAATTGTTAAAACTTAAAATTAGTGAAGTCTTAAAAGTCTCTATAGATTTTCTATTTTGCACCGCCTCCGAAAAGATTGGTATGTATCGAACATGGTATTTAATATTTTAATTTAATAATTTTTATTAACAGTTAGTATGTATTCATACTAATCAAAATAAAATTATTCGTTTTAATGCATTTTTCCGCTTTTCATACAATTTTCAATTTTGCCGTGTATTCATAAAAATTAGAAGGTAATTATTTCATACTTTTCACTGCATTTATTTTTACTGGTTCCTAGTTTTCGAAGTCGATTTAATTTTTTTTTATAAAATGTTTTTTATTGAGGTTTGGGAATAGAAAGCAGTCACTAGGGGCTAGATCTGGGCTGTAGGGTGGATGGTCGATCACACCAAAGCCCAAGGTGTCGATCGTGGCTTACACTTGACGAGAGGTGTGCACAGAATGCATTGTCATGAAGCAGCATTACTCCTCGGCACAGCTTCCCCCTCCTCTTCTCCTTGATTCATTCTCTTAAACGGGTCAAAAAATTACAATAGTATTCTTCTGAGATTGTTACGCCTTTGTCTTTGTAATCAATCATCAGGATTCCTTCTGAAACCCGAAAAATTGTTGCCATGATTTTTGGTGTGACTTTAAAGTTGAACGGTGGCTTTTCACAGTGCTATAGCAAGGGGACCAGTCCCCATACACATTCCTGAGACGTCCGAAAATTTCTAAAGGCTTTATGTCTCTTTTAACTAAAAATTTCATGACCACCCTGTACTCAATGTTACTCAGTTTAAAGTCAAGAGCAAACTGGTAAAACTAAAAGTATTATAAATAATAGACAAGAGACAGTAGGATTATCAAAGTTTGTGTAGATATAACTATTGAATAGGTAAACATGATAAGGGATTAGTCCTTTATATTAATTCCCTCCTTCATTATCAAGCAGAGTACTTTTTGACCTGCCTTCGGATAACATAAGTCACAAACAATTTTTACTGATACTTTTTAGTAAGAGTTGTAATTATTAGTTTGCGATGAAAAGAATTAGGAGGTTTTATTTGGTCAAAATACAAAATAAAAAAAGCTAAATAGATAATTAACAATTCAAAGGTGCGCCGGTTTTCGGGGCCACCCTTTTATTATAGAACATTTAAAAGTTATGGTCCAGAAACTGAAATTATTTATTTATTGTTACACATCCGCCCTTGCCTTTGAGGCAATACGGATTTTGCAGCAATAAGATGTTTCCCAAACGCAAAACAACTCACTACCGCATGTTAACAAGTATGTACAAATTAGTCTGTTTTTCTGTGCCAAGTAGTTTTCCGAAAACTTTTTGACCTGCCCCCTTGGTGTCCGATACCGAATTTCCACGAGGACCCCGATAGGCACAAGAGTGGGACTGATAAGGAAGGCTGCGGTGTGCTCACTGTTGCTTTCTTCAAATCGATTTCCTGTTAGCTCTGTCGAGGGCCAACTTTATCTCTTTCTATTTATGAGGTCGTTGCCCTTGTCCATTGTTGTCTGCCGCTTCTTCATTGTGCTTTGGTGGTTGTCTTGTTCGGTGGCGATGTCTGGATCATGTGACGTAACGCGGAAGATAAGGTTATGTGTAATAGGGCGCGTCATTGTTGTCTGCCTTCTTTTATTACTGTTTTTATTTTTTTGTTTTCTTTCTTTTTTTTATTTTTTATTACCCTAATGTATTACTACTTTGTTACAGTCTAGTTCAATAGAAGATGAAAGCCTTCTTAATACACAATGCTCGATGCCGACACAGCCGTTTGATTGGAACCAAAAATAAAAAAAATCTGGTGCGTGCGCGAAACACACAACTTTCACTTACCAACTTACTTAGATTAGAAATTGACGTGTTTTGCTAAATATCATTTCCCAAAGTCACACATTTTTCTACATTCATATCTTATTTTTGTTAATCGTTAAAGCCGTTTGTGAGTAAATTAAAAAAACCCGTGAAAATGATACAAAATTTATAAAGTAAAGTCCCCCCTCCGGATGATCAATTGTGATGAAATGTTGGTTACCACATCTTTGGCATATAAATACATCAAATACCAAGTTTGATCAAAATCGTTTAAACCGTTTTTGAGTAAATAAAAAAAACATGTGAAAATGATACTAAATTTATAAAGTAAAGTCCCCCCTCCTGTTGATCATTTTTATTGAAATTTTTACAGTCATATTTCAGGCATATAACTAGATCAAATACTCAGTTTAATCAAAATCGTTAGAGCCGTTTTTGAGAAAATCGAAAAAAACTTAAAAAGTTATTAAATAAAGTACCCCCTCCCTTTGAGCAAATTTGATGAAATTTTTGCTGTCACATCGCGGGCTTATACATACTCTAAATACCCAATTTCAGGTTCGCACGGTTTATAGTTTTTGAGCTAGTCTTTTCACACACACACACACACACACACACACACACACACACACACACACACACACACACACACACACACACACACACACACACACACACACACACACACACACACACACACACACACACACACACACACACACACACACACACACACACACACACACACACACACACACACACACACACACACACACACACACACACACACACACACACACACACACACACACACACACACACACACACACACACACACACACACACACACACACACACACACACACACACACACACACACACACACACACACACACACACACACACACACACACACACACACACACACACACACACACACACACACACACACACACACACACACACACACACACACACACACACACACACACACACACACACACACACACACACACACACACACACACACACACACACACACACACACACACACACACACACACACACACACACACACACACACATACACACACACACACACACACACACAGACCATTTCGCGGGACTTGGTCATTTCGACTCAGGGGACCCCAAAACGTGTATTTCCGTTGAAAACCGGAAGTCGAAATTTTTCACGATCGCAATACTTCCACTTACTATATATTTCATATGTAGGTAAGTGAAAGTCGTAAGTAAATACAAATTCTGATGCGATGCGTGCAACACACAGCTTTCACTTACCAACTTTCTTAGATTAGAAATTGACGTGTTTTCTTAGATGTCACTGTTTTTAGCACTGTTAAACAACACTAATCTCACAGTCCTAGTCAAATTTGGAAAACATCTACAGCTATTTTTAATAATGATTTTTTCTGTTTCTGGGCCTATTTTTGAGGGATTTAGAGACCAATAATTCAAAAACTGGTTGACATATCTCAGTAATATTTCACAACTTTTCTAGTAGATACAAGTAGTACACACGTATCAAATTTCAAGTAAATCTGAGATGGTCGGGTTCTAAATGATATATTTATGTGTCGATTTGACGTGGAATGGCGCAATATTGCAACATTAGTTTGGGTCTAAATACTTTTTATTTACATACAAAAAATTATAATTCACAACGTCAGACAAACAACAAAAGCTCGATTTATTAAAAGTGTTTCAAAAAGTAAGTAGTTGTGACAGTACAGCCACTCTAAAGTGATCATATCCTTCGACGTACTGAGCAAGACTGAGCCATAGAACATTCTCGTAAGATCCAGAACCTATTACGTTCCTGTTCCAACGGTGAGTCAAGAACTCATTTCCATCGTAATAAAAAAATCGGGTGCGATGCGCGCAACACACAACTTTCACTTACCAACTTACTTAGATTAGAAAAATTTACGTTTTTCGTTAAATGCCATTTTCAAAGTACACATTTTTCCACATTCATTTGTTTATTTTTGTTTGTATTTGTCCCTAAAGTCCCCCATCGCATTTATACCCTATGTAGTTGTTACTATGGAAACAAATAATTTCCATTAAATTAACAAAAGGTCATTGAAAAAGGGTTTTCATTAAAGGCCTACTGCGCATGCGTAGGATAAGCGTGTTTTATGATTTGAGGGAATATTTTTCTTTTTTTCTCCTGAATATGGTTTTTTCATATTTCATATTTAGCCATTGCTTATTTTTAATAACGAGCGACAGTTAATTTCTCTATACAAACAAAATAAAGGTACTTTATAGGAAAACAATTCCTTCCCTATTTAAGCCCCCTCATAACATTTAATAACGACAAAGTTTACCTGATATTAAAGAATACTTGATTCTCTTTAAGCTTGACGAGTTTGATCAAAATCTTTAAAGCAATTTTTGTGAAAATCAAAAAAATGTTAAAATGGGAAAAAACATCGCGGCCATATACGTGTGCAATTGATGTATATCAAATACCTAGTTTTATCGAAATCATTAGAGCCGTTTTTGAGAAAATCGAAAAAAATATAAAATACCGCCTCCGTTTGACCAATTTTGATGAAATTTTCGCTGTCACATCGCGGGCATATACATATACCAAATACCCAATTTCAGGTTCGTGTGGTTTATACCTAGCTATTGAGCTAGTCTGTTCACACACTGACCATTTCGCGGGACTTGGTCATTTGGACTCAGGGGACCCCAAAACATGCATTTCCGTTGAAAATCGGAAATTTTTCACGATCGCAATACTTTCCCTTACTATATATTTCATGATTAGGTAATTGAAATTAGGTAAAATTATATTAGAGGAAAAAAAAGGTTAAATAAAATTAACTAGGGCTTTAACATATATAATGAAGGAAATATCATTCATCCTTCGGTTAGTATGCCTTATAAAGGCATGAAATATGATTCAATAAATAAGCCATCTCTTTAAGGGATTAACATGAAGTGAAAAAAAAAAAAAAAAAAAGTTAAACTATCCATTATATAAACGTATATTTGAATGATTTTTTTGAAAATTTGCGAAGCCTGTAAAACTCCATGACATCGAAAAAGTAGCCTGGTCGATTGGCAGGGGATATTGACTCAATTAACAAACCCCTACCGCTCGACTACAAGCTCCTGAAATTAATTTTTTGCTCGGATAGAGAGAATTTCTCATTCCCGGCTTAGATCTACTTTGTAATGTCTTAACGATTTCTAGGGGTTCCAGTGCAATCGGAAAAAAACAGTAATTATAGTCACCGTCATGGGAAATAGTCGCCAAAATTCTATATTCACATTGATCAATTAATTTAGTAACAATAAATGTACTTCCGTAGCGAGTATAAATGGATCACCTGTGGCAGTGGTTAGCATAACCAACTCCTACACAGAAGCTCGCAGGAACATACCCCGCCAGGTGGACCTATGAAGTAAGAAAGTAAGAAAGTAAAAAAAAAAAAAAAAAAAAAAAATCCTTTTAAAGTAAGACATCCTTGGCTATGCCTTCCTTCACGATAATGTGCAAAAGGAAGGAGGCCAGGAAATATTTACGGCGGGGGATGGGTATAGGACGTAAAATGGAGGTCCCGAGCCTGTACGATGTCAGGTACTCGTTAAAGATCCCTATCCTAATTATACCTGGATATGCGAAATTTAGGACTCCCACTGTAGCATGGATCGAATAGCTATAGCAGCATAAAGTGACATTACGATTAATTATTGTAGTAAATCTTTACAAAGTATTTCCTTTATTTGTGAGAAGATAAGAATATACATATAATTGCGCAATAATTGTTATCTGTATTTTTTTGTTAATTTTATATTGCTTAAAATATTTTACTCGGTACATGGTCATCCTGTGGTCGCTAATATCCTTATCTGCTGAGCTTTCTGTGGATATATAAAAGCCACTATTATGCATTTGCTCTGTTTAAAATATAAGTAATAGATTGTTAAATATAAAGGAAAAATATTTATTTAAAAATATATCTACTACTTGAAATTCAAATTAAAAATAATAATAAAAATCTGGTGCGTGCGCGCAACACACAACTTTCACTTACCAACTTATTTAGATAAGAAATTGACGTGTTTTGTTAATTGACACTTCACAAAGTCACAAATTTTTTCATATTCATTTCTTATTTTTGCCGTTTATGAGTAAATAAAAAACACACGTGAAAATGAGACAACATTTATTCAGTAAAGTGCCCCCTCCAATTGATCAATTTTGATGAAATTTTTACTGTCACATCGCGGGCACATTCATTTGCTAAATACCAAGTTTGATCAAAATCGTAAAAGCCGTTTTTGGGTAAATGAAAAAAAAAACACGTATAAGTGGGACGCAATTTATTCAGTAAAGTGCCCCCTCCAATAGATCAATTTTGATGAAATTTTTACTGTCACATCGCGAGCACATACATATGCTAAATACCAAGTTTGATCAAAATCGTTAAAGCCGTTTTTGGGTAAATGAAGAAAAACACGTATAAGTGGGACGCAATTTATTAAGTAAAGTACCCCATCCGGTTGATCAATTTCGATGAAATTTTTGCAATCAAATCTCGGGCATATTAATGCATCAAATACTAAGTTTAATCAAAATCGTTAGAGCCGTTTTCGAGAAAATCGATAAAAACGTAAAAAGTTATTAAATAAAGTACCCCCTCCGTTTGACCAATTTTGATGAAATTTTTGCTGTCACATCGCGGGCATATACATACACCAAATAACCAATTTCAGTTTTGTACGGCCTATAGTTTTTCAGCTAGTCTGTTCACACACACACACAGACACACAGACATTTCGCGGGACTTGGTTATTTGGACTCAGGGGACCCCAAAACGTGTATTTCCGTTGAAAACCGGAAGTCGAAATTTTTCACGATCGCAATACTTCCACTTACTATATATTTCATATATAAGTAACTGAAAGTAAAAAACAACAAAACTAGAACAATATTTCAGAACTTCGCCTTAATTAAAACACACAAAAAATGCAATAGGATGGTAAGTTATCAAGAGTTTTTATTTGGAGACCCTACGTTTCGGTCCAAACTTGTGGATCTTCGTCCGGGTTAAAATGTAGACAAATATATGAGCAACATGCGAAGTGGATTTGTATATCTGGACTCTTATTATTGAGTCCAGATTTAAACATTTTAGATATACCCTTCCTATTTTCGTAATTTTATTTTACATTTAGTCTTCATGTAGCCTCTCATTTCAAAGGTTTTGCGTTTTCCCGATGTAAACCTTTCAAAGTCAGCAAACTAAACCATACCTCCTCTCAATTTACAATTACCTGATTTTACTCTGCGTTCAACAAGGTAAATATCAGATTTTATTTTATCATGTTAACAAGCTGCTTATTCAAATTTCATGTAACTTTTTACTATCATTTATACAATCGAAGGGGTCAGTGAATGAAGGTGCTATGTCACATTTTTTTGAAAATTCAGATTTTGTATTGGATGAAGGTGTTATGAGTATATAATTCATATGTAATGACCTAAAATATTATTTTCCTTCTATTTGTAGAGTTACCAAAAGATGAAGGTGCTATCTAACATATATAATTATAGTTTTAAATGGATGAGGCTGCTATGGTTACTTAGTACATAGTTCTACAAATTCTAGGTGCATATAGAATCTTACAAATTCTGGGTAAATCTTTATCTGAATTCTACCAGAAAAGTTACAATTGAAAAACTTTAAACCCATTTTTCTCAGAAGTTTACATTTTTTACATAGCACCTTCATCCACTGACCCCTTCAATTATTAGATTTCATAAGTAGCCATGTCATGTAAACATACCATCAGCTGGATTTTGTCACTTCTTATTGTTACCATCTATAATTAGTCTCATCTTCTAGCATAGATAATTTACAGGTTGCTCATATATGTTTCTTTGTTTTAGTCTGATGAAGATCCACACGTTTGGATCGAAACCTACGCTCTCCAAATAAATAGCTTTTGACTGAAAATCCTGTTAATTAATCTCCCAATCTTAAAGAAAACAGTCGACCATTACACGTCTCAAAAAAAAAATTCAATGTTTAAAAGTACGACTTCGAATCCTCAGATCTATATAAAACTAATCTGTATTATTTTCTATCTTGATAAATTTTATTGTAGCATTCAGTAAATAATTTTAACTCTCTTGTGTCATAAGGCTAATTGGACGATACAGCAGAGTCTTAAATATTGTCTATCCTGGCATAATTAAGATGAGGATCTTTAACGATTATCTGACATTGCACAGGCTCGGGACCTCCATTTGACGTCCTATCCGAGGACGGAAAAGACAAGATTTTCTACTGCCATTAAAATATCCTAGGGCCCCCGCGGGAAGCGAAACAGCGACCTTCATTCCTGTAGACTGCTATGCTAACCACAACGCCTTAGGTCACCCCCCGTTAGTCAGATCCTTGAATAATTCGAACAGAATCTCTGGTCCAGAGTCTTTTATACTTAAATTTCACCTCAATCAATCCCAGGTCGAAAACGTGGGCAATTATGTAAAATCGGACTGAAGAAATTGGAATCGTGAGAGGGAATTGTTAGGGCCTATTCACACTATCGGTTTCGCGCCCGCTCCGCTCCCGGTCCGCTCTCGCTCTACCCCATTCACACTATCGCTCCGCTCCCGCTCCACTCCCGGTCCGCTCTCCTAATGTATTACCATATTCACACTATATAATTTTACACCGTTCAATTTTGAAAGGTTTAAGCTATTAAAGCTATTAATAATCGAAGTTGTCTGTATTCGGATTTTAATTAATGATTAACTTTCAGTTATTTAAGTATTCATTTATTCTTCAATTTTACGGCCAAAAAAAAAAAACATTTTTTCGTTTTTAGAAATAGCTGGTAAGTGTACTTTTCTTGATGATCAAAAAATATAATAAGAAGAATATATTGCAACACAATGATAATTATTAATAATAATTATAAATTAATGGTGAAGATATAATTTAAATTTTTTTCGGAATGTATTCGAATACGCTTGAAAATTTCAAGTTGAAATAGGTAAATGCTACAAATTTACCGATTGTATTCTTTTCTTTTCCTGATTAATATTTTAATTATTTTTTGCTTTAATATATTTTTTTTGTTAATTATCTGACATTTTTCATAATATACTGCATTTTTATTCGTTTCAAATTGAACGTTATTTTATAATAGCAATGAGTGTATAGTCAATAAATAAATCGGTGACCATTTTTTACGAGTACATTAATTCATAGCAAAATATATCTCAAACATAACATGAATTTTTCACGTCGAAAAACCGCGCGTATTGTTGGTGATGTTTATTTTTTTTTTTTTTATCATTTCAAGCGTATTCGAATACATTCGGAAAAAAAAATTAAATTATTTCTTCACCATTAATTAAATTAATTTATAATTATATATATATATATATATATATATATATATATATATATATATATATATATATATATTTATATATTTTAAAGTTGAACTTTTATGGCCGTAAAATGATGAATAAATAAATACTTTAATAACTGAAAGTTAATTATTAATTAAAATCCAAATACAGACGGTTTCGATTATTAATGGCTTCAATCGTGAACGGTGTAAAATTATATAATGTGAATATGAAAAGACTTTAGGAGAGTGGAGCGGGAGCGGAGCGATGTCGGACCTGTGCCAATATTGTGATTAACCTCTCTCTATTCCTCTTTAGAATATTTTGCCAGTGAGACCGGACCTGGAGCGGAGGGCTAGTGTGAATGGGGTAGAGTGAGAGCGGACCGGGAGTGGAGCGAGACCGGAGCGGTACCGATAGTGGAATTCTCTGTCTATTTCTCTTTAGAATATTTGAGCGGACCGGGAGTGGAGCGGGAGCGGAGCGATAGTGTGAATCCGCCCTTAGGACTTACACCTCTATGAGTAGAACTCTTGGAAGCCATCCAAGAATCAGGAAGTCACTTAGAGTATCAGCGATTTTAGAGAAACATTTAAACCTTTTAATTAGCCCAAAATAGGTTAAGTTGCAAAATAGTAGCTCGGAGGCGGGTTTTTTTTCGTAGTGAAAAAAATTATAAGCCAGGTGTTCATTCGAAATTTAGTTATTGTAATTTGCTGTAAATCTGTTGTAATTGGTCAGTGATAATAATAATAATAAAAATAATAATAATAATAAAGACTTGTTAAAAGTATGTCGCCGTGAAGAAAGACAACTCCAAAACTATTTCAGAGCTAACGAAAGATCAAGGGTCATCTCAGCTGTTGCAACATTAGACTTCGGCTACACAGCTCTAAATCTTCGAGGCGAACATTTTCCATTATTAGGAAGTAATGAATCCCTGATAGATACATGAAAATCTAAAGAGCTCCATGGAAGATTTCACCATAGTCTATTGGCAGTGGGAGCTGATTCCTCACTAATGTGGCTCCGTAAGGGTAGATTATTCCCTGAGACCGAAGGTTTTGTTATAGCCATCCAAGACCAAGATATTGCAACCAATACCTACAGGCACCCAATATGTAGAGATGTTGTTGATGAGACGTGTCGGCTATGTAGAACTGCAAGTGAATCGATTCGACACGTCACAACAGGATGTCAAGTTCTGGCTGGAAGAGAATATTTACAGAGGAATGAAAGCATGGCGAAATAGTTCACCAAGAACTTGTTTAAAAGTATAAAGTCATAGGAGACAAAAAGCATTACTTTTAATATAGACCACAGGCATTTATTAATGGAAAACACATCAAGCTGTACTGGGATCAGGCCATCATAACGGACCACACCGTACCACACAACAAGACTGATATCTTATTAATACTAAAAGATGAAAAACAAGCAAAAATGATAGAAATAGGGGTACCGTCAGATGATAATCTACACAAGGTGGTAGCCGAAAATATCCGGGCCTAAGCGAAGAATTGAGGCAATTATACAAACTTGACAGAGTGACTATTTTGCCACTGATAATTTCTACAAACGGATTGATCCCGGAGACGACTGTGAACACCATGACCGCACTAGACCTTCCTCCTAAAAGTCTGGAACAGATGCAGAAGGCAGTGTTGCTCGGAACTGCGAGCATCGTAAGAAATTCATGAACAATAAAGAATAAATTTTTCATGCCTTACGCTTGACCTAGGTCCGGGTAATGTGCCATTAACTGAGAAGAAAAAAAATAATAATAATAATAATGAAGGCTTAGCGAACCCGAAGGTTCGATGCCGACACCACCACTCGCTCCCTGCACACCTCTATCCACTTACTGCCTTCCAGATCGAAGTTCGATAAATCTGCCTTTAACGCAATCCTCCAACCTCCGTCTTGTCCTGCCCCTCAGATGTTTCCCAGTCGGCACCGCGCTTATTAATCTTTTCGGAATTCGTTCACTACTAAGTTTCGCAATTTCACAAGCCCATTTTATTCGCCTCGCTGCTATCACGTCAATTATATTTACCGGGTACAGATCCCTCCGTTCGGCCTTGTGTAAGCGTTTAAATTTTCCGGTCAGTTCATCTCTTCTTGGACGGCAGATTTAACGCATATATTCAAGTAACAGTTGAATGAGAATAGATTTTCCAATCTTAACTGTTCACAATGACCAACAGCAAACTAAGGAAAAGTGAATTCTTAAACTATCAGTCTTTCCAAGTCTTCGCTTCCAAGTAGTTCGCTTTTCGCCCAGAACGGGTTAATTGGCTAAAAGTATCTTGGTAGTGGTTTCTTATTAGTGAACATAATCTAGGCCGAGACGGAGGTGGGAGGATTGCGTTACGGCCAATCTGTCCAAATTGTGTCTGGATAGCGGTCGGTGGAGGAAGCGAGTTGTCGTGTCGGTATCGAACCTTCGGGTTTATCATTATTATTATTGATCAGTTATTAGTATAACACTCATCTTCTTGAGAATTTTCAATTGATCTAAAACGAGGATCAGGGCGACCATTAGTTAAGTCTCGATGCTTGTTTCAAAACTTTATTTCAGCAGATGTTTCGGCCATCATCAGTGCTGAAATGTGACTGATATTCGTTATATTATAAGTCAAATTTTTTTTTTTTAAAACTCCACAGTTAGTGGATGATTAAAATTTAGGTTGGTTTTTACTACCCCAGTCTCTCATATATATATATATATATATATATGTATATGATATAGCACCAATATGAAATTCTAGTTTTGCATCTTTAAAGACAAACTAATAATTGTGGAGTTTAAAAAAAAAAAACTGACTTGTAAAATAACGAATATCCGTCAAATTTCAGCTCTGATGATGGCCGAAACGTCTGCAGAAATAAAGTTTCGAGACTTAACTAATGGTCGACCTGATCCTTATTTTAAATTATTATTATTGTTTATTCTCCTTATACTCATAAAAGTCTAAATTTACGATTGGTAATATCAGTCTTCGAGCTATCTCTGGAATATCGACTCCAGTTACCTCGTTGCAATTTCTTTTAGTTTATGAGTCTCGATTTCCTTTGATAGCTTTCAAAGAACCTTTGATCCTACGTTCCTACTTTAAAATATAGATTTGAGAAGTTTAATTTCTCTTCACCGACGTTATATCGAAATTATATCGAAGTTAGATCTTTGAAACTTGGAAGAGGAGGGCACGATCAGTATTTCATACAACTTTATGAAATTTATTTTAGAGGCTAGTGGTTAAAAAGTGTCGAGAAGTATTTCACCTTTCGCGCCATTTGGTCTTATATGTATTTTTTCCATTTTTACTTTCACTTACCTATATATGAAATGTATAGTTAGGAAAAGTATTGCGATCGTGAAAAATTTCGATTTCCGGTTTTCAACAGAAATACACATTTTGGGGTCCCCTGAGCCTAAATGACCAAGTCTCGGGAAATGGTCTGTGTGTGTGTGTGAACAGACTAGCTCAAAAACTATAAACCTTACGATCCTGAAATCGGGTATTGGGTGTATGAATATGCCCGCGATGTGACAGCAAAAATTTCATCAAGATTGGTCAAAGAAGGAAGTGCCTTATTCTATAACTTTTTGCCCATTTTTACGTGTTTTTTTTTTTTTTCGATTCTCTCAAAAACAGCTCTAAATATTTTTATAAAACTGGGTATTTGATGTAGGTATATGCCCGCGATGTCACAAAAATAATTTCATCAAAATTGATCAAACGGAGAAAGCACGTTATTTAAAAACCTATTTTCCAATGTTTACCTTTTTTTCGATTTTCTCAAAAACGGCTTTAATGATTTTGATTAAATTTGTCATGTTTAATGAAAATCAAGTCTTCTTTATTGTCAGGGATGGAGAAGGGGCCTTTTTTATTTTCCTATAATGTACTTTTGTATTTTTTTATATGGAGAAATTATCTTCCTCTCGTTTCACCTAATTCGCATAATAAATGGCTAAATATGAAGTATGAAAAAAATCAAGTAAACATATAGAGGAGAAAAAAAGAAAAATATTTTGCCAACTCATAAAACATGTTGAGCCCAAGCTTGCGGAGTACACCTTTAAAGACAGACCATTGCTTATAATTAAAGCCGTTCATGGAGTAAGATGCTTGTTTTGCCGAATTATCGCAATTAACAACTGTTATTTAATAATAAAAAAAGTAGTGTACTTTAGAGAGCAAATAAAAAAAAAAATAAGAAACGAATGTGGAAAAATATGTGACTTTGAGAAATGACATCTAAGAAAACACGTCAATTTCTAATCTAATAAGTTGGTAAGTAAAAGTCGTGTGTTGCGCGCATCGCACCAGATTTTTTAAAATTATTTTAGACACTATTCCACATGTACATATGTACACAAAATTAATAACAGTTAGCATCAAAGAATAGCCTAGTCCTTCAATTACACGTATTTTAAAATGTTCCATTGTTTTAATCCTACTAAGTCTAACCAAATTCCCTCGGCCATTATTCCAATATACTAGCGTACTCTAATAATCGAATAGAAAACTAAACTTCTGTTGTATTATTGTTGTTTTTCCATCTAATTGCTCGCACAGGGGAAGCAGCCGAGAATCGTGCCAGGATTTCTTGGAAGCCGTCAAGTATAATGGACTTGTTTTTTAGCTGTTTTTTTTCTTTCACCACATCTTTTCACTCTTCTTCTGTTTGTCGTTTGTATTTTTTTTTCAGGCTACAATAAAGGGAGTGTATTTCAAAGCAATAAAAAGAGAAAAATAGGCCCTTATTAACCCATAACTGCCCTATTTTTTTTTCTTCAAAATTTGCCTAACCATCACTTTTCCTGCATGTTTTTAATTGATAAAAATAAGTGAAAGTAAGAAAACAAATTTTTTGGCCACTGCTTATAACCCTAGGCCCTGTTGTCATATGGCAACGCTAGGCAGTGGTGACATAATAAGGGTCTTGAAAAGGAAATAAATCAACCATGCAAAAATATTTTATTTTAAAGTTAAAAATGAAGCCCATATGGACATACTCCTCACTGGACTACCTCACAGATATTCGGCATAGCTAAAAAGACTCACTTACAAAAACTTCAAACGTTTCAATCTAAATTGCTACGACGTGAAAGGGCGCCCTGGTACGTGACTAACAAAACTTTACATACAGACCTCCATCTACCAACAGTCGACCAGCACTTAACGACCCTTTACAAGCGATTTTTTATTAACTTGACAGGACATTCAAACAGTTTAATCAGTAATATGGCTGACATAGGCATGGATACGAGGAGACTCAAGAGGCGCTGGATGAGAGATCTGCTCTCTTAGACAGCCGAGGTAATCGACTGAAGCCAGGAAGGGGGTGCTGCTGGGTGCTTTCCCTCCTCATGCCTCACATGTCATTATTTCCTATTGCCACCATCTCATTCGCTGATTGTCAACGACTGCTGACATGTGCGAATAAATAATTGAAGTAAAAAAAAAATACGTAAATAATAAAATGAAAAAATTACAAATTGTTTTAATTTTATTTTCAAATTAGTTGAATTTCATAAACTAACACCTGCTATTCTAACATTCATACCTGTATGATAGGGAATAAAACAGTCAAGCAGAGACCTTGGTTGCATTTTGAGTACATCTTCTTTTCTTGTTTCCCTCAATCTTCTGTACATGGTGGTTGATGTGATCGAACCTCAGATCTTCAGTGATCTTCTAGGGTCTTGGGACAGCAAGCTCCTTTGAGGGATTCTCCATACTTTAGTAGATATGTTAAAACTATAGACCTCCGGAATTCCAATTGCAATTTTTTCTTTGCTTGCTTTCTTTCTTTGTGTCTCCATAATATTTTTTTCGAAAATATTTTAAAATTTCAAAGTTAAAAAATAGGTTTTCAAAGTATAACCTAGAAGGCAATTTTGGTAAATCGTTTACCATGTCGAGGAGGGGCGCTGCAGCTTTGCCAACAACACATTCATACTCACACATTCTTACTAGCTGTGGTATTTTTTCCTTGGTAAATTTGGAAATTGGGAATGGGTAACTCCTTCGCTTCACTATTTGAATATAAAATTTCTACACGAGCTTCTAGTTGATTTCGGAACAGGTTATCAGGAGTGCCACCGTCATCCAAGAGTCTTCATCAGTGAGAACATTAGGGTCGGGGGGGGGGGGGGGGGCGATTAATACACTGTCCACTTCATGCCCTTGAGGCCCAAAGGGAAATCTAGCCACTCGGAAACGCTGAATCCTGGCTTCAAAACTGTTCAAAAATTCATTTGAAAAAAAATAATAAAATAAAATAGATAAGACACCATTACAGCCTAGCGTTTCCACATGACAAACTAACGTTTTCACATAATATTATACGAGAAGATTTTTTTTATTATTAATTGAATGTTTCTGTAAGATAACAACATTTACTTAGCTATGGAGATTTAATGGGTGATAGAATTTTAATGTTCAAGTAAGATAAGATAATATTACTGAAACTTACCTGGTCCTGGTCACAAGGTGTGAATGTTCCTTTTTCAGAAGTGAAGCACAGATTGATGAATGAATGAATAAAATACTGTATTTTGTAATAATTACAATTACAGGAGGTCTGGCTCCATATACAAAAAATAAAATAAAATGGTCATACAAAACAAACGAAAAAAAGAAAGAAAAAAAATTAAATAAAGAAATAATAAAATAAAATCCTAAAATATAACATAAAAAGAAAATTATTAATATTAATATAACAATGATAGACAGATAGTACAATATGTTTGTGAAGAAAAATGTAAGAATTAAATCACGTACAGAATATTTACAAATAGCGAAAATAAAACATAAAAATTCTTTGTTGATAGAATAAAATTATGTATAGATAACAAAAAAAAAAAAAAAAAAAAAAAGAAAAACTCACAAAAAATAAAATAAATACAATTCTTACAAAATATTATTAATAAGCTGCTATTAAGTATTATGGGGTATTAAATATTTTTATTTTCTATTGTCGTTCTTTCCTAAGTGATTTAAGTACAAATAAATAAATATTGTTAATTTGAGTTTCATTTTTAATTAACAAAAGATTCTGGAGATTCCATTCTTTTGTACTATTTGGTTGGATATATTTTTTCAAAAAGGTTTGCCTCATATCATGAAAGGCTGAACAATTTAATAAAAAATGTGAGATTTCATCGCTACAACTGGTTTCACAATATTTACAATCTTGATCACTATTGAAAGTTCTATGCATGTTGTTTATTGATAAACGTGTATACTTCTTACCCGCCATCCTCAATTGAGCTATACTATCCTTTGCTTATTTACATGAATATTAAAGTTAAGATACTCTTGGGGATTTCCGAAAATAACAATATTCCTATTGTAATAACTTGCAGTGACTAGGGTTGTAAAGAAGAGTTTTTGGGGAAACAAAGGGTGGGATTGGATAAGCTCAATCATGTTTCCCTGGCAAGCAGGGACCTGTCTAACCGACCCCTTTCTGCTGTTTCCATATGGCAACACTAGGCTGTTACGGGTTAATTTCAACTGGTAGTTTCATTCGATTTTTCTTCGAATTTTAACAAAGATTCCTTAGGGTTCTTAGTTTTAGTCTTAAGTAGTGATGTAAAACTATCTATAGTCTCCGCTATCAACAGTTTCAATAGTATCGGACATAAAATTATCGTTACTTCGATAATATTTGGTGATGACCGGGGGGGGGGGGGGGGGGGAGAATTGTTGAATATTTCAGTTAGTACTGTAAGAGCTAAAATGCACTTTTTTCTCTCATCTTTTATAAATTCTTGTAAATAAAAGAATGGGTTCCATTATACCTTCAAATAATTGTCATCAGTTTCAGGTTTAGTCGCAACTTAATACGTTAGGTACGCGGGGGCGTATTTTAGGGGTATCCTAAATTGGACGGTATCCGTCCCCGGGGTCCGACTGCTGGGATGAGCCACAGACGATATAGGGCGTCGGCGTCCGATGGGAATGCTCTGACGAAAGTGTTATTTTTTGACTGAAAAGTGAATTAAATGAGCTTCTCCTGGGCATTATATTGGTAAGGATTGGAACTATACAGAACAGGCGCAGGGCATGCCCCCGGGGTCCGATACAGGATTTACGCCATACCTTATCGAAAGTAGCATTAAACTGCTGGAATTTTGAATCACCACCCATATTGATAATTTTTGCAATGTTAAAACAATTTTTAGGAGTCTTTTTACTGCTTTACAACCACTTACTCTGTAATAAAAAATAAGTGAAAGTAAAAATCTGGTGCGTGCGCGCAACACACAACTTTCACTTACCAACTTACCAACTTTAGATTAGAAATTGACGTGTTTTGCTAATAATCATTTTCCAAAGTCACACATTTTTCTACATTCATATCTTATTTTTGTTAATCGTTAAAGCCGTTTTTGAGTAAATAAAAAAACCTGTGAAAATGATACAAAATTTATTAAGTAAAGTCCCCCCTCCCGTAGATCAATTTTGATGAAATTTTTACAGTCACATCTCGGGCATATAAATACATCAAATACCAAGTTTGATCAAAATCGTTAAAACCGTTTTTGAGTAAAAAAAAAAAATGTGAAAATGGTACAAAATTTATTAAGTAAAGACCCCCCTCCCGTAGATCAATTTTGATGAAATTTTTACAGTCACATCTCGGGCATATAAATACATCAAATACCAAGTTTAATCAAAATCGTTAAAACCGTTTTTGAGTAAATAAAAAAAACACGTGAAAATGATACACGTTTATAGTTTTTGAGCTAGTCTGTTCACACACACACACACACAGACACACACACACACACACACACACACACACACACACACTCACACACACACACACACACAGACCATTTCGTGGGACTTGGTTATTTCGACTCAGGGGGTCCCAAAACGTGTATTTCCGTTGAAAACCGGAAGTCGAAAATTTTCACGATCGCAATACTTCCACTTACTATATATTTCATATATAGGTAAGTGAAAGTAAAAATATTGTTTTCTTTCTTATATTTATGCAATAATTAAAGAATGTCAAAGAAATTAAATAAAACTACATTATATAAAATCAAACAGATAAAATTAAAGATAACCATAAAGGTACTCGTTGAAATATTATCGGACGCGGAAGGGTGATGCCGTCCAGTAGTCTTGTTTTATTACTGATGGCCTGTATCGGACCCCGGAGTCCGATTCGAAAAAACAACAGAATTTCAGCTGTTAGCAACTTTTGCTGCACTAAAATGCAATAATCTCATTAAAAATCAACTAAATTGAATCTTTGAGGTGTTCGGCCTTTCGGACATTTTCATGTGATAATCGGCTGTTAAGAAGGGAATGTAAGACATCGGACCCCGGGGACCGATGCCGCACCTAACGTGTTAAAAAAATAAAAACTTTATCAAAAGGTCGAAGATCCTGTATCTGGAAGAAAGCTATACCAACCCTCTTCAAGTAGCAATGAAGTAGTTAAATTCACATGTGAACATTCGAAACGCAATCCTCGAATGTGTCGGAGTTTTTTTCAGCTTTCATTTCATTTTGAACTGTTTAGTTTTATAATTCCATTTTTTTTTTTTTTTTTTTTTGTCTGCAAAGGATCTTTTTTCTCACTTAGAGGGGAAGAGTGCTGTAATTTGTAGGATTTTCTTTAATGAAGGAGCTCTTCCGTGTTTAATATTTATTTATTTATTATTTTTTTCCCGACGTTTCGAGCTTGTGGCTCATCTTCTGGGGTTCTAGAAACAAATTACAAAACCACATAAGCAATATGAAAGACAAAATATAAAAACTCGAAAAACAAAAACGCAATATATGAAATAGAATGCAAAAACTGCAACAAAAAATACATAGGTGAAACATCTAAAAAACTAAAAACTAGATTAACACAGCACAAAAATAATTGTAAAAATATAAAAAACATAAAAGCAACTGCATTATCCGAACACTCCATAAAAAATAACCATACCTTCGATTTCGATAAAACCAAAATTCTAAGCATAGTACAAAATACAAAAAACAGAAAAATAGAAGAAGCAAACTATATAACAAAAAACATAGAAAACACAATAAACTACAAAACAGGCACAAAACACCTAAACAACCACTACGCACACATAATAAAAAAATCGAAACACATATGAAAAAATAATAGAAACAAAACATCAACAAACATAGAGAGCAGGATGAGGGGACACTAATCAATGCAAGTACCAAAGTCCACACACAGCCAATAACTATGAAATCAAAGACAATGTAACAGGCCATAAAATGCAATAGACTAAAGTATGTTTTATACTGTTAAAAAGAGAAGTTGACAAATGGCTTGTATGGAAATGTAGCAACTAAAGATAAGGTAATGTAATGCCAATATAAAAAATTATAAAAACATACATGGATATTATATTTAAGTATAGTAGATTAATGTGTTGTATGTAATGTAGATAACCCCAGAGCCACAAGCTCGAAACGTCGGGAAAAAAATAATAAATAAATAAATATTAAACACGGAAGAGCTCCTTCATTAAAGAAAATCCTACAATTTTTTTTTTTTTGGTTTTTATTATACCAAGCAGCTTGATCCTACTTTCCATCAACTCGATGAAGCTTATAGAAGAAAGAAGCTTATAGATGGAAAGCAATGAAATCAGTGGGATCATATATTTATTTTTATTTTCATCCTATTTCTAATTTAATCAACAATTAGTTTCAACAATTTTTCTCTTCTTTCTTTAAAAACAAAGAAAAGAAATAAAAAATCCAACAATCATTTTAAAGCCATCAAATTTACGATCGTTCGTGTTTAAGGTATATTGATTAGAGGTCGTTCTCCAGAGTTAAATCATTTGAATTTTTATGAAGACTTTACGCAATCAGAGTAACTAATTGAGCTTTAAGTGATTTTTTGGTTATGTAAGTCCTAGGTATTTCACAAGGCCATACCATTAGCCGTTGTTATATAATCGAAATTACATTTACTGGGCAATTAAGTTCTTAATGGATCAACTTTGTTGGATGATTTGACTTTTCGTCATACTTTTCGAATCAGAAGTTACTACAGGTCGCGGGTTCGCGTCCCTTAGTGGCGCTAGGATTTTTAAAGGTACTAAAAAATCCTTGGCTATGCCGTCCCTCAGAAGTAAATTGGAGTTCCCAGGCGTGCGATGTCAGGTACTCGTTAAATATCGCTATCATAATTATACCTGGATAGGCAAAATTTAGGACTCCCACTGAAGCATCTTCCGATTAGCCCTAGTAGCATAAAAATGGACGTTAAACAAACAAACCGACAAAGGAGTTAAAGAAAATTTTATTATTTAATTTAATTTACTGGTTTACTATTCACTGATAAGTGTAAACAGGCCTTTAATGTTTATATCTGCAATGTCTCCACCAAAGATTCAGTAACTGCTTATATTGGGTTGATGCAAAATTAATGCAGGTTTTTAATATTCATTGAAAATAGGTCATATATTTACTTAAACTACATATATTTAATCAAAATAATTTCCATCTGAATCAATGCACTTTTGCTAACGGTCAACAAGCTTTCTTATTCCACCAGGAAAAAAATCTGAATCCCGTGACTCAATGATGTCACGAAAAGAATTTTCAATTTCATCCTGGTTTTGAAAATTTTTCTCTCTCAAAAAGTTATCCAGGTGCCTGAAAAAGTGGAAGTCTGTAGGAGAGAGGTCAGGTGAATAAGGTGGGTGTGGGAGAACTTCATAGCCCAACTCTTGCAGTCGTCGTAGCGTTGGTTGTGCGACGTGTGGTGTGGCGTTATCGTGAAGAAGGATAGGTCCCTTCCGATTCATCAATGGTGGGCAAAGACGATGTGATTTTTGATTCATATTGTCAGTTTCTTGACAGTACTCCTCAGCAGTTATAGTCTCACCTCGATTGAGAAAGCTGTAGTGGATAACACCAGCATTATACCACCAAACTGTGACCATAACTTTTTTTGGGTGTAGGTTGGGCTTCGGGAAAGGTTTTGGTTGTTCATCTTTGCCCAGCCATTGGCTACAACGCCTTCTGTTGTCGCAATGCTATCGAGAAATGGATCACTTTTATTGCGTGTCACAAGCATGGAACAGATTTCAAAGCGGCGATTTTTTTGGTGGTCGTTTAATTGGTGTGGCACCTAATTGGGCCAACTTTTTTACCTTACCAATTGCTTCCAAGTGGCGTACAACTGTGGGTTGGTTGACGCCGAGTTCTACCGCTATTTCTCGGGTGGTTTTGGTTGGGTCTTCTTCCACTATTGACCTCAGCTGGTCGTTGTCAAGAGCAAAATGACGGACCCGACCTTCCTTGTCTTCGAGGTCGAAATCTCCACTGCGAAATTTCTGGAACCAAAGCTGCACCGTGCACTCGTTAATAGCCCCCTGATCCCACACTTCGTTAATATTACGGGCCGTTTGCGCAGCGCTGCGCCCTAATTTAAATTCGTAAAAATAAACTTGACGAAAATGGTACTTCGACATTTTCGATTTAAGACCTTTGAACACACTGAACAAAACGATTTTACTGATCCAATTCATGGTGAAAGAGAGGGTATTAGATAAGGTTTGTTTTGCTATAATAATGATCAATTTTAGGATTTGCTTTTTTTACACAATTGGAATTAAGGTATCGCAATAGAGGAAACCTGCATTAATTTTGCATCAACCCAATATTACGGTCGCGTAACCTCCTGAAATAAGCCACGCCAAGAATTTTCAAATAATAAAATATGTCTTCAAGATAATTTAATGTAAATTGTACCATCGTAAATTAGACATTTTTCTATTAACGAAACAGTTATTCACATTATTAAGGTCATTGATGAAGGGATTTTCAATGGTGATTTAGCATCGCAACTTTCTATTCAATCTATTAATCAGATGTTATCCGGTTATTGATGATTTCCTTATCCTCCTGTTGGAATATAAATTCTCTACTTCGAGGATAACGTTTAAACTTACTAAGCATTAAATCTCTGCAAAAGGAACTTAGTTCATTGCAGGATTGGTTGAATTAAAGGCTAGGTTTTATCAAAAAGCTGAAGAATAATATTTAATTAATCTAAATATATTGATATACTAGATCTAGTTCTTGAGTTCTTTCATCAATACGGTAAAGTTCATTGAACGAAGTTAAGAACAAATCGACCTGTTTTATAAATAGGTAGTGATTTGAAACTACGTATTATCTCTGCTATTGATAGTTTCGATACTATCGGACATAAAACTATCGATAGTATTATGTGATAATCGGGGTCGGTAGAATAGTAGAATTTTTCGTTTGACACGATCAGAGCTGTAATGCACGTTTTCATTTGAACTTTTTGCTTTCCTCTTATATTAGGGAATAAGATTAACATTCGTGTAAATAGAGAATGGGTTGCATTATGCCTTGAAATAATTTTTATCAGTTTCAAGCTTAGTCGTAACCGAAAAAAATCTGGTGCGTGCGCGCAACCCACAACTTTCACTTACCAACTTTCTTAGATGAAAAAATGATGCGTTTTGTTAGTTGCCACTTCTCAAATGAACAGAGCGGCTTTAATTATGAACAATGGTCTGTCATTAAAGGCGTACTCCGCATGCGTGGGCTCAACGAGTTTTATGAGATGACTAAATATTTTTCTTTTTTTCTCACACACACACACACACACACACACACACGCGCGCGCGCGCGCGCGTATAATCAGGGGACCCCAAAACTTGTATTTCCGTTGAAAACCGGAAGTCGAAATTTTTCACGATCGCAATACTTCCACTTACTATATGTTTCATATATAGGTAAGTGAAAGTAAAAATAAAAATTTTATCAGAAGGTCAAAAAAAAACAACTGTATTTAGAGAAAAGCTAAACCAACCCTCTTCAAGTAACCATGAAACCTGGATTCCCAGTTTTCGAAGTAGTTGATTTGACATTATAGCATTCGGAACACAATCCCCGAATGTGTCGGAGATTTAGAAGAAAACATGACAATGTTTCTTTTCGTAATTTTAGCGTATTTAATCGTAACGTATTTAAAAGTTTTAATTCAATCCATGTACTACCATCCAAATATTGTAGGGGAGCGCGGGGTTGGCTTATAATTTCCGTCACACCTGTTGTGGAAGCACCGTCATCGTACCATGTGACCCTCGGGAGTCTTGTTCTGAGGTTTCAGTCTGATGCTAACATTGTAGAGAAGTGTGTGCTTCATTGATTGATTTTACATTTAAGTAAATTTTTATATTTTCAGTAAATTTGGTTTTAAGGCATTGCAAAACTTTTGACTCCGATTCTGTTCTTCAACTGGGGTTTTTTGACGCAGTAGCAAGTCACGAAAGTAAGGTTAACATAAAGGTAAAACTACCACTTGTCTTTAGTTCTAGTGAGGAGGAGGAGAGCTGTATTTCCTATGCAAAAAGAGACGACAGTCTAAACTTAAACGGAATCTTCAGGAACAACGAAAAAGACAATGATATTAAAGATCACCTTCAGCCGCAATCGAAGCTTATTGATGAATTAGCCACACCTGGCTACCATGAAAATGAAACTAGAGCACCTCACAGACTTTCTCATGATACGATTGAAGGGCCAGGGAATATTTATCCTACCTTAATTTTTTGCAGATGTGTTAAATTCGTTTTGTTTTATGAAAAATTTGTTTACATTGTTCTAACGCAATGATGCTTCTAAGCCATTACATTTTTCTAATTTTTGCTGTTTGAAATGTTATTCTATTTTCCCTAAATAGCTGTTAAAAACCGATCAAAATTATTATATCATTATTTTGCAGCTTTTAATAACAATAATATGTGTCAGGCAGTGCTTGAATTAGATGGCCAAACAAAACTTCCTTTTATGCCAACCTGCCCCACACGGGTTAATTGGCATACTCTGGCTTGACGAATTCTTAAATTTCCTATGATCATAGTGTTGTAAATATTATGTGTTGAAAAAAATACTTGAAGTACTCTAATACTTGGGGTTTACAATGGTATCAGCCATATAGGGAATATATTAACAGGAATGACTCAACAATAAAAAAAGTGAAAACTGTTGCCAACCAACCCCGCTCTCCCCTAGAGTTAAAAAGAAATTAAAAAATATAAGGCGCCCCATTAAAACTATATTGTCTTGTATTACATTAAAACCCTTGTCTTTTATAAACCTCGTCCTTCACGGTAAAACCTGTTAGTACGTGGGCCAGACCCCCTTACCGTGCACCCCCCCCACATCCCGATAAATTGCATATCGTTGTGATCCTTGTGATAAAAGATTAAGAAAAAGCCAATGTTCCCAGAAAAAAAAGTGGCCGCACTAACCGAAAATGGCGTTCAAACATGGCGGAATGACGACTTTGATTTTAGGTAGTTTTTTTATTACTGACATTCACCATTATGCTTAATTTCGCCATAACTGATATTTTATTAAAGCTAGATAGTTCTAGATTCAGAATAAATAAACAAACGTTCTAAAATAATTAGTCTTGACAACATAAAATACCTTTAAAGTCAATTTTTTCAAGTCTCTCGCGTAAAAGTTAAAATTCCAAGTTAATTTGTGATTAAACGGCCATCGTTAACGAAAAACACCCTGAAGTAAAACATCTGGAGCAATTATTCTTCTTTAAAAATCAGTGGTAAAATTTCAAAAAATATCAACTAGTTTCATATAAAACGGACGTACAAGGCGAAAAGGCGCCGGTGACTCGGGCGCATCCAGTCCTCTGCCACATCGTTCAGTTCTCATACATCATATAATTAGAGCGGGTTTAGGATATTATTTTGAATGTATAATCAAGCCTATGTAACTGCAAGTTTTTAATGTACAGAAATAATTAATATAACCTTTATTTTTTGTTTATTTTTTTTTTTTTTTTTTTTTATTAATCTGATAAATAAAGGATATATATCTGATAAATAATAATGAATTAGTCGCAGATTGCACATTATCTAAACCTCACTTATATTGAAATAAACTGGTTATCTTGAAATTAAATAATAATGTTCTCATGGTAATAGTTGGGTTACTGACACTGGCTTCTGATCATTCGTGAAATTTGAAATAAATGCATTTTTGCAAAGTATTGATTATTTACAGATTTAAAAACAACCCAAATAAAAAAGATAAATAAAAAGTTCTGTTTGTTCGTTGATATGTAGAAATTATTCGTAATACAATTTAGGAAGTATATACAATAACACAATTTAATAGCTCACAACAATTAATGAATTAATAGTTACACGATGTGTTTGTATATATATATATATATATATATATATATATATATATATATATATATATATATATATATATATATATATATATACATATACATATACATACATAAATATTATGATTAATTTAAAATTAAACCACTACTGGAGAGGAAAACCAATTAAAACATGTAAGTATTCATGCATCTAATGATCTATAATCCACGGAGTTGTGGCCTTTTTCGGTTTCTGGCATATAACTACACATCAAAAAGTTTACTTTCTCTTTTTTTCGAAAAAAGGGTATACTAATACAAATAAAATGAAATATTTGGAATGGTAATCGGATTAGTTATTTAACCAAATTCGAACATGAAAGATCGGTAATTTTTATCATTTTGAAGAAAACTCATGTTCCAACGCCTATAACTCGACAATATGTACTCTAAATGAAAAATGTCCCAGATAAAAGTTTTAGGACATTAAATATAGCATAAAATAAACCCATTTATTTTAAAATTAATTTATTCCTGCGTAGAGATACAAATGAAAAAGTGAAAGTATTTGTAGCGCTTACTTCATTCTTTTAACTACATCTTCATTCCTTCCTATATCTACATGTCAAAAAGTTTACTTTCTCCTTTTTTCGAAAAAAGGGTATACTAATACAAATAAAATTAAATATTTGGAGTGGAAATCGGATTAGTTATTTAGCCGAATCCGCACATCAAAGATCGGTAATTTTTACCATTTTGGTAAAAACTCATGTTCCAACGCCTACAACTCGACAATATGAACTCTAAATGAAAAATGTTACAGATAAAAGTTTTAGAACATTAAATTTAGTATAAAACATGCCCATTTATTTTTAAATTAACTTATTACTAAGTAGAGATACAAATGAAAACGTGAAAGTATTCGTAGCGCTTGATTCCTTCTTTTTGTGAGAACTAAGGGGATATGATATAATATTGACAGAACTAACTATTTAGGTGGGCTTATTTTATGCTACATTTAATGTTCTAAAACTTTTATCTGTAACATTTTTCATTTAGAGTTCATATTGTCGAGTTGTAGGCGTTGGAACATGAGTTTCTACCAAAATGGTAAAAATTACCGATCTTACAAGTTCGAATTTGGTTAAATAACTAATCCGATTACCACTCCAAATATTTCATTTTATTTGTATTAGTATACCCTTTTTTCGAAAAAAGGAGAAAGTACACTTTTGGACATGTAGATGTATGAAGGAATGAAGATGTCGTTAAAAGAATGAAGAAAGCGCTACAAATACTTTCACTTTTTCATTTGTATCTCCACGCAGGAATAAATTAATTTTTAAAAATAAATGGGCTTATTTTATGCTAAATTTAATGACCTAAAACTTTTATCTGTGACATTTTTCATTTAGAGCACATATTGTCGAGTTATAGGCGTTGGAACATGAGTTTTCATCAAAATGATAAAAATTACCGGTCTTTCATGTCCGAATTTGGTTAAATAACTAATCCGATTACCACTCCAAATATTTCATTTTATTTGTATTAGTATACCCTTTTTTCGAAAAAAAGAGAAAGTAAACTTTTTGATGTGTAGTTATATGCCAGAAACCGAAAAAGGCCACAACTCCGTGGATTATAGATCATTAGATGCATGAATACTTACATGTTTTAATTGGTTTTCCTCTCCAGTAGTGGTTTAATTTTAAATTAATCATAATATTTATGTATGTATATGTATATGTATATATATATATATATATATATATATATATATATATACAAACACATCGTGTAACTATTAATTCATTAATTGTTGTGAGCTATTAAATTGTGTTATTGTATATACTTCCTAAATTGTATTACGAATAATTTCTACATATCAACGAACAAACAGAACTTTTTATTTATCTTTTTTATTTGGGTTGTTTTTAAATCTGTAAATAATCAATACTTTGCAAAAATGCATTTATTTCAAATTTCACGAATGATCAGAAGCCAGTGTCAGTAACCCAACTACTACCATGAGAACATTATTATTTAATTTCAAGATAACCAGTTTATTTCAATATAAGTGAGGTTTAGATAATGTGCAATCTGCGACTAATTCATTATTATTTATCAGATATATATCCTTTATTTATCAGATTTATAAAAAAAAAAAAAAAAAAAAATAAACAAAAAATAAAGGTTATATTAATTATTTCTGTACATTAAAAACTTGCAGTTACATAGGCTTGATTATACATTCAAAATAATATCCTAAACCCGCTCTAATTATATGATGTATGAGAACTGAACGATGTGGCAGAGGACTGGATGCGCCCGAGTCACCGGCGCCTTTTCGCCTTGTACGTCCGTTTTCTATGAAACTAGTTGATATTTTTTGAAATTTTACCACTGATTTTTAAAGAAGAATAATTGCTCCAGATGTTTTACTTCAGGGTGTTTTTCGTTAACGATGGCCGTTTAATCACAAATTAACTTGGAATTTTAACTTTTACGCGAGAGACTTGAAAAAATTGACTTTAAAGGTATTTTATGTTGTCAAGACTAATTATTTTAGAACGTTTGTTTATTTATTCTGAATCTAGAACTATCTAGCTTTAATAAAATACCAGTTATGGCGAAATTAAGCATAATGGTGAATGTCAGTAATAAAAAAACTACCTAAAATCAAAGTCGTCATTCCGCCATGTTTGAACGCCATTTTCGGTTAGTGCGGCCACTTTTTTTTCTGGGAACATTGGCTTTTTCTTAATCTTTTATCACAAGGAACACAACGATATGCAATTTATAGGGATGTGGGGGGGGTGCACGGTAGGGGGGTCTGGCCCACCGTGTATGTATATTTAAGAAAAAGCCCCATCACAATGGGACGAACTTTATGTCAGCGCATTAAATGCGAACAAACTATATAAAATATATTAAACATTTCAATAACTTTAACAACCCATGAATATCAGACATGGTTCATTTCAATGTTACAATTAAACGACAATTCCGCAATATTAACTTTGAATATTAGGAAGTATTATGTTTTAATAAACTGCCTTTAAGACCGTGACCAGTTAATTTAAAACTTTTGTGCAACTCGGTTGCACTTAAATGTTGTAAAGCTGGAAGTAGTTTTAATCTGCAGGTTGCATGTCAGTTAATGGCTCATGTGAGATAGCAACCGGGACAAAGTTGCCACGCTATGTAAGTGAAAGTATCGCAAGTCAAACTGCTTATTATCATTTTTTTTCCCTTACCTACAATTATTGTAGAACGTAACATAACATGGTCATTCCATTTCAATTCAACACAGGCTTGAGCCCCACCCCCTCAGATTTTCTTGAAATTTGGTACATGTGTACTGCTTGTATCTACGAGAACAATTGTGAAATATTACTGAGACATGTCTACCCGTTTTACACGTCTTTCAACCTCTTAAAATAGGCCCAGAAGCAGAAAAAATCATGATTAAAATTAGCTGTAGATGTTTTCTGAATTTGATTAGGACTGTGAGATTGGTGTCGTTTAACAGCGCATTCCATGCCATTTCATATGATATACAACAATGTATAGGTTGGTACTAAAGAAACTCTCTTAAAACCAAGTTTCAAAAATTTTAATTTCAATTTTCTTAAATATGTCATTTTTTAAATTTGTAACGGCATGGAATGCGCTTTTAAACGGCACCAATCTCATAGTTCTAGTCAAATCCCGATAACAGCTACTGAATATTTTTTATCATATATTGCTAGATTTATGAAATTTTATCACTAGTTTTAATTTTTTTAGTAATGAAGAAATTTTTATCCTACTTTTATATTTTGTTGTATGAATATATATAATAGTACTTATTTTTTTAAAAAATAATTTTTTTTTAAAAGATTGAGAAAATTGAAATTGTACATTTAGTTTTAAGAAAATTTCTTTAGTTCCATCCTATACATTGTTGTATATCATATGAAATGGCATGGAATGCGCTGTTAAACGAATTTGGAAAACATTTACAGCTATTTTTAATCATTTAACCAACGATAAGTCTAGTACTTTTTTCAATGTACAGTAATCTCTCGCTAATCCGAACCTCGATAGTCCGAATTCTCCAGTAATCCGAACAGCCGCCCAGGGTTTTCTTCCCTATCTCATTTTATCAAAATTTATTTTTTAATTAATTTAGATAAGTTCTAAATTAATTCAATTGTACGGGATTCCATACAACCAAACCTTATTAGAGCATCTTGGAACAAACTGTTGGGGAAAAGAAACTGTAAAATTGGGTCTAACCTTGTTTTAATATCAAAACTTTTAAAGACTGTCAATCCAGAAGTTGAAATCGAAGAACACGAAGTGAATGATTGGATTCAGGGAAGTGGAGAAAATGAGGTAGCACTAAAAACAGATGATGAAATTGTAAGCTCCGTTCAGGAGCCATCGGAAACTGAAGACGATGGACCGTCAACTGTGGTTCACATTGTGAAGCATGAAGATGCAGTAAAAAATTTCAACCTGCATTGATTGGGCCATCGAAAACAACGTACCATGGCAACAAGTTTTATTACTTCGTCATCTTCGAGATGAAGCACTCCGAAATAGTTTAGAAAAACCGCAACAAAGTAAAATAACTGATTTCTTTAAAAAATAATTTGTTAACATAAGTAAAAATATTTCAATATGTATATATGTATATTTTGTGTTCTAATAAAATAAAATTTACATGAATTTTTTTTTCCCTACTTTCCCTCTGTAATCCGAATTTTTCGGTAATCCGAACATCCCCTGTACACTATTAGTTCGAATTAGCGAGAGACTACTGTAATAGAAAAAAACTTAAAAAAAAAAAGACATAAAACTCTTCGTTTGTGGAGTACCCTGAATATCTATTTCGGTTCGGGAAAATTACAATCCACTTGGGTCCAAAAAAAAAACACCTTCATTTTAAATTTAAAACAAAGAAAATTTAAAAATTGATTTGGATGAAATATTTGTTTATTTTCTTTCTTTTTTTTATCTCTTTTAATGCAATTTTCAATGAATCACAACCCTCTGGAGAATAAATCACAAGTATCTGGATGAATTCCCATTCGTTTGGCTGTGTACATCTTCAGTGTTCTAGGTTTTATTTTTATTTCAATTTTTTGTTTTGTTGTGTTTCTTCTTAAATATTTTTCCTTTAATATAATGTTTTAGAAGCTTCGACGGTTGCCAGAATAATTGCGTTGATAGGAGATGGTGTAAGTCTAGAATTATTCGTGCAGGATGTTTGAGACCTCTTTACACTGTGTCGAACAGATAATATCGCCAACATTGCCATACAGGCGTGAAACGTGAAATCGAGTCAACAATGATGCCTGACCGCGCCTATGCACCTGCATAAGTGCACCTTTACACAACAATTTTCTTTACAAAGATGGCTGAGGTGGAACTTGCGGCTGTTCTGGATTTTTTTTCAAACTTATTAGAGGTAATAGCAACGTCACATACAATCTAAAAGAAGGTGTAGAAGCCAGTGACACCAGCGCAATTGCTGAACACGCGGCTCAAAGTTCTCGAATCAACTTTTTTTTAGCGAAATCACCGCAGCATAGTTAACCCTCCATAGGAAGTTTATCTGTTTATTAACTGACTCCGAAAGAGGAGGTTACTAGTTGCGGTGTAACTAAGATTTTTACTTTCACTTACCTGTATATGAAATATATAGTAAGTGGAAGTATTGCGATCGTGAAAAATTTCGACTTCCGGTTTTCAACGGAAATACACGTTTTGGGACCCCCTGAGTCGAAATAACCAAGTCCCGCGAAATGGTCTCTGTGTGTGTGTGTGTGTGTGTGTGTGTGTGTGTGTGTGTGTGTGTGTGTGTGTGTGTGTGTGTGTGTGTGTGTGTGTGTGTGTGTGTGTGTGTGTGTGTGTTTGTGTGTTTGTGTGTGTGTGAACAGACTAGCTCAAAAACTATAAACCGTGGGAACCTGAAATTGGGTATTTAGTGTAGGTATATGCCCGCGATGTGACAGCAAAAATTTCATCAAAATTGCTCAGAGGGAGGGGGTACTTTATTTAATAACTTTTTACGTATTTTTCTCTTTTCTCAAAAACGGCTCTAACGATTTTGATTAAACTGAGTATTTGATCTACTTATATGCCCGAAATATGACTGTAAAAATTTCATCATAATTGATTAACCGGAGGGGGGACTTTACTTAATAAATTTTGTATCATTTTCACGTGTTTTTTTTATTTACTCAAAAAGGGCTTTAAGGATTTTGATCAAACTTGTTATTTGATGTATATATATGACCGCGATGTGACAGCCGAAATTTCAACTGTGAGGGCACTTTATTTCATGACTTTTTTTCCAATTTTTATCTTTTTTTCGATTATCTCAAAACGGCTTTAAGGATTTTTATCAAATTCGTCATGGTTATTGAAAATTAGGTTTTCTTTAATATCAGGTAAGCTTTATCATTATTAAAATGTTCTGAGGGGGCTAAAATGGGGTATGGGCCTTTTTTGTTTTCCTATTAAGTACCTTAGTATTTGTTTATATGAAGAAATTATCTGTCTCTCGTTTCGCTTAAAAATAGGAAAGAGCTAAATATGAAATGGCTCTTAAAATGCCTTAAAAATGACTCTGAGAAATGGCAATTAAAAAAACACGCCAATTTCTATTCTAAATAAGTTGGTAAGTGAAAGTTGTGTGTTGCGCGCATCGCACCAGATTTTTTTTTAAATGGTGAAGGCTTGGGGAGGCTAAGGCCTCTGTTTTACTGATACATGGATTTTCAGTTTTGATTGTTGGTTTTGGTCATAGTGAAGAAAATAAGTTTTTTCTTTGCTTAATTAGTTAAAACTATGTAAATATTTCATTTATAACAAATGGATTTATTTTAAACGTAAAATAAAGGAAATCATATATTACTTTTCAATGTAATGTCCCTCGAAATAGAAAGTAGTTACTAGGGGCTAGATCTGGGCTGTAGGGTGGATGGTCGATCACACCAAAGCCCAAGGCGTCAATCGTGGCTTACACTTGACGAGAGGTGTGCACAGAATGCATTGTCATGAAGCAGCATTACTCCTCGGCTCAGCTTCTCCTTGATTCATTCTCTCAAACAGGTCAAAGTAGTAATATCCTCTGATTGTTTCGCCTTTGTCTTTGTAATCAATCATCAGGATTCCTTTTGAAACCCGAAAAATTGTGGCCATGATTTTTGGTGTGACTTTAAAGTTGACAGGTGGCTTTTCACAGTGCTATAGCAAGGGGACCAGTCCCCATACACATTCCTTAGACGTTCGAAAATTTCTAAAGGCTTTATGCCTTCTTTATCGAAAAATTTCATGACCACCCTGTACTCATTTTAAAGAAAAGAGCAAATTGGTAAAGCTAAAAGTATTATAAATAATGGACAAAAGACAGCAGGATTATAAAAGTTTGTGTAAATATAACTATTGAATAGGTAAACATGATAAGGGATCGGTCCTTTATATTAATTCCCTCCTTCATTGTCAGGCCGAGAACTTTTTGACCTGCCTTCGGATACCATCATTCACAAACAACTTTTACTGATACTTTTTTGTAAGAGTTGACTCTTTCTAAGGACCTACTGTTCATGTGACTTGTGATTTGTAGTTTGCGAGTAAAAGAATTAGGAAGTTTTATTTAGTCAAAATACAAAATAAAAAAAATAATAAAAACTAAATAGATAATTGAAAATATAAAGGTGCGCCGGTTTTCGGGGCCACTCTTTTATTATAGACCATTTATAAGTTATGGGCCAGAAACTGAAATAAAAAATAGCAGGTTTCGCCTTGAGTCTAACCACATACTATTATCTGATACAGAAAAAACATTTCAGCTTCCAGCACAAGTTCCCAACCAGAGTCCCAGATATATTAGAGAGAAAGATACTCTTTGTATAAATGCCCTAAACTAATGGATCGTTCATTCTTCAAAGTAGGTTTTGGTATGAAATATAAGGTCCTGTCCTGAAAAGATTTAATAACTTGAATACTCTGGTTCTAATTTTTAAACAATGACGATTAATCAAAGATTGAATTTTTTTATAGTTTTGCTATTACTCTGCAGACATTTAGCACTATCTCATATTATCTCTTTAAGGGAAGCTAAATCTATATTTTCACAAGATTTGATTCTCTTTTCCATATTATTCTTATAGTTGGTACATTGGCACCCTAACCTACTTTAATCCCCTTTATTAAAAAATACACCGTATATTTAGTAGCGTATTTAGTGCGCCACGGGCATAGCTGAGGGTTGAAGTAAAGAATAGATTTGTTTAAATTGTAGATTAGTTATTTTTTACACATAAGTTTAAGGTATTTAAATAGAAATTTCGTTTTTACCGAACCTCTTTGAAAAGTCACTGAAATGTTTGAAGTTACGATATGGTCATCTTGTTTATTGGTTGCTTTGTTTGTGACACTGAAAGATCGCATCCTGAAAAACGCCACATACTCTAATACACTAATAGACTTCGCGGCGAAACAACATTAAATAGAAGGCGAGTGCGCTGATTCTATTGGTTTAAATTGCTTGTTACTTTCACATACGAGGGGTGATCAAAAAGTTCCAGGACTGTTGAGATTGCGCGGCAATGGAGTGTCATAGAGCAGTGCGGTTGGCAGCATTGTTTAGCGTGACTCTTCCTGAGCTCAGCTGTTTATTCAGTTTGTTGATAACCTTCTTCATTGCAAAGTTACTGCTGTTTTCGTAAAAAAAAGTTTTTGTGTTCGGCGATTCTTTCCCTTCATGGGTCTCTTAAGTTTTGGAAACAAGAAAAAGTCTGCAGGGGCAAGGTCAGGTGAATATGGAGGCTGGGGAATGACCGTCATTCCATTTTTGGTGCAGTAGTCGCGAATGAGCAGTGCGGAATGAACAGGCGCATTGTCATGATGCAGCACCCACTCACCGCTCCGCCACAACTCTGGTCTCTTCCTCCTTATTGCCTCGCGCAAATTTCTCAGGGTTTGAAGATAACGAAAGCGGTTAATGGTCTCATAACATTTTACCCAACTTCACACAAAACTTTACGCAAACGCGTTGCTCTTCCTTTACATTCATTTCACAAAATCGCCGAACACAAAAAACTTTTTTTTACGAAAACAGCAGTAAATTTGCAATGAAGAAGGTTATCAACAAACTGAATAAACAGCTGAGCTCAGGAAGAGTCACGCTAAACAATGCTGCCAACCGCACTGCTCTATGACACTCCATTGCCGCGCAATCTCAACAGTCCTGGAACTTTTTGATCACCCCTCGTACCTATATATGAAATATATAGTAAGTGGAAGTATTGCGATCGTAAAAAATGTCGACTTCCGGTTTTCAACGGAAATACACGTTTTGGGACCCCCTGAGTCGAAATAACCAAGTCCGTGTGTGTGTGTGTCTGTGTGTGTGTGTGTGTGTGTGTGTGTGTGTGTGTGTGTGTGTGTGTGTGTGTGTGTGTGTGTGTGTGTGTGTGTGTGTGTGTGTGTGTGTGAACAGACTAGCTCAAAAACTATTAACCGTGCGAACCTGAAATTGGGTATTTAGTGTATGTATATGCCCGCGATGTGACTGCAAACATTTCATCAAAATTGGTCAAAGGGTGGGGGGTGCTTTATTTAATAACTTTTTACGTTTTTTTCGTTTTTCTCAAAAACGGCTCTAACGATTTTTATTAAACTGAGTATTTAATCTATTTATATGCCCGAGATATGACTGTAAAAATTTGATTAAAATTGATCAACCGGAAGGGGGACTTTACTTAATACATTTTGTACCAATTTCACGTGTATAAATTTTTTATTTACTCAAAAACGGCTTTAACGATTTTGAAGAAACTGGGTATTTGATGTATGTATATACCAAATATGTAAAAGCCAACATTTCATCAAAATTGTTCGAACTGAGGGGGCACTTTATTTCGTGACTTTTTTTCCAATTTTTACCTTTTTTTCGATTATCTCAAAAACGGCTTTAAAGATTTTCATCAAATTCGTCATGTTTATTGAAAATTAGGTTTTCTTTAATATCAGGTAAGCTTTATCATTATTAAAATGTTCTGAGGGGGCCTTTTTTGGGGGGTGGAGGCCTTTTTTTGGGGGTGGGGGCCTTTTTTGTTTGTTTGTTTCTTTCTTTCTTTAAAGTACCTTTGTTTTTGTTTACGTAGAGAAATTAACTGTCTCTCGTCACCCCTAAAAATAAGAAATGGCTAAATATGAGATATGATAAAAATAAAGAAAACATAAAGAGGAGAAAAAAAAAAAAATATTCAGTCTACTCATAAAACTCGTTGAGCCCACGCATGCGGAGTACGCCTTTAATGACAGACCATTGTTCATAATTAAAGCCTTTCTGTTCATTTGAGAAGTGGCAATTAACAAAACGCATTAATTTCTAATCTAAGTAAGTTGGTAAGTGAAAGTTGTGTGTTGCGAGCACGCACCAGATTTTTTTTGCTTGTGACTCGCAAGAGACTTCGACAATCGGAAAAATGTGTGTAACCAAAAATGTTCACATCGACAAACTGAAAAAAAGAGACCTTCGAAATGCTTAAAACTCGCAAACGAAGGGGTTAATCGAAAATATGTATACTAAAAATGATCTCCTTGAAAACCTGAAAAGATTGACATTATTTACAAAACCTCTACTACCATACCTTTATTACCAAAACCGTGGTTTTGCGCTTATAACTCGCAATAAAAGGCGAAATGAGTGATTTCTACATTTTTCCGGTTAAGGAAAGCTTTTAAATGTTGCCTCGTGACCTTTGATGAGGTATTCGGGAAGCTATGGTGTACCGACGAAGGAAAGGCTTTGAGAAGTAATGTGTATATGTGAAAGTAGTTATTTATTATAAAAGTGACGAAAGCAGATCATTTTACAACTCGAGTGAAACGTTTACCCACAGGAGCGAAGCGAGTGTGGTAATTTCACGAGAGTTGTAAATTCTACTTTTTTCACGAGTGTAATATTAAATTTTTTCTGTAATCGTGTAATACATGATCAGATCTAACCAGAGTATGAACAAAATTATGATGTGAAGATTATGGTATGTTGTTGGCAGATTATAAGGATGGTTGTGAAAGGTTATAAAATGTTATAACAATAAATTGAAAATGTTTAATTAAATAAAATTAGATTCATCATAAATTTCCTAACCAATCGCTTATTCCAAGTAAGAGTTGGATCAACCCTATCTAAACAACTAACCCAAATAAACGGAGTCCCACAGGGATGTGTACTAAGCCCTACACTTTTTAAAATAGCCATTGACGGAATTCATAAATACATACCTGAAAAAGCCAAAACTCTACTATACGTAGATGATATTCTAATTTATCTCAGAGCCCCGTCCACTCAATATGCAACAGAACACTTACACCCCATACTTAATAATTTAGAAGCTTGGCAACTAAATACGGGATTCAAAATATCCGCAGAAAAAACAAAAGTAATACTGTTTAGCAGGAAAAGAAACATATTAGTGCCTAAATTAATTCTAAATAATAGGGAAATAACAAGTGTCACTTCTATAAAGTTCTTGGGAATGATATTTGACCAAAAACTAACTTGGATTACTCATATTAAATACCTTTTTGACAAATGCTCAAAATCATTGAATCTATTAAAAGTCCTCAACAATACCAAATGGGGTGCTGATAGGAAAACCTCACTGTTGTTTTACAGAGCGTATATAAGATCCTTATTGGACTATGGCTGCATCGGCGACTGCTCCGCTTCGCCTACAGCACTGAGGCTACTTGGCAAGATACACCACACCGGCATACGTTTAGCAACAGGTGCCTTTAGGACAAGTCCAACAGAAAGCCTGTGCGTTGAAGCAGGCGAACCACCTTTTGAATACAGGCGACATATGTTAATGCTGAAACAATTCGTTAAGCTTAAATCACTACCCGGAACAGAATGCTCGCGTTTATCGGATGAAAACCCTCTCTATCTCAAATATTCAACAAACAAACGATTTCCAAAACCTTTCAACGTTCGCATAAAACTCATAACAACTGATCTAAATTACGCTATCCCTCCTATATACAAACTATCATACTTAACGATCCCACCTTGGCACATTCCCACAATAAACATCAATAACAAATTTCTCTACTATTCGAGGCGAAATAGAATCACTCACCAGTACTTCAATGAATTCCTACACAAATACGTAGACCATACAGTGATATTCACCGACGGATCTAAAAGTGACACTGGTGTTGGAGCAGCTGCAATAGTGAGTGGTAACGTAGTTCAAACTAGTCTCCCTCCTGAATCTAGTTCATATACCGCAGAATTGACAGCAATATACCTGGGGCTGAGAGAGACTTACTACAGAGAAAGCAAAAATATCGTTCTTTTTACTGACTCTCTAAGCTCCTTAGAATCAATAAAAAATGTTTACTCCACTCACCCCATAATTGTTCTTATATCTGCTCTGCTTTATAAGCTAAAAATAAATAAAAGGGACGTACTTTTCGTGTGGATCCCAGGACACAATGACATATATGGCAACTGTAAAGCCGATAAAGCAGCAAAGGAAGCAGCATTAATAACACCGTCTGACTGTCTTGAGAATCCCCATACTGACATATACCCAATAATAGCGTCAAAAATAACAGACAGATGGCAAATAAACTGGACAAAGACTAGGGAAAATAAACTACGAGAAATAAAACACTCAATACGACCATGGTCATCATCAATTCGGAACAACAGACGAGAAGAAATTATATTAACAAGATTACGAATTGGACATACACTACTCACACATTATCATTTGCTGACTGGAAAACCAAGACCAACCTGTATACAGTGTAACGTACCCTTGACAGTTAAACACTTACTGACCGACTGCAGACAGTTGCTAGGTACGGACCTTCCATACCATTTAGCGACCCTACTAAATGACAAAAGCACGCATATTTCGGAGATGTTAAATTACTTAAAACACATACAAATATACAAAAAAATCTAAAAACACTTCACTTTATAAATGTTTTATTTATTTACTCATTGACTTATTTTTTTATTATTATTTTTTTTTTTCTATCTTATTTTCTATCTTTTCACTCTCTGGATCATTATTTTTATATGTTCCTTTCTTTTTCACTCTACCATTTTTAAATCATCCCTATAAATCCCCCCATAAATACTAAACTGTTATTAGTAATATATAAAAAATTAACATTAAGTCGGCAAACATCACCCTGTTTGTGGATTGCCTGAAATCATACAAATAAATAAATAATTAACACGTTAGGTCGGCATCGGTCCCCGGGGTCCGATGTCTTACATTCCCCTCTTAACAGCCGATTTTCACATGAAAATGTCCGAAAGTCCGAACACTTCAAACACTCAATTTAGTCGATTTTTAATGAGATTGTTGAATTTTAGAGCCGAAAATGTTACTAACAGCTGAAATTCTGTTTTTTTATTAAAAAAAAATTGAAATTAATTTTTTTAATCGGACCCCGGGGGCCTATTATGTCTAGTTTTAATCCTTACCAAGAGATAATGCACCTTTCAGTCAAAACGCTTTCGTCCCATTTATTCTCCACTAAATAAACTCGCTAACCTAGGGAACTCTCTATGTAAGGTACTTGAACTAGATTTCAGTTTTGGATTGGGAAAGATCGAAAGTATTAAGCATTTCTCGCATATTAGAGCCTAATGTATACATAACTGAAATATATGCATTTCAGTTGGATCTATGCATATTATGTATATTATGTATATTTGCGTATGTGTGTGTGTATAATTATGAATGTATGGATATATTTATATGTATATTGATATGTTTTCTAAGCCTTCTTATACTGCACTTCATATCCCTAACTAGACATTAAGAAGTATTGAAGATTACTTTGTTTATATGTGTATGTATATCCATGTTTTTTACTTTCACTTACCTATATATGAAATATATAGTAAGTGGAAGTATTGCGATCGTGAAAATTTTCGACTTCCGGTTTTCAACGGAAATACACGTTTTGGGGTCCCCTGAGTCGAAATGACCAAGTCCCGCGAAATGGTCTGTGTGTGTGTGTGTGTGTCTGTGTGTGTGTGTGTGTGTGTGTGTGTGTGTGTGTGTGTGTGTGTGTGTGTGTGTGTGTGTGTGTGTGTGTGTGTGTGTGTGTGTGTGTGTGTGTGTGTGTGTGTGTGTGAACAGACTAGCTCAAAAACTATAAACCGTGGGAACCTGAAATTGGGTATTTAGTGTAGCTATATGCCCGCGATGTGACAGCAAAAATTTCATCAAAATTGCTCAAAGGGAGGGGGTACTTTATTTAATAACTTTTTACGTTTTTTTCGATTTTCTCAAAAACGGCTCTAACGATTTTGATTAAACTGAGTATTTGATTTATTTATATGCCCGAAATATGACTATCAAAATTTCCTCAAAATTGATCAACCTGAGGGGGGACTTTACTTAATAAATTTTGTATAATTTTCACGTGTTTTTATTTATTTACTCAAGAACGACTTTAAAGATTTTGATCAAACTGGGTATTTGATGCATGTATATGCCAAAGATGTCATAGCCAACATTTCATCAAAATTGGTCAAACGGAGGGGGCACTTTACTTCATAATTTTTTTTCAATTTTTACCTTTTTTTCGATGATCTCAAAAACGGCTTTAAAGATTTTCATCAAATTCGTCATGTTTAATGAAAATTAGGTGTTATTTAATATCAGGTAAGGTTTATCATTATTAAAATGTTCTGAGGGGGGTTAACATGGGGTAGGGGACTTTTTTTTTTTTTTGTTTCCTATAAAGTAGGTACCTTTGTTTTTTTTTGTTTATATGGAGAAATTAACTCTCTCGTTACGCTTAAAAATAAGAAATGGCTAAATATGAGATATGATAAAAATAAAGAAAACATATAGAGGAGAAAAAAAGAAAAATATTCAGACAACTCATAAAACTCGCATGCGGAGTACGCCTTTAATGACAGACCATTGTTCATAATTAAAGCCGTTCTGTTCATTTGAGAAGTGACAATTAACAAAATGCATTAATTTCTAATCTAAGTAAGTTGGTAAGTGAAAGTTGTGTGTTGCGAGCACGCACCAGATTTTTTTTTTTTTTTTTTATATATTGTTTTATTAGGTTATAGTATTCTTAATGCATTTCATTTATAAGTGCACTACATGATATTATATTTTTTATTGTGTAAGTATGGTTGATATTTTCATGAATAATGGATATTTTCTAGCAGGAATTCCAATAATAGGTTCAGAGCTTTGACTTGTTTACTTTTTTTTCTCTTTTCTTTTGTCTTTTTGTTTTTTGTTTTTTATTTATAATTTATTATGTAACCACCAAGTTGTACACATTACCACATGTAGTTGGGCATATGCATATAACCGAATGCGAGGACAACCATACGCACCGAGATTTTGGATTAAATTGCCAAGAATAGGTGAAATGTCATCCGAGGTGGCGAAGTAATTTAATTAGGCTAGTACATCTCCTGTTTACCCTCTCACTCACTCAATATTTTCATCTCTCTCTCTTTTGCTCAAGTTATTAGCTTCCATACTGTCTGTATAAAAAACATTAGCTTATTTTCTGTCCTCGATTGTACATTCAAACACGAAATTATTTACATCTCTCAACTGAGAAATGATCCCACGTTTGCAATTATAAAATACATCATACACTACATTGTTTTATTTAGTCGTTTTTCTTTTCAAATGTATCGAACATTATAAATTTTGAATGTAATAATCATAATGTAACGTAAAAGTAAAATAAATAATATTTTTATATTTTAAAGTTAATACCCCAAATGTTTATTATCAAAGCCCGGATTTTTATGATTTAAAGAAAGTCAAAATATGCCGTATAATATGTAGTAAACTATATAATAAGTAGCAAAATGCTTATAAAAAATAGAAATGGTCGGCGATATTAATGTACACACAACATAAAACATTAATGTACATAAAACATTTCACTGAAAAGGAAGTGGAGGAGACAATTTAGAAATGAAACCAAAATGATTTTAAATCTTTGGTAATAATATTAAACACATTTAAAAATGTTAAATTGATTCAAACATACTAGTTAAAAAGAAAAATACAAGAATAACAGCAATAGGCGAGCGCAAGCGAATTAAAACCCGATTGAGCAAAAAATTATTTGAAGAATGTCTAATAGGTATTGCTCGGTCCCTCAGTGTTCAATTAGAAAATACAAAAGACGTGTAATTCCATTTATTTCCAAAAAATAAAAAGCTCCTTAAAGGGTGCATTGTAAAATTAAGAATAGATAAGCCTGTTTCGAAACATATGACGATATGTAGTCTTCATTTTAAAGAAATTGACTATATTTATTCAGGTAAATATTAGTATTTGACATTTTTTTATTCCAAAATGCTAGATTTATGCAAATTACATTGGGACCATAGTGTCATAGATTTGTTTTTCTTTTTTAATTTTCCCCATTTTTGTATTACATCCGTTGTGCTTAATTGTTCCAAGTTTTCAATGCGATGCCTGAAAGTTTTGACATGTAAATAAATAATATGACAAAGAAACTAAGCTGTCATGAAAATGACAGCTGCCATAACAATGATTGTATGAATAGGTAATTAATGATATTACTAACCGAAAAAGGGAAAGTAAAGTTACAATGATGTGTTTGCATTTACCAGAACTACCAGCTTTACACGAAAGTTGCTTATTATTATTAATAAATTTGATTTCCACTTTTATTTGATGGGGCAGTCCTTTAAGATCGCTTGTTTGAAGGCACAAGGCTTGTAAAATAACTGTTATTCCACATATAATTATGTGGTTTGCATCAAGGATAGCCTGCCCTTCAATTAATGGTCTCTTAAAATCACCAATTATCTCTATCACATCAACTACATCTATCCCCGTTGCTTCCGACATTTTGTAAAACTACTAGCGCACCCTATAGTCGATTGCGCCCGCCTATAAAGATAACTGAATTAAAAATACATAGAACAAGTGAATTAATCTATAAAATTATCTTAATTAAAATTAATTATTAAATGCATTTCTAAATTTATTTCTGCGGATCTTAACCTTCTATCGTTTAAAATGTTTTTAAAATTAGAAAATAATCTTTCGAAATCAACTGATGTGATTGGAAAAAATTATAATTATTGGGTCTTTGTCATTGTCGCTGAGAACAATTGAATGATCCCTGTTCAAAATGTTATTTATATTTTCTAAGATATTAAGCAATGAATATTTCATAAAAAAAATCTTTCATTTTTTCTTTCAAAGCTTCTCCAGCAAGGCCTGGGATGCGATTTAATTTTTTTTTACTAAAAAGGGAGGTGAAAAGTCGTGAATCTCAGTAATCATTAATTTAAAGAGGAAGAAAAACATATTTACGCGAATTGCCATGATCGAAATTGGGAATCTTAGCTCCCACGTTGGATAGTACTTGTATATTTCTAAATGCATTGTTTCCTTTATTAGATCATCAGAATATGCAAATCTAGGGAGATATACGCAGATATATTCAGTTCCTCAAAATTTGCAATATTTCAAACCTACAAAACATTAATAATGAAAAAAGAAGTACCTCTTACGGCAAAATGGCAAGTATTTAATGCAGTTGCAAGATCGATAATATGTTTTGGGTGCCAGGTCTGGGGATTCCAAGAATTTAAATTAGTAGCACAATTATTATTATTCTTTATCAAAAAATTATTTAATTTACCAAAAAATAGCCCTAATTACATCATATATTTAGAAACTGGTACCTCTCCATTATTTCATTACACCCTCTGTTTACATTTAAAGTATCTAAGTAAAACTCTGGATCTTCCTGACTCAAGATGGCCCAAAATTATAGCCAAGACGATTATAATGAAAACAATTTATTGGGTTCAAGATCACTCAAATATTATCAACTCCTTATCTGGTATTGAACAAATTAATTATAACAATAGCTGGAACATTAAGAACCAGATAGTAATAATTTTAGACAAATTAAAACATAATTTTAAATCTTATTTAATTCAGTCATCACGTACATCCAAATTTCACGAGTTATATAAAGAATTAAACATTAATCTGGGAGAAAACAGTTATTACTCAGATAAAAATAATTTTCATTTGATTAAAACTATTCTTAAAGTACGGGGTCAATTACTGAATTTGAACTATTCTGTTGGGCGTTCAGAAGAAAGCCATAAATGCACATTATGTAACCTGGGGCTAAACGAAGACTTATACCATTTCCTAGCTATATGTCCTATTTTGATGGAGTTTAGGATTAAGTGGTTCGGACAAAGCATTCTTGATAAGGATAATGTTGTTGAATATCTAAATGGAAAGAACTGGAAACAATTATATTGGTTTACCATAGAAGCTGTTAACAGACAAATTTTAATTAAGGGATTTAATACACAATAAAAATGTAAAACAAAATATATTATTTATATTAATTAGCTTTATACGTCAAAGGATAAATTATCATTTATTTAATGTTTGATTAATATGTACAATTCTGTATTTCGTTTAAATGCGGTTTTAAAAACAATAAGAATATTGAAAAAGTGTGGTCAACCCGGCAGACGGACATTGTCCATGCCTATATGTTTATGTATATTATGAACTTTTATTTTGTGTCTTTATTTTGTTAAATAAACAGTTTATTATTATTATTATTATTATATGCAGATATATGGATCAACAAATATGCAAAAAAAGCTTGGCCAATTAGATAAGCGTACGCTAATCCGTAATCATATCTGATCCGCAATTATAAAGAAGCACGCAAACAAAATATGCAATTACTTAAAAATCCGGGCTCTGGTTGTTATACATCTGTTTTCGGTTCTATAATATATGGGGCCAGCTTTATTTCCAACCTATAAGATCTAGTGCCTTATTAATAAGAATATAAGAGCGCTTTATTAAACGGTAAGCGTCCGCGTTGTGACAAATGTGGGATGATAGCACCGCAGTAGTAGTGTGTAGGCATCGCGAGGGTTTGTTAAGATTTATGAATGAAGTCTCCTTTTCATTCTAATTGGATAGCTGACAAAAAAAAAAAAAAAAAATAAAAAAAAAATAATAGGAAGATATCTCTTTTATGTTGAAATATCATAATTTCATTTTAATTACATGTACGAATTAATTATAAATATTTGTTTCAAGTGGAAAACTTAAAAGTACCTCAAATAATTATGTATCTGGTGTCTCACTGAGGGTATTCAATGTCAAGTGCTTCAAATATCATGACATCGCCACACTATATATATTTAATGAGAAAGTACAGATCCGTCCCGTATTCCATAAGCTATCGAATTTTACCAATATTAAAGAAATGAAGTTTCACGGAAATATGGTGACTAGTAATTTTTGAGATAACGCTTGAAGAAAGAAGAAAAAAAAAAGCATTAGTTTCACTATATTACTTTTGGACAAAGCCAAGATGGCGCCGTATAGCGTGGCCCTGATAACTACTGAAAATGGCCCGTTTGAGGATTTATTCATTTCTGAAGAGCGAGCGAGGCGAGCTGGAGTCGAAAGCTGGGATTTAATAAACCTGATCAGCTGAAAAGGATGCGATGAGAGTGTCTTTAACCCTGGGATTACCAAAGGAAGGAGAGCTCTTGGAGCAATTTAATATTTGTCCATCTGAATTGCAACTAAATTATTAAATAAAAAATCTGGAAATAATAGTAGTTGTCAGAAAAGCATTCAAGATTAATTTAACCATGAATTGAAATAGATATATTATAATAGTTGAGTTAAAAAAACGCTTATGGGCTCATGGATAAAATTTTAAAAATATTTTATAATTATTGAACTATAATTTCTTTGTTTTAATTTAATCTTTTCTCGTGTGTAACCACCTAATTAATTTTTAATATTTTATTTTTTAAGAGAAAAGATTTCGTAAAATGCTAGATTGGTGGGGAGGGATCAGTGAAGAGGAGAGATAAGCTCTGCTTGGAAGCGAGCTCGGTGGCTTAATGGTTGGGGTTCCGCGCATGTGGTGAAAGCCGTTAAACCGAAAAATTGTGATTATCATTTCATAATAGAAAAACGGGTTTTCTGATTAAGAAAAGCAGGTTAATGCGTGTGTATGTTACGCAGTCCTCGTTCGGGTCTCAATACCGCTCATGGGTAGCGGATGTGGGAAGGGCCGATGGAAATTTTTAGAATGTTTCTCCCGGCTAAGTCCGTAGGACTCGCAGACCAACAATGTGAGCGTTTTCAAAATATATCGATATCCGTAGAAGTGGTGACGATTTTGCTGATATTAATGTAGATGTTAGAAGACGCGGAGGAATATAAATATTTAGAGGCGATGTTAAATAGATAAAAACGAAATCGATGAGGAAAGTAAGATTAAAAGCCGTTAATGATTGCTATTTTCTGTAGCGAAATTGCTTAGCTCGCGCCTTCTGTCCCGACTCTTAAAGCTTAGGATTTACAAATCTATTATTCTTCCTACGGTCCTTTACGGATGCGAAACATGGGCGCTGTTATTGAGCGATGAGCGGCTTAGTGTATAACAATAAACATCTGGTGCGCGGACACACCATTTACCATGTTAGTTGGGCTAACATTCGAACCATGAGGAAGTGACCTTCTATTGATCATTACGCTTGGGGTATTATTTGTTAATCCCATAAATTAACATAAAACGGGCTGTATGCCCAGCTTGTTCAGTTACATTTATCCACTGCCATTAAATATGATTTCAAACTATTTTAAATGTCAGGAATTTTTTCTTTTATTGTTTTTGGGTCAAACATTGAACGTTTATCAGCGTATCCGAATTTTTGTAAAATTTTGTGCGATCTAATTATATATTTTTTCCCGGTTGAAGTCTATACTTCTAGAATGGTCCAAATTTCTTTTCGTGTAACTAAAGATGGTTGGTAACATAACATGTTATAACCTATTGATCACTGCTATTGCTTGTTATTTTTGGAACTTCGTTAATAACTGGACATTTTAACACCCGATACTTTTGCTAGAAAGTTGAGAATCATCCATTAAGGGTAAGGTATTTCAACTTTTCCATTAAGCTAAGCTACTTACCCATTACTCTGTTACTATGTATACTTATCTTTTATTGATCTATTATAAATTGATGATAGTTCTCAAAGCTTTCATAAAGAAATGAATATTGTAGACTTTTTACTCAAGTGACGCCTTAATTTGCAATTAGTGAGTTTGATTGTCAATTTATTGCAGATTCTATTAATGGTGGTCTAAATGTAAATGAATCAGCTTAACTGACACTGTTTGCACACTTTAAGAAATTTTAAGAGAAGACACTTTAATGCATGTCCTCAGGGTTTCTGAAGAGCTACTGTTCTTAATGGAAAAAAAAAAAAAAAAAAAACTCAAAAAGGTTAAAGAAAACATTAATGGAAATCGCTATAAACGTAATTAACGATTACCAGAAAATATCAAGCTAAGGATGAAAAAAAAAAAAACAGAGCATATTGATCTCAGGATTCGCAGATCGGCAGAAATAATTTTACCGTTATTGAGGGGAGCTTTGCCTATTTACTTATAACAAAACTTTCTGTTTCCGTTTATTTGAGTTTCCGGGGCTGGGAGGTGAATTCTTTTCCTAAGAGGTCCAGGACTTAAGAAATTTTCCACTTTAACGAGATTTCCGTTCAGAAGAAGTTATACTGTGTTTAATACTTACACTTAATACTTAATACTTAAACGTCTGATAATGTAAATAGAATTATAAAGGATTTTAATGATAAATATGAAAATTGGTTTAAGGAGGACTTAATCAGTAAAAAAGAAGAGGATACATTCCATGTAATTTACAAGCAATTAGATTCCGGTTTAGGAGTTAAAAAATGTGTAACAGATAAGAATTATAAACATTTTATCTCTACGATTCTAAAAGCTAGGGTGGAAATGCTGAAACTTAATTATGCTTTCAATAGAGAGGAAAGTCAGTTGGTATGTACATTATGTAATACAAATGAAATAGAGGATACCTATCAGTTATAGCAATTTGTCCGGTTCTAACAGAATTTAGAAAAGTATATATGGGAAAAAGTAAGTTGTCATACCAGGAATTCATACAGGTGTTGAATGGTGAAAATTGGAATTCCCTCTATGATTATGTTAAAAGGCATGGAATTAAATTAAATTAGAACATATTTAAAAATGAATTTAATTTATAAAATACTTGTGTTTTGATTTTAAAGTGTTTTAGAATAAAGTTTATTCTTTCTAAAGTGGTTAGTTTGTTTTGGAATACATTTATCAGTACTGTAGTACAGATCTAAGCGTGTACTTTATTTTGTTAAATGTTGATTATTGTATTAGGTATAAGTTAGTATTAGTTTATTTTAGTTTGTTATTGAAATATCCATTTTGTTTTCGATCAGAAGTTAATACTTATATATGTTTAAAAATTTTGTTTATTTTATCTGTACGGCAACTCTAGCAAACGGACTATGTCCATTATTAAAATTATATATATTTTTTATATTTTGAAGAAAATAAATAATTATTCTATTCTATTCTTTTCTACTGTTTTTAATACTTACCAATTATATCTTAATTCCCTCACATTGCTTTAAGAAATTTCTTGATCCCTTGTTAAAGTGTGGAATCCAACAATAAAGGCAATTACTCATTCCTAAGTTGAGCTTTTTTATTCCTTAAAAAACATTTATAACGTCAAAGTGAAAAATTCTCTTTGAATAATTCATTTACCTTCATTCATTTTAATTTTTATGATTTAGAATAAAAAATCCTCAATTTATATGTTATTAATATGGATTGAGAAATGTATAATTAATATACTTATTTAGATATATTAAAACTTCTTTTGATGCGATTTGTATTTATACGTGTTTAATTATTATTAATGTATTTTATATTATCTCTTGTTTAATACTCCTCTGGACCTCTTGAATTTTTATGTACATATTACACAAATTAAAACCAAGTATAAATTAATATTTTATTCATATTTCGTTATTTGTATTAAAACTGCTTAATGCTAAGGAAATATAATCTACAATGTATCCGGTTGTATTTGTAAAACACACACTTATACATATTGATACGTGAAACAAATATGGCCTAATTAAAATTTATTAATAGCTAAATTAGGAGATAGTTTTGATAATAAATAATTGAGGATCTGATGACTTCAAAAAGGGAAGACAAAGGGAATTTGTAAAGATCCGGTATAGACACCTGCCAGGAAATTACATCCGAGGTTCAAGCGAATATGTCGAAGAGAGATGGAGTTATATATTGAAGGGAGAAAGGGTTATAATTGCAAGGTTCGGCCACGAGATATCGCCACAAGGAGGAAAAATTCGAGGGTGGGAGGAGAAACGAAGGGCATTCGATCACAGCCGACTAGTCAACATTGCATTTTCTCCATCCTAGTTAGTTAACAGTCTTGACTATGATCTTCAGATCAGAAGAACACTAGAGGAGTCCAGGGTATTGAGTACATCATCCATACATTCAGCATCAGCAATAGCAAGTATCCTAAATATTATGAAGAATAATTTATTTTATTTTATTTAACGAGCTCAGTTAATTAATTCAATTATAAATTCGATTTAAGTAATTCAAAAGCGCTTATAGTTATTATTAAATGTAGTTAATTAGAATTGTGTTAAGGTTTAATTTTTCTTATAAATCTACATAGTTTTCGTTGTCAATAGTAAAGATCAATATCCATGATTCAATACCATCATGTTAATCATATATCAATATTTTAATGAATAAATTATTTTATATCGTATTAAATTTTATTTCTATTTCATGGTTCATTCCTGTTATTGAAAGATTATGTTATTTCATATCAATATTCATATTAATGCGAGCCTTACCTCGCATATTTTAGAATTCTAATTTATAAAGAAAATAAGTGTATTCCAAGAGGGACTATTACCTAGACAAGCAGCCAAGCTATAAAAGATTACTATTTGTAAGGTAAGATATTTTAGGAGATCATATGGTAACCACTGAAGCTAAAAGGTTAAAAATATTTTATGTAAAATTATTTTACAAGTTTCCTGTTTTTAAACGAGCTAGGTCCATCCTGAACTCAACTAAACAACAGGTTGAAGATAGAGGAAGGTCAAGTTAAGTGAAGTCAAGAATGGATGATGCACTTTTGGCATCGACCAGCAACATGGAGGTTGTAGATCCAAACGCCGAAGCTATCAGAGCCTGGGAATTGGTTACCGGCCGGAAACGTAAAACGGATCCTCAAGCAAGAAAAATAGAAGAGGCAAAAGACATCACTGCCACCAAAAATAGTTTCGATGCCCTATCAAAATTTGACGAAAATGAAATTGAACCACTTTCATCAAACACAAGTATGAAACAGCCTGTCCGTGTAAGGCCTCCACCGATAAACTTAAATAATATACAGGATTATACTGGATTAGTATCATTCCTCCAAAAGTTCTGTGGTAAAAATAGTTTCAAATTAAAATCTAATGTTAATGGTGTTAGCGTATACCCCGAGAATACAGACACATATCGCCGACTAGTAGCCAGTTTAAGAGAGAAAGGTGCGGATTTCCATACGTACCAATTACCTGAAGATCGAAGTCCCAGAGTTGTCCTAAAAAACTTACATCACACGACTCCAGTCTCAATCATAAAACAAGAATTAGGAAACTTTGGTTACGAAGCCACTAACGTAGTAAATGCTATCTCTCGTTTTAAAAAACCATTACCTATGTTCTTCGTTGACATAAGTAAATCAACATATGATGAAAAAATATTTGACATCGAATTTATTTACCATACTCACGTAATAATCGAAGAACCCAGGAAAAAGAAAATCATTCTCCAGTGCATACGATGCCAGCAATACGGACACACAAGAAGTTATTGCAATCACGCACCAAAATGCGTAAAATGTGGTCGAGGCCATGAAAGCACTGAATGCACCAAGCCAAGAGAAACCGCAGCAAAGTGTGCCAATTGTGGTGGACCTCATCCTGCTAGCTATAGAGGATGTCCAGCTCTGAAAAAATTGAAAGCAGCCAGGAATCCGAGAAAACGTCCACAAATCAATGTCCCTCCGCCGATAGATGAGTTTCCGCCTCTCCCACAACAGCAGCAACCTCATTCGGGTCCTTCAAAGCTGGAATCAAACTATCAGCAGCGCCCTGCAAGACCAATTAGTAAAATGATACCAGCCCAAAAACAACAGGAATCTTCAGAAAAGAGGAAGAGAAACAATCAGCCGGCACAGCTCACTGAAAACAACTCATTACCAGAGCAACTTACCAACTTGGTTAGAGGCTTGAATAACCTTATACAGCCTCTTTTTAGCCTTCTACAGCAATTGTCAAAGGTCGCCCAAACATTAAGCACTGGCCTACCCACATGCCCGATAACACCTATTGAAGAATAAAAGGGAGCCGGTATTTCCCTGCCTGAGTGCAAATCAAGACAGGAAGAGTTGCCGCTGGGCAAAAATTCTTCCCCACGCCTATCATGCCAATATTGTCACATAATTTCAGCAAATTCACTGATTGTCTTTCAGTTAAGACGGGCGTGAATATAGAAATAAAGTTAAAAAAAAAAAAAAAAAAAAAAAAAAAAAGATATTTTAGGGAGAGGAGAGGAAATCGTATTAATATGTATAATGAAGTATATATATATAAGCATTGAAAGAGGTGGAAGATATAAGATTATTCGTATGCTATTTATATACATACATAAGATACCAATAATCTCCCATTATCCACCTCTGTCCCTAGCGTTCCTTAACTTCCTTATTCACTGAATTTTCTCCTCAGCACTTTCAAACTTATAACCGGCCCATCGAAGTCTTACTGCTTTGAAGTTAAAGTTTGAATAAAGTTGATAATATCTTCATGCCGCTAAGTTTCCTCTTTCTTCAGATTGCTTTTTGTGTTTCAACAACATTAAGAATTATTCTCTCTCTCTCTCTCTCTCTCTCTCTCCCTCTCTCCCTCTCACTCCCTCTCACTCCCTCTCCCCCTCTCTCTCTCTCTCTCTCTCTCTCACTCCCCCTCCCTCCCTCCCTCCCTCCCTCCCTCCCCCCCTCCTCTTACTCTCTCTCACTAAGTATCACTCCCTCTCTCTCTCCCTCCCTTTCTCTGTAATATTTGTTTCTGAGAATTTCAGCTTTCCAATAATATCTTATGAATATTACTGCACTAACGGAAATTGAAATTTACATCTCGTGGATCTTTTACACTTTTCATTATTTCGGAATTTTTCAAGATCTCATAACCTTCCCTTACTTTATATTTCATATATAGTTAAGTGACACTAGTCTAAAAACTTTTAGATTATTATTACCCTTTTTATATTATTCAGGATTCATACATTGTCCTTTCTAGTATTAAAAAAGTAAAACTAACTCTAACTCATGGGAAGTTCGGCATCCATTACTTTGGTTGCAGGCTGTAGCGCGCTTCCTCATTGCCCCAGCAGTGACATTCTGTAGCGTGTTTTTCATCAGAAAAACTTCTTTTAGACTCAAAAGGGGAAGTGCAATTGTATCATGGGTTACACCACTAAAAAGCTAACTAAATTCCGCAGTGTTTAGAAAATTTAACGCTTATTAAGAAAATATCATTGTTCTTGTTTCTACTCTAAACCGAAGTAGAGAAAACTGCCACTTTTTAGAAAAAAGTAAGATTTTAAAAATAAAAATTCTATCTCCTCAACAGATTGAGATAAGAAACTCGTTTCTGCGCCATTCTACCCCGTTTAACATGCAGTATTACCGTATTTACAGTATTTTTTTTACACTAGGTCTGGGATATCCAGTATATATATATATATATATATATATATTATGTATCTATGTATTTGTTTAGCATATCCGATTCAAATTGAACCTCTGTTTTACTCTCTACCTTATAAAATTATATCATTGCACTAGAGGAAATTTATCTGTGAATTTCTGACCTCCTCCCTTCCTGAACTTTTTGATTTCATTAATATTGGCTGTATTAATGCTGTATTAGTATATTTACTGAGGAATATTTCTGGTTATTTAAGTCGATTTGAAGAATTATTTTAACCTTTCGGATAGCCATGATAAAAATTTTTGTTATATAATATTATGGAAAATAATTTTTGAAAATAAAATCTATTTTTAATTTTGGCGTCTATATGGACTACAAATTGTTCAATTAAATCACAAATTAAAATCTTCACATGTAAAATATTAACAAAAAAACCAACGCCCTCGAAAACATAATGGCTAAGCCAGGCATCGATAAATGTGAAGAATTAAAGAGGGTGGGGATCCTAAAATAAAATGTACAATGACCCTTCCCTCCTGGATCATTATAAAAATAATATAATTAGGTAGAGAGCTAAGTTGAGTGCACTTGAAGCAGATTTTGAATTATTATTATTATCATTATTATTACAAATTGTTGTTATTATTACTGTTATATCATCCTTTGTAGTTGATGCAGCTTACCTTTTGTTTTATGAGCCTATAGAGCTCGCCACGAGGCCCTAATGGACTATAAATATAAAACGGCTTTTACGACTTTAATAAAAACGTTATTTTATACCATTTTTTTTTTTAGAACTATTGGAATGTTTATTTAATTATAAATTGTGATTTGATAATGAAATCATGTCTTAGCTTAATTATTATTGATTTAGATCTTAAATAATTTTATTATTCAATTAATCATCGAGTAGTAGATAGAAAACATTTTGTATCCCTATCTTTGAGGGATATAACCTAAACTTGAGGCAAATTAATTTCTTAAACCAAATATCATTAAGAAATCTCTTTCATCCTGGCAGGTGGCCTTAGTATTTTTTTAAAGTAGTAAAATATCATTGGTTATGCAATCTTTCGGTTAGACGTATAATGGCGGTCCCGAGCCTGCGCGATGTCAGGAACTCTTTAAAAAACCTTATCTTAATTGAAATGGTCGTTTGAGAAAACCAACATGTCCACAAATTCTAATTTTTGGAAGCGTTAGAAAAACGTTATTACTGTAACGTTAAATCGTCAAATATAAAAACATATGGTTTAATATCCCAGACCGTTTGTTGGAACAAAGTAAGCGGTTGGAACGAACTGTTTAGTTCTAGATTGTTCGAGATTCAACGACATGGACGGATCCAGCCGATCGTAATGGGGGGGCTGCAGACCCACAGCCCTTCATTTGGATCTGCTAATCAGCTTTTATACCTTTATGTTCCTTTCCCACAACTAAAATTCTACTTGTTCTGCAGATTATTTGTTCTTTAACTTGCTAACTTACATTAAGGAAAGTCAAATTCTATCCTAAAATGACGAAAAATGTTCCAAAGGGAGGGGCGTGAGCCCCTACAGCCCCCCCCCCCCTGGATCCCCCTATAATGATCTACGGTGTTCCACAAGCTTCCATGAAGACCTAAAACCTTCCAGAACGTTCATTTTACAACTATATATAAGGAGCGAGTGACTGGGCCTGTTAGTCTGAGTCCAAGTCTGTGTCTCGACTGTGACGCTCAACTCATATGATTGTTATCATTTTTGTTATTTTTAATATTTGAGTTGTATTAATTCGTTGGCATTGATAATTGTATATTTTTGTTTAATAAATATTCTTTAACCCACAAAGGCGTTACATTACTTTTGCATTAAAAATTGGGTATTACTTCGGATGAGGAGCTCCAAGATGGCGGCCTGCGTGAGTAAACAACAAGGTATACCGATCACGCCCTACACGATATCCACGATTCAGTTCGGGTTAACCGAGAGTTCCCAAGATCCGATGTCGGCTTTATCCACATTTTTGGTGGGGAATTCATTCGTTGCTTACTTTTATTAGGTTAGGGCGGATTCACACTATCGCTCCGCTCCCGCTCCACTCCCGGTCCGCTCAAATATTCTAAAGAGAAATAGACAGAGAATTCCACAATCGGCACCGCTCCGGTCTCGCTCCACTCCCGGTCCGCTCTCGCTCTACCCCATTCACACTAGCGCTCCGCTCCCGCTCCGCTCCAGGTCCGGTCTCACTGGCAAAATATTCTAAAGAGGAATAGAGAGAGGTTAATCACAATATTGGCACTGGTCCGGCCTCGCTCCGCTCCCGCTCCACTCTCGCTCCACTCCCGCTCCACTCTCGCTCCACTCCCGCTCCACTCTCGCTCCACTCCCGCTCCACTCTCCTAAAGTCTTTTCATATTCACATTATATAATTTTACACCGTTCACGATTGAAGCCATTAATAATCGAAGCCGTCTGTATTTGGATTTTAATTAATAATTAACTTTCAGTTATTAAAGTATTTATTTATTCATCAATTATACGGCCAAAAAAGTTCAAATTTAAAAAAATATATATATATATATATATATATATATATATATATATAATTATAAATTAATTTAATTAATGGTGAAGAAATAATTTAAATTTTTTTTCCGAATGTATTAGAATACGCTTGAAATGATAAAAAAAATAAATCACCAACAATACGCGCGGTTTTTCGACGTGAAAAATTCATGTTATGTTTGAGATATATTTTGCTATGAATTAATGTACTCGTAAAAAATGGTCACCGATTTATTTATTGACTACATACTCATTGCTATTATAAAATAACGTTTAATTTGAAACGAATAAAAATGCAGTATATTATGAAAAATGTCAGATCATTAACAAAAAAATATATTAAAGCAAAAAATAATTAAAATATTAATCAGGAAAAGAAGAGAACACAATCGGTAAATTTGTAGCATTTGCCGATTTCAACTTGAAATTTTCAAGCGTATTCGAATACATTCCGAAAAAAATTTAAATTATTTCTTCACCATTAATTAAATTAATTTATAATTATTATTATTAATTATCATTGTGTTGCAATATATTCTTCTTTTTATATTTTTTGATAATATTATCTTCTTCATCAAGAAAAGTACACTTACCAGCTATTTCTACAAACGAAAAATTGATTTTTTTTTTGGCCGTAAAATTGAAGAATAAATTAATACTTAAATAACTGAAAGTTAATCATTAATTAAAATCCGAATACAGTACAGACAACTTCGATTATTAATGGCTTTAATAGCTTAAACCTTTCAAAATTGAACTGTGTAAAATTATATAGTGTGAATATGGTAAGACATTAGGAGAGCGGACCGGGAGTGGAGCGGGAGCGGAGCGCTAGTGTGAATGGGGTAGAGCGAGAGTGGACCGGGAGCGGACCGGGAGCGGAGCGAGAGTGGAGCGGATAGTGTGAATAGGCCCTTAGGTCTGATGCAGCTACACAGTCTGTACCTATATCCAAATGGCATATTTATATAACGAATTTCCAACAGCTCGTCGAAACTTGGAAGTATTGATAGAAAAATGATTGAAATATATGGGTAACTTTTAATTGGGTTAGGGCAGAATAACGTTAACAAATATAAACATTTAATTAACTTAACATTGCGCAGAGGCAATATCGTAACCAATGAAGGTCTACTGAAGTGCGATTATTGCTAGTTGAAACTTATTTAATTAAATTAATTCTATTTAGTGGATTATAATACAGTTAGCCGATAATTATAGTTAAATTGATTTTAATAGATACAATTTCTTAAACCTTTTACTCCCTTTCTTCAATCGAATAAATCATGTACAGTTTCTTCTTTTTCCTTTGGAGACATATCATTTAAATTCAACATCAAATAATTTTTAAAAATATCCTTTTTGGTAATTTAAATACATTTTTCTTGAAATGCAAAAAAATAATAATCTGGTGGTTAAGAATGGTCGAATCCTTATATTATTAAGTATTTGTACCTTGTGCATATAACTCGATCCATTTAATAATTTAGATAGGACAACAACATATTTAAAAAAAAAAATCTGGTGCGTGCGCGCAACACACAACTTTCACTTACCAACTTAGATTAGAAATTAATGTGTTTTGTTAATTGCCACTTCTCAAAGTTATACATTTTTCCACATTCATTTCTTATTTTTGTTTTCATTTGCTCAAAAAAAGAACACTAATTTCTTTTATTATTAAATAAAAGATTTTACTTGTGATAATTCGGCAATGCAAGCCTAATACTCCAAGTCGTCTGATTTTATAATTCTCTATGTACTTGTTGAATATTTCATTTAGTTCCCATGAAACAAATAATTCTCATTAAATGAACAGAACGGCTTTGATTATAACGCATTGGTTTGTCATTAAAGGCGTACGGTGCATGCGTGAGCTCAAGGTATTTTACGAGTATGAGTTGACGGAATATTTTTCTTTTTTTCTCCTGTATTTTTTTACTTTTTTTTTCATATATCATATTTAGCCATTTCCTATTTCTAGGCGTGATGAGAGACAGTTAATTTCTCAATATAAACTAAAACAAAGGTACTTTATAGGAAAACAAAAAAGGCCCCTTCCCCATTTAAGCCCCCTCCGCAAATTTTAATACTGATAAAACTTACCTGATATTATTGAACACCTAATTTTCATTAAACATGACAAATTTGATCAAAATCATTAAAGCCGTGTTTGAGATAATCGAAAAAAAGGTAAAAATTGGAAAAAAACAGTTATGAAATAAAGTGCCCGCTCCGTTTGACCGATTTTGATGAAATGTTGGATGTCACATCTTTGGCATATACATATGTCAAATACCCAGTTTGATCAAAATCTTTAAAGCCGTTTTTGAGTAAATAAAAAAAACACATGAAAATGATACAAAATTTATTAAGTAAAGTCCCCCTTCCGGTTGATCAATTTTGATGAAATTTTTATAGTCATATCTCGGGCATAATAATACATCAATTACTTAGTTTAATCAAAATCGTTAGACCCGTTTTTGAGAAAATCGAAAAAACGTAAAAATTTATTAAATAAAGTAAACCCTTTGACCAATTTTGATGAAATTTTTGCTGTCACATTGCGGGCATATACATACACTAAATACCCAATATCAGGTTCGCACAGTTAATAGTTTTTGAGCTAGTCTGTTCACACACACACACACACACACACACAGACCATTTCGCGGGACTTGGTTATTTCGACTCAGGGGACCCCAAAACGTGTATTTCCGTTGAAAACCAGAAGTCGAAAATTTTCACGATCGCAATACTTCCACTTACTATATATTTCATATATAGGTAAGTGAAAGTAACAAACAGATAAATTTACAAAACAAAAGATTAAATTATCCTTTTTGGTTATTTAAATACATCTTTTCTTTAAATAACAAAAAAATAATAATCTGGTGGTTAGGAATACTCGGATTCTTATATTAATTTATTTGTACTTTTTCCATTTATACGTGCATTTAACTTGAACCCATCTAATCATTTAAACAGAACAATAACTTTTTTTAAAAAACAAACAAATAAATGTACAAAACAAACTATTAAATTTATTTGTTAAATGGTCTGTTTAGTTTAAAATTAAAAATTTTATGCAACCATCTCAGGAAATTTTCATATATTGAAATAGTACTTCTACTGATGTCTGTTGTTTTATTTTAATTATATTAAAGAAACATTCATTTGTTCATTACGCTGGTTGTTCCCATTATTGAAGCGGGGAAGTTGGTTATCTGGACTACACCTGCTCGGGAACTCTCGGTTAACCCGAACTGAATCGTGGATATCGTGTAGGGCGTGATCGGAATACCTTGTTGTTTACTCACGCCGGCCGCCATCTTGGAGCTCCTCATCCGAAGTAATACCAAAAATTGTTTTTTTCCGACATATATTACTGCTTTGAATACATTTTTCATGGTTAGATTATTTTATGTTCTTTGGAAAGATCTGAAAAATAAATGTTTTTTTGGAAATGTAGGTTTTCTCCTGATTATGGTATTATTTCAACTAGACAACGATTGTTACAAACCATAAATTTTGGAAATTACAATACAAAACACAATCTTACATATATTGCCTAATAAATAAAACATGACTGAAATTATAAATGGGCAAGATTCAAATTTATGGTTCTTTACTAAAATGTTTTATAGGTTCTTTGACAGTAACAGGCCAAGCAAAAATTTTACTCCAAAACGTGCTTAATGTTTTGTTTACAGGAAGATATTTTTCAATGCCCTGGATTTGTTGAGTTTCTCCAGACAACGATTACACTGGTTTACAGTGGTCTTGATGCCGAGAGTTTTATAGCTGATTCTGAGTATAATTGCTGCGCTGGATTCAAATAGTTTTTCTCTATCAGCTCTAGTTGTTGGGGTATATAAATGGCGTGACTTATCTCTTAAAACGTAATTACTCGAATACATATGAAGGTTAATAGAAGGTGAAGAAAACACAGATATTCAAATTATTTACAGAAAACATTTTAAATCAATTAAAACTCACATTATAAACACAATCACTTCGTAACTAAACCAATTACATCTCAAAGAGACTTTTTCACACTTCGGAAGCTTCCTTTGCATGACTTTCTTCAAACAGTCTCGTTTTAAGTCCCAGCAGTAATTAGCGCCATCATGTGGGTATCCCATGATCCAGTTGAGCATTCTGGTCCATTTCTGCCTCCAGATCTAATCATAAAACACCATTCTGATGCCATATCCCCTTGATTTATGTATCTTGCCCCATCTCATTACACTACCAATACTACTATCAGTATCAATAGCCATACTACATCTTGTATTTAAAGATTATATGTTTACATACCTTTATATTTTATCTAATTAGTTCTCATGCTTTGTCCTATTTATTCATATTTTTTTTATCTGTGTCTTGTTCATTTAACCCTGACGAAGACCTTCATTGTTGGGTCGAAATATTGGCTACAATAAAATAGTTTAATACTATTTTTAAGTTTATTGACCCCCCCCCCCGGACTATTCTCATCAATATTTAAAATCCGGTCAACCATCGTTGATCCAATAAATAATTTTAAAATTGTTCACAAATCAAGTAATATTTAGTAATAATCCAACACAATTATATTTATGAGCCTAATTAAACCATAATGTTGGATGCTCCATTAGAATGGGTTCTAAAACAATTAAATGAAGAATTTCACCTACAAACAGTAATCTCACCGCAGAATGTTATGTTATGCAATTAGTGCAGCTCCTGCCGGGATAGCCGAACGTGTTTGAGCGCGACCCGCTTTAGCACGCTCGAGCCGAACGGTGGCGGTTCGAATCCGCCCTGGGATGGTTGACTTTTATTTCGTGGAGGCCCCACGGTATAAATCTCGACTTACCCACCATGTTTAGAATGGGTTAGTTACACCTCTAGAGTAACCCCCCGTATGCTACACATGGCCAGGTAGGGGTACCGAACAAAAAAAAAAAAAGTGCAGCTCCATATCACAGACACCCTTTCTGCAAAAATGACTATCACTGCCACATACATATATAAATATATACACATTATACATCGTTATTATTATAAATGCATTGATATAGCTCAACAACATAACAAGTTTACCTGAGGGTGGAGCTTAAAAAAGGACCTTCTGGAAGGTTCGTGACCCCCATCAATCATCCAGGCTTTGAACTCCAACAATCTAGTCCCAAACACATGCTCTGACGGTCCGCTCCAATCGCTAGTTGTTCCAACAAAACTAGCGTTGCGTTATCAATCATGACCAACAGTCTGAGAGGACATTAAAATCAAAACAATGATACAATATTTCATGAAATAATTATCAATTGCAATATAAAAACAAACCATAAAAAAGAGATATCCAATGAACAAAATTTTAAATATTTTGTATAAAAAGAAAAGAAAATTACTATATAGGTTATTGTCTATTTAAAAGCATCTTGCCTATCCAGGTATAATTAGGATAGGGATCTTTAACGAGCACTTGACATCGTACAGGCTCGGGACCTCCATTTTACGACCTATCCGAGGAACGGCATAGACAAGGATTTTTACTCCAATTAAAAAATTCTAGGGCCACCTTTGGACTCCTATATGGTAATACTTCGAATAAGCACCTCCAGGATGGCGGCCGGCGTGAGTAAGCAAGGTATTCCGATCACGCCCTACTCGACGTCCACGATTCAGTTCGGGTTTAACGAGAGTTCCCGAGATCCGATGTCGGCTGTATCCACATTTTTGGTAGAGAATTTATTCGTTGTTTACTTTATTAGGTTAGGTCTGACCTAATAAAATCTTCAATCTAATAAATCATGTACAATTTGTTCTGTTTCCTATGGAGTCTTATCATTTAAAATCATTATCAAATGATTTTAAAAAATATCCTTTTTGATTTTTTAAATACCTTTTTCTTGAAATAACAATATAATATAAAGATTTAATTAAACTAACGTTCCGCAGAGGCAATATCCTAACCGATGAAGATCTACTCAAGTACTATTATTGCTAGTTGAATTTTTTTTTTTTTTTTCCCATTCCAGTAACCCTGGACATGGGGGAGTTTATTGTATACATAAGGTCCTGCACGTTCCATCGGGTATTAAAGAAACATACATTTGTACATTATGTTGGTTGTTCCCATTATTGAGGCGGGAAGGTTATCTGGACTACATCTGCTCGGGAACTCTCGGTAAACCCGAAATGAACTGTGGATATTGGGTAGGGGGTGGTCGGAGTACCTTGTTCTTTACTTACGCCATCTTGGAGTTGCTTATCCGAAGACCCCTATATGTATTTCTCATGATTTATAAAATCGGACTTTTCATGTGCAAAAACCCAATATATATATTATTTTTGAAAACCTCTTTGGTTTGTTATGGTTAACAGCTGGGAAGGCAGTGATTTGATTATATATGATGATGTTAAAATAAGTTATTTGCTGAATTATTTTGATATATTTCATTTATTTTAATAACGACCTATAATCTGTAGGGATTATTTTTAAGGTATGATATCTTCTTATGTTATTGTCAAATAATTGAAAAAATTGATTACTTATAATAATAGGTTGATGCAATATTCAGTCCCACTGAAGTACAATAGAGAATAAGATCTAAATTATTGTTTCTCTATAATGATGATATGTTAAAAAAAAAGTAATATTTAAATAATTATTTAATAAATAAGCATTAAACTAAAAGAAGTTTAGTTGTTACTAAGTGTTAAAGAACACAATGATGTGTGTCCTTAAAAATAATACCTAACCTAATATCAAAAACATTCTTTATTTTATTTTTTTCCTTGTAATATAAACTGAGGTGACGATTTCATTTTTCTGTTCTAGGTAGGAGGACAGCTGTTACTCATCTGTGATTTCATATATGACTTATTTGTTGATGTATAGGTAAGTGAAAATAAAAACGTTTGAAGAATAGCTGGGTACACTCTATTCCTTTCTTTTCCAGCTTTCTTCAACCTTCTTATGTTAATAACAGAGTTGCTATTTAAGATATTGAAGCCGCTATAAGGACAGCATCTTAAAGCAATATAAATAAATAAGACGCGGAGAGGCACACCTGCCCAGGACTTAGGGGTGACGTCATTGGACACCGTTGCCAAATATTGCTCTGCCTCTTTCTTGTTTTAGTACTCGTATTGAACATTACAAAACAGGTTGATTCAGTATTTAGCGGTGGACCTCTGTAGGCTAATTGAAGAAAGTAGAAACAAAAGTTTCTAGTTATGCATTTAGAGATTTCCTTAGCTTAGATTATTTTTTCCGACACATATTCCTACTTAAAATACATTTTTCATTATTTTATGTAATAATCATATATGTTCAATGGATAGATCTGAAAAATAAATGTTGTAGGACATGTAGAGTTTCTCCTGATTAAGGAAGAAAAATTATTGTTAAAAAGCAATATATCTTGAAAATTACTATACAAAAATATAAGGTTGAAATAGGCAATATTTAAATTCAAGGTTCTTTATTCAGTTCATCTATAGTTTCTTAGATAGTGACAGGTCAATCAAAATTTTACTCCAAAACGTACTTACTGCTTTGCTTAAAGGAAGGTATTTTTCAATGTCCTGGATCTATCGAGTTTATCCTCGATATCGATTTTTTATTTGAATGATCTATAAAAAGCCGATATATCAGCTGGGCTTGTCGTGTATCTCTTGGATTAGATGTCTCGGCATGCGAGGAGTTCAAAAATAAAATAAAATCGATTTTTTATTAAATCGATTAACGAAAATCGATTTAATTTCTTCTTTAATTTCTCTAACTACTGATACAATATTAGACATATTTTACATTAATTTAACCACCATTGTGGGTAACCACCTATTTTTTAAATTATTTTAAATAATTTATTTTTGAAGAGATAAGATTTGGCTCCGCCGGGAATCGAACCCGGGTCTTCCGCGTGACATGCGACGAAGTCGTTTCCAAACAGTGAAGAGGAAGGAAACGACTCCATGGTGTAATGGTTAGCATACCGCGCATGTCACGCGGAAGACCCGGGTTCGATTCCCGGCGGAGCCAAATCTTTTCTCTTCAAAAATAAATTATTTAAAATATTAGACATAATTTTCAACTAATCAGTTGATATAGTTTCCTTATTACACTTTTTTGAAAATTTCAAAAGTTTCAATGATTTATTAGGTACCCTCAGGACTGAAAAAAATATCAGCGAAAGTGAATATAGTTTTATGAAATACGTGTTTAGTACAATTATATACAAATGTTCGTGAGGAACCCTAAAAATTGTAGTTTTGTGAGTCGATAATGTGAAGATTTTACTAATTCTAATTTCGCAACAGATGATAATTCGTGAATAGTTTTATAAAATGGAGAAAGAGGAGGATGAACTAATTCTCAACTCTTTCCGGTAGACGGTTCATAGAGAGTCTATTTCTTTATCAACGCACTTCCTGTTGGCCTCCGAGACTCATTTTTTCTACCAAATCCTCGTTTGCATGAGATTTTGCTTTACGGTTGATGTAATCTCTGCTTTTTACTTTCCACAAACACGGGAACGACTTGTATGCTTCAATGAATTCTGCATTCCATTGTTTTTCACCCACCACTATGATAATAAACGAGTTGAGACAATAGCCGTCGAAGTGACAGGTATATACGGTTTTAATTCAATGCACATGCCTGAAATTGGAACAATGGCTTGAGCATCGTTTACACGCTCAAGCCAATTCACCAACCTCAAACCAAATTTCTGTCCGGACAGAGTTAGCACAAGCCAAATTTTTTGGCTTGCACTAACATCAAACCAGAGTTTACTCACGATTGTCACAAAAAATTGTTTGTCTACTCTATTAATATTAACTATGGTGAAAGATATAATTAACAGGAAATGATTGGTGGTGCGATCAGAATAGATAGCACAAACATGTGAGATTTACATATTTTATTGTAGTTGACGTTTCTTACCAACCTAAAATCCAAATTTTAGGTCATCAGGGCTAAAGATCTTAAGGGAATAACTATTTTTCAGGATTTTGAGAGAAACCATATTGATAAAAAATCTACAGCAAAACTGCATTATAATCGATCGAACCCAAAACGCGGAAATACACCTTTTGGGATATTTGAATTAGAAGTAAATGATATGTACATTTCTTATCATTCTAGTTTCTTGTTTTGTTTGTTTTTATCTAATTTATTTAATGTTTCACATACATTTCATATATGTTTTTGTAATTTCTCTGATTGGTTGCTTTTTTAGTTTTTCTCATTTAGCCCTTATGATGACCTAAAATTTGGTCGATTTTAGGTTGGTAAAAAACGTCGACTACAATAAAATATGTAAATCTCACATATTTGTGCTATCTATTCTGATCGCACTCCCAACCATTTCCTGTCAATTATATCTTCCACCATAGTTAATATTAATAGAGTAGCAAAACAATTTTTTCCCTGTAAGTCAAAAACCGTAATGGTTGTAATAGAAAAAAAAAAAAAACTAAAAAAAAAAGTATCATAGTTAAAGTATCCACATAATATTCAAGAAATCTGGAAAAATTGAACAAATATGAAATAAGGAATACGCACAGCAGATGGTAAGTTAATTTGTTGGAAAGAAGTGAAGATAAATCCTTCAATTTGGTCTCTTGAAAAGTTGGGATTATTGTTAATTATTGAATTATTTATTACCATATTTGTACTAATGCGGACCACATACATATATTGCTGACCGGTAAGCAGTTGATAGTCGTCAAACCCGACATGTTGTTTTCTCCTTCCTCAAGACATGTGGCCCATTAGCTCAGTTGGTTAGAGCGTCGTGCTAATAACGCGAAGGTCGCGGGTTCGATCCCCTCATGGGCCAGATAAATTTTTTTTTTCTGATTAGATAATTCTCACTTTTATCCTTCTAGATAATACGAATAATACTTTTTTTTTAAAACTTGAAGTAACGAGAAAACAATATTACAACATGTACCTATAACATACATTTTATTTAAAAAAAATTAATTCGCTATACTTATTTTGAATATTATATTTTTAATTTCACTTATCTAAATATAAAAATTTTAGCTCCGGTTTTCAACGGAACATTATTTAGAAATATTATTTTATTGAATTATTATTATTTATTTAACTATTATTATTTTATTTGGTGTAATATACTGAAAAAAATTATTTGAAATATTTTTATTAGAAAAGACTTAAGATTTGAGAATAAATAAATAAATAAAAAAAAACAAAAATAGTTATTAAAAAAAAAGGAATAATAAATAAAAACAAAGAAAAATAATAGTAATAATTAAAAAAAAAAAACGAGAAAATTTCATACATTTTATATTTAAACCACCACTCCATGTAAAATAATTATATATATTTCACTTAATAGCAATATGAAAAACTATAAAAAAAAGGCAAAGAGTCGCAAGTATAAAAACACAAACATTAAAAATCTGGTGCGTGCGCGCAACACACAACTTTCACTTACCAACTTACTTAGATAAGAAATTGACGTGTTTTGTTAAATATCATTTCCCAAAGTCACACATTTTTCTACATTCATATCTTATTTTTATTAATCGTTAAAGCCGTTTTTGAGTAAATAAAAAACCCCGTGAAAATGATACAAAATTTATTAAGTAAAGTCCCCCCTTCGGTTGATCAATTTTGATGAAATGTTGGCTATCACATATTTGGCATATACATACATCAAATACCCAGTTTGGTCACAATCGTAAAAGCCGTTTTTGAGTAAATAAAAAAAGCACGTAAAAATGATACAAAATGTATTAAGTAAAGTGCCCCCTGCGGTTTATCAATTTTGATGAAATTTTTACAGACATATCTCGGGCATATAAATAGATCAAATACTAAGTTTAATCAAAATCGTTAGAGCCGTTTTTGAGAAAATCAAAAAAACACGTGAAAATGTTACAAAATTTATTAAGTAAAGTCCCCCCTCCGGTTAATCAATTTTGATGAAATTTTTACAGTCATATCTCGGGCATATAAATACATAAAATACCCAGTTTGATCAAAATCGTTAAAGCCGATTTAGAGTAAATAAAAAAAACACGTGAAAATGTTACAAAATTTATTAAGTAAAGTCCCCCCTCCGGTTAATCAATTTTGATGAAATTTTTACAGTCATATCTCGGGCAAATAAATAGATGAAATACTCAGTTTAATCAAAATCGTTAGAGCCGTTTTTGAGAAAATCGAAAAAAACCTAAAAAGTTATTAAGTAAAGTACCCCCTCCCTTTAACTAATTTTGACGAAATTTATGCTGTCACATCGCGGGCATATACCTACACTAAATACCCAATTTCAGGATCGCACGGTTCATAGTTTTTGAGCTAGTCTGTTCACATACACACACACACACACACACACACACAGACACACACACACACAGACCATTTCGCGGGACTTGGTCATTTCGACTCAGGGGACCCCAAAACGTGTATTTCCGTTGAAAACCGGAAGTCGAATTTTTTCACGATCGCAATACTTCCACTTACTATATATTTCATATATAGGTAAGTGAAAGTAAAAATAGTTTAAATTTAAAAATCAAAAGGACGTAATAACCGAGTAGTTGACCGTCCAAATAAAATCTCAATCTAATCTAATCTAAAGATTTGAGGGAAAGAAAAAAAAAAATATTACAACATATACCTATAAAAAACATATATTTTATTTTAAAACAATATTTGAAAAAATTAATTCACTATTCTCATTTTGAATGTGATTATTTGAATTTCATCAACATATAAAATTTTTACTTTCACTTATCTAATTATAAAATTTTTATTTTCGGTTTTCAACGTATATACACGTTTTGGGATATTTGAGTTAGAAGTAAATTATGTGTTCGATTATATCTTAGTTTAGCTGTAGATTTTTTATCATTCTAGGTTCTCTCTCGTCCTGAAAAATACTTATTAATATTTTTATTTCAATAGACTTTTAGACTTGGGGTAAAGAAGAAAAATATTACCACTTAAGGGTATAACTTATATTCCATTTAAAAAAATAAAATAAATTTAACAATTTAATCCACTATACTAATTTTGAATATTATTAGATGAATTTCATCACCATATACAATTTTTACTTTCACTTATCTAAAGATGAAAATTTTAGTTCCGGTTTTCAACGGAAATAGGCGTTTGAAATGATATGTTCGATCGATTATAATGTAGTTTTGCTGTAGATTTTTTATCATTCATGTTTTTCTCTCAATTCTGAAAAATAGTCATTATTTTAAGATATTTAACCTAATAGATAAAAAGGTAATTCTATTTTTAGTAAAATTAATGTTCATTAGGATTTTTTTTTCCATATAACTTTTACTTTTTATATTATTGTACCAAATATATTTTCGATATAAGAAAAATGGATGGATAAAATGCGTTTTAATTTCATCGATGTATACTATATGATTTACATAAAAAAAAGTATTTAAATTGGAATATATTTTATTGATAATAAAAGTAGAGGTTAAAACGGGCTAATATGCCATAATAGAATTTGGTCAATCAAATGCTATAATTCGGCGATATATCGATTTAAAGATTTAAATCCATATATTTCAACATTCAAATATTCTAGCCGTGAGTTAGACTAAATCAGAAAATATAATTCTAGTTGAATTATTTGAATATACTTTTTTTTTCGTTCTAATTCCTAAAAAATAGAATATTTTTAACTTTTTTTTTTTGGATTTTTGCTTCTTCAGACAAAAGGAGCCAATGCCTGAAAAAGCTCAACAGATGATAGTACTGACTCGTTTCATTCTATAGGTATGACCCTGTTCCTAATAAACTATTTTATTTAAATTAAAGTGATGAAAGGATCCATATAAAAATTAATATAAAATAACCAGAGTGATGATAATTATATTTTTTTTTCTTACTAATAAAGAAAATCTTAAGCCTATTAATAAAAGAAGAATTATTAATAAGATGTTTTACATTTGTGGTCATCTCTCAATGTTTATTTTCTTGCCCAACAGAGATACCAAGCTTTAAACTTTTAAAATTTGGGATAATTTCAAGATTTCAAAAAATTGAAGTAAAAAAACCGTTCAAGTCCAACCCGTCCAACGAAAATCGAAAGCTTTCTCAAACTACTGATACAATATTAGACATATTTTACATTAATTTAACCACCATTGTGGGTAACCACCTATTTTTTAAATTATTTTAAATAATTTATTTTTGAAGAGAAAAGATTTGGCTCCGCCGGGAATCGAACCCGGGTCTTCCGCGTGACATGCGCGGTGTGCTAACCATTACACCACGGAGGCGTTTCCAAACGGTGCCAAACAGTGAAGAGGAAGGATTTGGCACCGTTTGGAAGCGACTCCGTGGTGTAATGGATAGCATACCGCGCATGTCACGCGGAAGACCCGGGTTCGATTCCCGGCGGAGCCAAATCTTTTCTCTTCAAAAATAAATTATTTAAAATAATTTCTTTTATTATTAAATAAAAGTTTTTACTTGTGATACTTCGGCAATGCAAGCATAATCATGGGCGGATCCAGCCGATCGGAAAGGGGGGGCTGCAGTCCTTAAGGGGGGGTGCTGCAGCCCCACAGCCCCTTATTTGGATCTGCTAATCAGCTTTTTTACCTTTATTTTTCTTTCCCACAATTAAAATTCTACTTGTTCTGCACATTATTTGTTCTTTAACTTGCTTCCTTACAATAAGGAAATTCAAATTCTATCTTAAAATGACGAAAAATTTTCCAAAGGGAGGGGCTGCAGCCCCCACAGCCCCTCCCCTGGATCCACCAATGAGCATAATACTCCAAGTCGTCTGATTTTATAATTCTCTATGTACTTGTTGAAATTTCATTTAGTTACCATGTATTAAATAATTTCCATGAAATGAACGGAACGGCTTGAATTATGAACAATGGTCTGTCATTAAAGGCGTACGGGCTGAACGTGTTTTATGAGTTGACTGAATATTTTTCTTTTTTTCTCCTCTATATGCTACTTGGTTTTTATCATGTCCCATATTTAGCCATTTCTTATTTTTAGGCGTAACGAGAGACAGTTTCTCCATATAAACAAAAACAAAGGAACTCTACAGGAAAAAAAGACAAACAAAAAAGGCCCATTTAAGCCCCCTCAGTACATTTTAATAATGATAAAGCTTACCTGATATTAAAGAACACCTTATTTTCATAAAATATGACGAATTTGATGAAAATCTTTAAAGCTGTTTTTTAAATAATCCAAAATAAACATGACGAATTTGATGAAAATCGTTAAAGCTGTTTTTGAGATAAACGAAAAAAATGTGAAAATTGGAAAAAAAGTTATGAAATAAAGTGCCCCCTCCGTTAGAACAATTTTGATGACATGTTGGCTATCAAATTTTTGGCACATACGTTCATCAAATACCCAGTTTGATCAAAATCTTTAAAGCAGTTTTTGAGTAAATAAAAAAAACATGTGAAAATGATACAAAATTTATTAAGTAAAGTCCCCCTTCCGGTTAATCAATTTTGATAAAAAATTTACAGTCATATCTATGGCATATTAATACATCAAATACTCAGTTTAATCAAAATCGTTAGAGCCGTTTTTGAGAAAATGGAAAAAATTGTAGTTTTTGAGCTAGTCTGTTCACACGCACACACAGACCATTTCGCGGGACTTGGTTATTTGGACTCAGGGGGCCCCAAGACGTGTATTTCCGTTGAAAACCGGAAGTCGAAATTTTTCACGATCGCAATACTTCCACTTACTATATATTTCATATATATGTAAGTGAAAGTAATAACGATAGTTGAATTGTTAATAGTAATGTTAATTTCTTCTAAAATATTAAACTCAAGGGTAGCTTTTAAAGTCTTTTGTAATTATGTATATAACAAATTTTTAGAAGAAGTTTTCTTGTCCAAATAAAAATTTATTATATTCTAATTGGGCTCTTGTTCACTTGAAAGCGGGATAATCTCCCGGCGCCATCGTTTGGTTCAATAGTTTGGCGCCTTTGCTCTCACTGGGCATGTCATGTCCTTCTTTTATATCTTCATACTTTATATTTATAGACATCCTCAGGGCTACAATGGAAGCAGATGAAAGACAAAGTTACATAGCTGACTTCTACACTATAGATCTACAAACTAAATATTAATTTAATCATTATTGTGGGTAACCACCTTGTTTTTAAATTGTTTAAATAATTTTTTTTTGGAGAGAAAAGATTTGGTTCAGCCGGGAACCGAACCCGGGTCTTCCCCGTGACATGCGCGGTATGCTAACCACCAGTGTCAGTGAAGAGGAAGGATTTGGCACCGTTTGGAAGCGAGCTCCGTGGTGCAGTGGTTAGCATACCTCGCATGTCACGCGGAAGACCCGGGTTCGATTCCCGGCGGAGCCAAATCTTTTCTCTTCAAAAATAAATCATTTAATATAAATTAATACAATGCCAACTAATACTAGGTTGTTACAAAAGTCCTTGTGCATATCAAGTTGTTTACATTGAGGTCTCTAATTTAATCCTTATTTAATCTCTGACGAATACAATTCTTATGTCAATGTTTACATTAACTAATCCTCTAATTATCTATGTACGCCAATTGTCCCTACCTTTCATTCAGTTTATTTAATTTCACTAGAAATGTCGGAAGAAAAATTTTTCATCCGCGGCCTTCTTAGGCATTATTGGAAAAAAGGTTTTAGTGCAAAGGCCTCAGCCGAGGAAATTTGTGCAGTGGAAGGGGAAAGTGTGGTGCATCGAAACACGGCCGCATTTTGGTTCAGGGGGTTTAATTCTGGGAATACAAGCCTTGAAGATGAACCTAGATCAGGTCGTCCTAGATCACTTCGAGCTGGTTCCAGAGGGCAGGGCTATCAACGCTGAGCTATACTGTGAACAGCTCGATAGGGTATATGAAGTTTTAAAAGTGAAATACCCCGCTTTGATTAATAGGAAGCAAGCGTTATTTCAGCAAGACAACGCCCCTGCTCATCGCTCACGATTAGTTAAAGAAAATTTTTCAGAAATGAACGGGATTAGCGTCTTGCCCCACCCTCCTTACAGCCCAGACGTCGCACCGTCTGACTATGGACTTTTCAGGTCAATGGCGCATTTTTTGAAAGGTCGGCGCTTCGAAAACTTCGATGATGTCAAATCTGGATGCGAGGAGTTCTTTGCCTAGAAAGCTGCAGAGTGGTATCAACATCAAATACAACTTTTGGCTGAAAGATGGGTTAAAGTAGTTGAAAATGATGGCCTGTATTTTGAAGAATAAATTTGATTTGTAAATTTTGAATAAAATTAATTTTGTGAACAAGGACTTTTGTAACAACCTAGTATAATGCCAAATACATATTTGGCATAATTTCCATTAATATATTACAGAGATCACTTGTTTATAATGTTATAATAGTGTAACGTTAAATAGATGAATAAAAAAATATGGTTTAAAATCCCATACCTTTCGTTGGAGTGAACTATCAGAGCACGGGTTTGGGGCTAGATTGTTCGAGCTTCATCCACGCCGTTCCACCAGCTTCCAAGAGATTCTACGACGTTCTAGGCCCTCCTTACGACTGTATTTAACACGTTTACGCCGGGCCTGTGTAATGCTGTTCGTCTATCGGGTGGTAGCTATTTCAGGGCATTATGCAGTACTGGCAATCCAACAATAATAAGATAAACAATAAAAAATACTATCCAACTAGTTATGTTGATGATACGATATTAATTGTGATCATTAAAAAATTAATGTTTATACGTTTATAAGTATAAGAATATAAATATAAATAAGTAGGTACAAATAAATATAAAAATAAATTAATTTACATTACATTTTCATTATTTTAATTTTCAGCTACATAGAAATTATTTCTACTTTCTTTACACTTTGGCTGCCATGTCACCTCAAATCGAGTAACTGTTCTCTAGTCAGAGAATTAAATATTAAAATTTTGTAGAAACGAGAGCATGACTCTCAGGTATTCTTTTTCGGCAGTCAAAGTGTTAAAGATCTAATTATTTGGCAGAGGTCGTATTCTAGTGTGAGCCACCGGTGGTACACGCCGGGGTGAACGTGTTAAGGAGCGATTGACTGGTCAGTCTTAATCTTTGTCTTGGCTGTGTAGCTCAAGCCATATGATTTGTGTTACAAAGTTATAATTTTTATAAACTGCTTTATTATTCGTGTGGTTGTTACTACAACCTATACGACTATTGTTATATTTTCGATGAATAAATATTGTTAACCCATAGAAGTGTTACAATATGAATATCTGATGTACTATGTTCAATATGATGATGCGTCATATGTTGTTTGATTGAGACTTTATGAAACTTTGGTTTGTATTTTTGTGAGGAGAGCATGACTCTCAGGTATTCTTTTTCGGCAGTCCGCTGGGAAACGAGATTTATGTATGTATATATATATAATAATAATAATAACAATAGTCTTTATTTATGTACATGTATACATTTATAATAACAGTATTTACATTTACATATACTTTTCCTTTATCGCATATGTATATAGACATTCCTTTTCATGAAGCAAATGGGTTACTACAACAATTATTAATTAATTAATTTATTATTTATATATAAGACCCGTTCGGCTCTATGCCTGCCGAATTTGGTCAAACACGTGTGCTACCAAACTACTCAGTACTAACTACTCAAAGTTACTAGTAGTACAAAATAAATGCTTGAAATTTAGAGGGTCCCTTCCTATACGTACGCCAATTATGTACATTTTTGATATTTTTGATAAATCAAAAATCCAGCAATATGTCCTGGAACTAGCAACGGATTTCTTCAATTCCTGTCACAATAGCCCACACGAGCATGTAAGATATAGTTAGTTATTCATATGATAACTCATGTTGCAAAAAACACAAGCACAAACGACTGAAACATGTGGTACTTTAACATTATAATTTTTGTCTAATGTAAAACCATATTGTAAAGAGTTTATAACAATAAGAATAATCTTTATTCAACAACATTTTACATACATATAACTGTTACATAGCTTACTCACTTGAAATCAACAAAAAACTTAAAACATGTTTTTATAACAATTGATCATATGACATTATTATGTACCATTAATATCCTTTACATCCTCCTTTCTTTGAAGCTAAGGTGAATACCGCTTTGGAGGAACTACCCTTCTTCCACTTCGCATAACGAAGTCTTCATTCCGCCTAACTGGAAGATCAGGTATCGTCTTTTCTATCTTCCGATGGGGAGTGCTAAATTCTTCACGTTTATCTCTCTTCTCATTCGGTCTCGTCTGGCACCGGTGGGACTTTGAAATAGACAGGCTTTAAAAATCTTCTATTCCTTCTGAATTGTTTACCATCGATATCCACTATATAATCTCTGTTAGTAATACCGAAATCCACCACTGTACCATATCTTCCACAATCTGGGATCCATACTCTCATCCCTTTCCTCAAAGGCTCCAAAGTCTTTGCACCATGACGTTGATCAAAATAGAATTTGCAATTTGCTTGGCTTTCCTCTAGAGTCTTCTTGTACGCGTTTAAATCTGGCCACTTCGGCTCCAATTGAGACCCCACAGTCGGCAGGGATGTCCTGATTCTTCTTACAAACAGCAATTCCGCAGGGCTGTAACCACCATCAACCGGACTATTCCTAGAGGCCAGTAGACCATCCGCGATATCAACATTCTTTTTAAGGATACATTTAGTTGTTCTAACTGCCCTTTCAGACTGGCCATTAGATTGCGAATGTTTGGGACTGGAAGTAACTAAAATGAAATTAAATTCGTTTGCAAAATCATTAAATTCCTTGCGGCGAAACTGAGTTCTGTGGAAAGATGACGATCTGCCATGCCTGTAACTAATTTCAGAAGCAAAATATCTTGGTCTATTTTGCACTCATTACAACTCCATTCACATCTATTCAGGAGCTTATATAAGTCCGTGATGTATTCATCTATCGATTCTCCTGAGACTTGAACCCTCTGAAAGAATTTGGCCCGTTCAAAAAATAAATTCTTTCGTATTGAAAAATAATCATTTAATTTATTTTTAGCTGCATCGTATTTCACTCTCTTCTCAGGCGGTAGTCCGATAGAGGTTAAAAATTCGTCTCCTTACTCACCTAAATAATAAACTAAAACATTTACCTGCTGGGACTCACTTTTTTCGGTCAATCCGGATGCTGAACGATAGACCTCAAACCTCTTGATCCATTGACCCCAATCTTGTGAGTTCCTAATTGAAAAATATTCAGGCTGCTTTACCTCAAATAGCGAATTTGAAGCCCCTTCACTTGACTTTTTTATCGCCTCCAGCTATGCTTGCGCTAACTATTCCATCGTTCAGAATTCCGCTGTCACCATGTAAAGAGTTTATAACAATAAAAATAATCTTTATTTTACATACATATAACTGTTACATAGCTTACTCACTTGAATTAAACAAAAAACTCAAAACATATGTTTTTATAACAATTGATCATATGACATTATTATGTACCATACACATATTCATTTTTCATTATAATTCAAAATGTTATTTCATTTTTGTTTTAATCATTGAATTTACTACATGTATATTAATCTAATTGTAAGTTTTTATATTTTGATTGAATTGTAATAACGTCCACAGTTACCTTATTCTTATTAATTTAAGTTAGTTTTATTTTAACTATGTCAAAAATATGGGGTTTTTTCATTTTTTTCCCCCTATTGTAATTCGCTTGCTTAATTTTAATATATGAGAAAAGGTAAATTTTGTAAGTTAAAAAAGCAAATGCTTGTAAAACTTTTATTTATATTATTTTGTTAATAAAAGTAATTCTCTCTCTCTCTCTCTCTCTCTCTCTCTCTCTCTCTCTCTCTCACTCTCTCTCTCACTCTCTCACTCTCTCTCTCTCTCTCTCTATCTCTCTCTCTCTCTCTCTCTCTCTCTCTCTCTCTCTCTCTCCTTTTCATGGGTATTAAATTCTTTAACGGAGGTTATCCGTACTTAGGTTCGCTTAGGATTGACTAATCTTCATTTTCCAGTATTTCCTGTCCTTGGCTTTTCGTGACCACAGCGTTCCTTCTACTTCTTCTTTTAGATGTCCAGCCCATTGCCATTTCATCTTCTTGACATACCTGATTACATCTGTAACCCCGGTTTCTTTCCTTATTGATTTACTACTGAATAAATTTTGTATCATTTTCACGTGTTTTTTTTTATTTACTCAAAAAAGGCTCTAACGATTTTGATCAAACTTGGTATATGATGTATGTATATGCCCGAGATACGACTGTAAAAATTTCATCAAAATTGATCAACCGGAGGGGGGACTTTATTTAATATATTTTGTATCATTTTCACGTGTACATATTTTTTATTTACTCAAAAACGGCTTTAACGATTTTGAAGAAACTGGGTATTTGATGTATGTATATACCAAATATGTAAAAGCCAACATTTCATCAAAATTGATGCAACTGAGGGGGCACTTTTTTTCCAATTTTTACCTTTCTTTCGATTATCTCAAAAACGGCTTTAACGATTTTTATCAAATTCGTTATGTTTAATGAAAATTAGGTTTTCTTTAATACCAGGTTAGCTTTATCATTATTAAAATGTTCTGAGGGGGCTTTTTTTTTTGTTTGTTTCTTTCTTTCTTATAAAGTACCTTTGTTTTTGTTTACATGGAGAAATTAACTGTCTCACGTTACGCCTGAAAATAAGAAATGGCTAAATATGAGATATGATAAAAATAAAGAAAACATAAAGAGGAGAAAAAAAGAAAAATATTCAGTCAACTCATTGAGACCACGCATGCGGAGTACGCCTTTAATGACAGACCATTGTTCATAATTAAAGCCGTTCTGTTCATTTGAGAAGAGGCAATTAACAAAACGCATTAATTTCTAATCTAAGTAAGTTGGTAAGTGAAAGTTGTGTGTTGCGAGATTATTTTCTCATGGCATTTGTTGAGGGACCATGTTTGGCATCCATAGGACATTACAGGTAGTACTAATGTTTTTAGATGCTGGCCGATATTGTTGTTCTTCATAATCATTCTTAAGCTCCAATATTTCTGCCAAGCCACAGCTGTCCTTGATTGAATCTCTGTTGATTGCCTATCTTAAAAAAGAAATCCTTTCGTCTACTATGCTTATTTCTGGAATGTCTGTTTTTGCAATGGTGACATGCGAGTTTGTAATCATTTTTGTTTTCGTAAGGTTCAACGATAATCCTTGTTGGGCACTTGTGTACATAAGCTGTTTTAGCATGGTCACAATTTCTTCTTCTTTGCTTGAAATCGATAGAACATCATCTGCGTATTTAAGTGTGCTTAGTTTTAAACGTTGACATAAATTTAAAGATCTTCAATATAGTATTGGAACTTATTCTAATAGAGATGGATTGGGAGAGATATGGAATCAATGTATATATATACAGTACCAGTCAAAAGTTTGGACTCACCCTTAGTTTTGTAAAATAAATAAATAACAACATTTTATTTATTTAACAACATAAAAACTATAATTTTATTTTTAATTTGTTTGATTGTTTCTTTAACGTCCTTTAGGGCTTCTAAGGCTAATCGGACGATGCTACAGTTGGGGTCCTAAATTTCGCCTATCCAGGTATAATTAGGATAGGGATCTTTAACGAGTACCTGACATCGTAAAGGCTCGGGACGTTCATTTTACGTCCTATACGAGGGACGGCATAGCCAAGGATTTTTTACTACAATTAAAGAAATCTAGGGCTACTTCGGAATGCGAACCCGCGACCTTTAGTATATTAGGTTGCCATGCTAAACACTACACCACTGCTGATCACTATAATTGTATTCTAAACTTAATCATATAATGTTTAAAATGTTACCTCTTGAGTTAAAATTATTTTATTAAACTTGAAGATTGTGAATTAAACACTAGTGAGTCTAAACTTTTGACTGTAACTGTATGTATATAAATATATGTAAATTCTCTATTAAATGGAATGTGAGACATAAGGAGGGAAAGTATACATCGCTTAAAGAGAGTATCGCATCCCTACATCCGAGGAGCATGAGGAGCACTTCATGATTGGATGAATCGCTTTCCCCTTTCCTCGCTCCCAACTTCTTGGACTGTTCGGATATCTGCAGACAATCTCCGAGGATCAGATAGAATCAGATCACGTTCTCTTGGGGTTAGGCAAGTTCTCCGCAACTTGTGGTGCAAAAGTTATCAGTTCTTCCTCAATTTTTTTTTGTCGATTGATTTTCCTCTTTCGGAAATATTCTTTTAATTCAATTATAAGTATCATTTTATAAAGAATTAAATATCAGGTGTAATTTTATCGTTTTAGGTAAGATAATAAAATAGCATAACAGTTTTCTATTTTTGAATCGAAACCTCATTAAAATATGTTAACGCGTTGGTGCGTACCATTTGTTTTCCTGTGCTTCGTCTGAAAGTTTCGAGGAGTTAACGATACCTTGGTGATCGCTCACAAGTAGTACCATTACCCAAGTCTTTGAAAGTATTATTGTAGCAGTGTATTGTAGTACAATTGTATCAGTATTATTATTATGTCAGTACATAAGTGTCCATAGGAAAAACACAGATATTCGCCGGAAAAAATAGAGTTAGCGACTGGATGCTCCCCACCCTAAATATCGAAAGAAAATCTGGTGCGATGCGCGCAACACAACTTTCACTTACCAACTTGGCTAGATTAGAAATTGACGAGATTTGTTAAATCGCATCCCACACACTTTTTTCTACATTCATTAACTTATTTTTGTTTATATTTGCTCTCTAAAGTACACAAAACTTTGTAATTGTTAAATAAAAGATTTTACTTGTGATAACTCGGCAATGCAAACATATTACTCCAAGTCGTCTGATTTTATAATTCTCTATGTAGTTGTTGAAAACTTCATTTAGTTACTATGAAACAAATAATTTCCATTAAATAACCAGAACATCTTTATTCATAAACAATCGTGTGTCATTAAAGTCGTACTGCGCATTTGTGGGCTAAACGTGTTTTATGAGTGTAAGGAATATTTTTCTCCTTTTTCTCCTGTATATGTTTACTTGATTTTTTTTTTATTTTCATATTAGGCATTTATTATTTTTAAGCTTAACGAGTTACGCATGGCAGTTAATTTCTCCATATAAACAAAAAAAGTTACATTATAGGAAAACCAAAAAGGCCCCTACCTTAGGTAAGCCCCCTCAGAACATTTTTTATACTGATAAAGCTGACCCGATAATAAAGAATATTTGATTCTCATTAAACATGACGAGTTTGATCAGAATAATTAAAGCCGTTTTTTGAGAAAATCGAAAAAACGTAAAAGTAGGAAAAACATTTAGTAAATTAAGTGCCCTCTCCGTTTGAACAATTTTCATAAAATTTTGGTGTGTTACCGGAACCATATTCCTAAATGAAATATCCAGTTTGAGCAAAATCGTTTTAACCGTTTTTCAGAAAATCGAAAAAAAAGTAAAAATGTGAAAAAAGTTATGAAAGATAGTGCCCCCTTCGTTTGGTAAATTTTCATGAAATTTTTGCTAAGATATCGGGGACATAAAATTACATCAAATACCCAGTTATATCAAAATCGTTAAAGCCGTTTTAGAGTTCATAGAAAAAACACTTAAAAATGAGACACAATTTATTAAGTAAAATGCCCCTTCAATTGATCAATTTTGATGAAATTTTAACTGTCACATTGCGGGCATTTACATAGGGGAGGCCCGGGCAAAGTGAATAAACACTTTCTTAGACACTGTAACAATGCTAGCGCTTTGGGTGGCTAATGCGAGAACTAGGGGTAGAAGCCGCTTCACAGGACGGAGAGATATTGGTTGTGTTTCATTTTAGTTGTGAGATAATTTGTTTAAAACGAAAAGTAGTACGGTTCTTAAAATTTGTAAGTTAAGTTTTTATATCTTTATTGTATAACCAATACAAGTGTAACAGCTTTTTTTTTTTTTTTTTTTTTTTTTTTTTTTTTTTTTTTTTTTTTTTTTTTTTTTTTTTTTTTTTTTTTTTTTTTTTTTTTTTTTTTCAAATCCCCTTAATAAATTTATTGTGTAATAAGAATACAAATGTTTTAATTATATTAGAACCTTTTACTGTAACAGTGTTACATTTTAAGTCTATCTTGTGGTTATGATAATGTTTTGTTGTTACATGTTTCTCAATGTTATTTACCTTGGAGTGATGGGGCTCACCCATATTTTGTGTTGGGAGTACCTACAATAATGATTAATCTAATTATCTTATTAACTAAAAATATCCTACTAACTTATATCCTAAAGGTTGAAAATAGAGCTGTTTTGCCAGCGAACTGGAGCCGGTGGCGAGTCAGTGTGTTGAACAGAGGGTTCGATATGGCAGGCAACGAATCCAGAAATTTTATATACCTTTTCCTGATGAATTCTGAAGTCTTTTCTAGCTCAAATATTTCATGCAGTTGTTCAGCTTTCATTTTTTTCATTGAAGTTGACCGTGTGATTTTCTTTAATATGCTGTTCTGAAATCGCTGTAAGTGTTTCAGTGTCCCATCAGTGAGGTGAGTGAAGAGAGGGGCTCCATACATAAGGGAGGGACGTAAGATGCTTTTGTAAATCATCAGCTTCAGTCTGAGTGACAGTGTCGGGGAAGTTAGGAGGTGATGAAGCCGGTAGGACTTAGTTCTTACGCACCGAACTTTATTGTATATATGGGCCGACAGTTTCATATGTCGATCCATCTTTATACCGAGGTAGACGATAGAGTGGGACACTGGCTGGGATTTCTGTGCTACTCGGAACATTTTGGGTAATCGTGATTTCTTCCCTTTCTGGAGTGCGAATACTACACAGTCTGTTTTGGATGCATTTACTTTTATGTTCAACAGCGCTAATTTCTCTATGACTGTTTGGCTAACCAACTCAGCATGTTTTAATGCGCGAGTTGGATTCATGCTCGAGCTGTAAATAGCTATGTCATCCGCGAAAGCTGCTATAGTAGCTCTTTTGTAGTTGTGTCCAATTATGTCAGCTGTGTAGATAGAGAACAGAAGAGGAGATAGGACTGCTCCCTGTGGCACACCGCAGGTAAGTGGTACAGTTCGGGAATGTTTATCCTGAACTTGAACATCTAGGCTCCTGTTTTTTAGGAACGACACTATGATAGTATAGAGCTGCTCTGGGCATTCGAGGTCTGAAAGTTTCCGGCAGAGTATGTCGTGAGATACAGAGTCGAAAGCCTTCGAACAGTCTATAGATATCATAGCTGTCGCTATGTTTCTATTGAAGTTGTCACATATTTCAGATTGCAGTTTCATTAAGGAATGTTCAGTGCTTAGTTGTGCTTGGAAACCTGTCTGTTCAAATGGGACTACAGAATGCTCGTCGCAGAAGGTCCTCAGATAATTTAGAATTATTTTTTCAAAAATTTTTCCGAGATGAGGTAAAAGACTAATGGGCCTATAATGTTCCGGGTCGTCGCCTGTTTTTGCCGGTTTTAACAATGGAAAGAGAATTGCATGTTTCCATTGTTCCGGGAAATATCTTAGTCGTAGACAGGAGTTATACAGGTTTGTCAAGTGTACTATTCCTCTTCGGGGAAGCTGTTTTAGTAAGATGGTTTGGACTCCATCATGCCCCGGTGCACGGTTACCATGGCTCCTCCTAATTATCGTTTTTAACTTTTTAGGACTTATGAACATAAAATTTTTATCCTTGGTCATACTCAGTGGGGACAGTTCTCCGACTGTTCTTGCGCTAATCTCCTTTCTGTAATGTTCTACTAGAACTTCTGCTTGCTCAAGAGGTGTAAGGAGGCGGTCTCTATCATGTAGGCGAATAGTTGAGGACTTCTTCGTGGCAGCTTTTGTCAATCTCCAAAACTTACTGACGTCACCGTGGGTCGCTAGGAGTCGATCTTGCCATAGTCCTGTCTTCCACTTTTTAATCAGGTTTTTGATTTGGGTGGTAAGTGCATTCAGTGCCCGCTTGATTTCCGTATTTTTGGATCGATACCACCTATTTTTCAGGGTTCGTCTACTTTCGATTAGCACCATTACATGAGGAGGAGGAATTCTAAGGTGCGCTGGTTTGGGTTGGAAGGTTGGGATGGCCAATGTTGCAGCATCGAGAATGACAGAGGTGAAATATTTTATGTAATGATCTATATCATCTTTTGTTTTGAGAGAGGGCACCGAATGAAGCTTTTGGTAAACTTCGGCTTGGTATTTCTTCCAATCAGCATCTCTATATTTGAATTTCTTCACCTTTGCTTGCTCCGGCCTTCCTTCAACATTATAGACAACCGGGCGGTGATCCGATGTAAGAAAGTCAAGAGCAGAGCATCCAGTAATTCGGTGGGGTTGCCTGGTAAGGAGAAGGTCAATCGTGGAAGTAGACCCTGTCCCGTAGTGACGAAATGTGTGTGTTGCCGGATGTACTACTGTAAACGCGGTTTTCACTAGATGTTTTCCTGCTCCATTCGATGATGTATTATGCCATTGAATGTGTCTAGCATTGAAATCCCCCACAAGCCAATGGTTCGTTTTCGTCGCACATATATCAAGGAGTTGTCGCATTTCTCGCAGAGATCCATGCGGCCGGCGATAAATACCTGTAATATATGTTGGCTGCTTCATAAGAACCTGGACTGTTAGGTGGCTAATTTTATTGTCGACTATACGCATCGGTGTAGGTACCTTCTTCCATGTTATACCGTGACGAATAGCTATTAAAACTTCACCGTGAGGATCGTGAGATTCATCAGTGATGACAGCGTAGCCCTTAAAGTGAGGACGGCGCTGTAGTGTGCGGGTATCTGTCAGTACTGCTATAGAGGTCTGTGTTAATCCTAGCAAGGCTTCCACTTCTTCAATCTTCGTTAATAAACCATTACAATTGAAGTTCAGAATGGAGTACGCACTCATTGTCTGGCTACATGGTTTATTACTGACTGTATTAAAGTAATAAGCTGTTGTACTAAGCCATTCATAGATTTCTCGAACTCGATTACCCAAGGTGGCGGCGCAGAATCTTGCGGATTTGCTCGATCTCGTGTTTGTGGTGGAATGTCTGTAGGAGGGTAGAAATTCATCGCAAAACTTTTTCTTGACTTAGGGGCAGGAGAAGGGTTTGGCATCGTATCTGTCGTTTCAGGTGACTTCTTTGCTTTGAGTGCTGCTTCTTCTCTTCGTTTCCTCAGCTGCTCAGTGTACTGAAGTCGATATGGGCACTGGCGATAAGAAGCGACATGTTCCCTGAGCAATTTCGACATTTTGGTTGACCTTGTCGTGGACAGTCTGTTATATTATGTGGTCCGGAACATCGCACGCACGTCTGGATGTTACCACAATAGTTCCTGGTGTGCCCGAATTTTTGACATCGATAGCATTGAGTTAGGTAGTTTCTTTGTGGTATGTATTTTTCAACGCGAAATATAACTCTGTTGATCGCCCTTATTTTTTGAATATCTTTGATTGTCACATTGGCGGGAACGGTGATTAGAATAGGAGAAAGAGTGGTTTTTGAACCGTCCGGAGATGTTTTTTGCAGCCTTCTAACATCTAAAACTCCTACCGGCGCTAAGGCCGCTTTAACATTTTCCAATTCTTCTTGGATATCGAGGCCTTTAATCATAAACCGCTGAGTTCTAGACGTTTCTTCACGGATAGCAAATGTATGGAAGTTAATATTATGTTGTGCGAGGCTTCGTAGTAGAGAAATGCGATCGTTTTCGAATTCAAGAAATATACGTATCTCCTTCCCAGTTCTGCGTATAAAATAATTTCCGATTTTTAAAGAAGTGATGAATTCTCTTATGTATGGAGTTGAGAATGTACCATGTATGACTACCGGAGGTACTTTAGGTGCTGCGTTGGGGGCAGCTTGAGTTTGAGAGTTTGATGTAGAGGGTTTGATAGAAACAGTTGATGGACTAGCTTCAGAAGGTTCAGTAGTAATATTTGTCAAGATCTGAAATTGATTAGTTGTCACTAGAGGTGCTGAGGTCTGATCTTCAGTCTTCTGGGTTTTTGCCGGTTTCTTGGGAAAGACGTATCCATCATTTGTTTGGTTTTTCCGTTTGTCCGATTTAGCTTCTAAGTCCATTTCTTCGACCACATTAAAAGTGGGATGCTCATGGGAGGGAGCAAAGGGCGCGGACCTGGAAAGTGGTGTGATAGCAGTCCCTGGGAGCAGGCCCAGCCTCGGATCGGAAGCGGGATCCAAAATAGGAGGGTCGCCACTCTCCATGGACACCGTGGTCCAGAATTACCACGCCAAAAATGCTTTATCAAATCGAAATGTATATCAAACTTTTCGAGATGATAATCCAAAGCAATAAATTAATTCGCAATGAAAAATAGATTTTTTTATTGAGTGTAACAGCTATTGCACGGTTGAGTTTAAACTGTAGTATAAGCAGATAGTTTTGGCGGGAACTGCCGATTTTTAGATTATATGGTCGTAGTCTAATTTAGTGTTTAGTTAAAATAACGCGCGCCGGGCAAAGTGAATAAGAGCAAAGTGGATAGCAGCTATTGCCCTGGTACATGCATTCGTTTTATCTGTCTAAGATCCTACGGGGAGCCTCCATTTGACGATTGGATACAGTGTGGACAGTGCAAGAATTGGGTGCATGAAGGATGTTCATCGTACTCTGGTGTCGGATCCTTTTTCTGTGATATTTGCCATGAATCATAATAATGAAAACGACACATGTATAGCATAGAAATGTGTATCTGTAATTAAACAATGTCTTCTTGAAATTTGTTTTCATTTTCCAGGTTTTATTCCTAAGCTGAAGTCTACATTCACTTTGCCGTGTAGTCCGGGCCAAGTGGATAATTGACAAAAAATAAAAAATAAAATATTTTTTAATATGTAGGATCGGCTTAACATAACTGATATTTTTATAATGAGTTGATAATATGACTCTTACTCTAATATATATATATTAAGATGTATTCATATGGTTCCAAGTATTTTAAAGAAATATTTCTCTCTTAACATATTCACTTTGCCCGGGGCTCCCCTACATAAAATAAACCTGTACCACTACAACCCATAAAGGGTCTTGGGTTCAGTACTATGTAAGGAAGAGTACTGTTTCTTGGTCAGCGGTCGTGCAAGGAGGTGATTTGACCGTGATCACGCTCAACCGCCAGGTTCTTTCCCCTCAATGGAGGGGAGGGTCTCTCGGCCCACGAAGCGAACTGTGGCGAATAATAAAGATATCATGAGCCATGTCAGATTCGAACTCGGGACTTTAAGCACAGCAGTCCACTGCCTTACCAGTGGGCTACCCCGCTCCCTACCCCTACATAAAATACCGAGATTAATCAAAAACGAAAAAAATGTAAAAATTAGACAAAATTCTTTAAATAAAGTACCACCCCCCATATGACCAATTTTGATAAAAAAATTTCTGTCACATCGCGGGCATTTACATACACCAAATACCCAATTTCAGGTTCATATGGTTAATAGTTTTTGAGGTAGTCTGTTCACACACACACAGGCCATATCGCGGGACGTGGTTATTTGAATGCAGGGGACCCCAAAATGTGTATTTCCGTTGAAAACCGGAAGTCGAAATTTTTCACGATCTCAATACTTTCCCTTAATATATATTTCATATATAGGTAAGTGAAAGTAAAAATAAAATGTCTTGTCAATAAATGGACTTACATCACCATCTGTTGGAAATTTATGGAAATTACAAATAATCACAATCAATTGTAGTAAATATTTAAAATAAGCATTTAAATTGCAGTAAAAGAAATATTGTGGTCAATAATCGAGATAAAAACTATCCTATCTTTTAAGGTGGACAAAACTACATACAATGAGCGAAATTTTATAAAGATCGGTTGAGTAGTTTCTGAGTTTACCTCCGACAAACATCTGGATACGAAATTTATATATATATATATATATATAACGATCGTATAAATCGTTTTTATGTATCGTAGAAAAACTCATAGTTCAGTCTAAAAATATTATTATTTCTGTAATATAAATTGATCCAAAATAATCCCCCTATAAAAAGAAGAATTATAAATAATCCCTGAAAAGTAGGGAATCTCGTAATAAAATTCTTTATCTTATAAAATTCTATTAATATATGCCCCCACTAAAATATAATATAATAAAAGAACAAAAAAAAAAATTAATTGGGGGAGAAAGTGTGTGTGTTCCCTCTGCAGTTAAGTACACCATTTTCAAAAATATGGCCAACTTGCTAGTTCAGGAAGTTAAGTTAAGTGAAGATAGAGTGATGAACGCACCGCATCAGATTTTCACACATAACTCCCACTTCATATTTAATTCAGTATCATTTTATCAACAAGTTATAAGTAGGACCAGGATTTTTATACAATTGCATATTTTGTTTGCGTGCTTCTTTAAATTAGCGGACCAGATATGATTACGAATTAGAGTACGCAGATCTAATTTGATTTGTCAAGTTTTATTTTGCATATTTGATGGTAATTGCATATATATGCATATATCTGATTATTTAAAAAAGTAAACATTTTATTTAGAAATAGAAAAGTAAATTCCATCTTGGAAGCTGAGATTCCTAATTTCGAACGTCGTTATTCGCGTTAAATAAGCACTTCTTCTTCGAATTAATAATTGATGAGATTCCCGACTTTCCACCTCCCTTTTTAGTAAATAAAAATATAAATCGCATCCCAGGCGATGCTGGAGAAGCTTTATAAAAAATGGAAGACGTTTTTATAAAAAAAATTCTGGGCTTAATATCCTGAAAATTATAAATAATATTTCAAACGGGGATAATTCAATTGTTTTCAATCATTTCAGGCGCTTATAAATTTCCTCCAATTAGACCAGTTGATGTCGAAAGATCATGCATATTTTGTCGTTTTTTACTGCATAAAACCCCGGGCTCTGGTTATGAGTACAAAAATTGGTCGGCGCTATTATTTTTTTTTGTTTTGTTTTCTGTTGGCGCATTAGGCCTAATAAGACCTTTGGCCGCGCAGTGTGGTCTTCTTACAAACATTTGTGTTGCTTGCGGGAGCACAGACAGCCTGGAGAGGGTAGCCCAAACCTCACGTTGCTGCAAGCCTTGGTCACAATTGGTGCAGCGGAAGACTGCCCATAGCTCCTTAACCAATCCCATTGGGGCCGATTCGGCAGTGTCCTTCCCACCGATGGCGTCAGCTCTCATGGGTTCAAGGACAGTGACAAACTGGTCTAGGTCTAAGGATTATGGTAGCTCAGAATCAGCAGGCCCCGAGGACTTATATTCTTTCCCTAAAGCATACCGTCCTTGAACCAAACCTTCGGGAGGTTACCGACATCCTGGAAAACCACACCACGATGATCGATGGGATACACGGAGAAGGTACATCACTCTTACGCCCGGTCGGTGTGAGTCGCCTCCAGTAGCATGACGGGCCTCTCATACCCGGGGGCGGGGGTAGGCTTGGACTGCGTGGCGTTCATTGGCGGGTGGTCACCCTAATGGAGCGGTCACCCATCCAAGTACTAAACACACTCGACGTTGCTTAACTTTGATTACCTATTGCAAGCGCCTTTGTCCAATCGGCCATCCAGGCTCTAGTTTTGGTTACATACATTTATTAAACTCCAGCTTAGGAGAAAACTGTGCTAGCAGATAAAATTCTTCCACGGCAGATGCAACGAAGATTATCTGCAATAATATTTGCCGGATTGAGAAGTTTTGTCAAAAATATCAGTTATGTACAATAAAATTATTGTAACGTGAAAAAATGATTTACAAGAGTTCTAGACTTTTTGTTAGAACAATTACCAACTGTTCTAGTACATGTTGGCGACTGTCCGAGAACCTTCTACATATGTAGGGAACCATCAGAAATGTTCGAATTTAGAATAAATATAAGGAGCGATGGTTACAGGAGAGTTAGTCTTTCTGTGAATAAATATGGTTATTTTTGTTTTACCGTATCGTTACAAGTTGATACTTTTTGTAACCTTCTTAATAATTTGTGTTGTTATTGTTTTCTCTGCCAGTGTCAGTTATAATTTTTGGGTATGTTTGCGAAGACCACATCCAGTTACTTTCACGACCCGACAACCAGTTACTTTTAGTAAACAGTTACTTTCAACAATCTGTAGTAGTTATGAACAGGGATAACCTTAATTTGTAATTTCAGTGATAGTAAAAATGGGTCTTTTGAAATTAGCTCAAGGAATTTCTGACAAAAACAAGGCATTTCAGTTTTTGCAAGAAAATGAAATATTGCATAGTTGTATATAACTATGTAAGCGCCTCTAAGCGCCGCCTCCCCCGACTCCCGCTACCAACCAAGCTAGGCTCTAGCTAGTTTTCGCGAACTTAAATTTTCAAACCGTAATTAATACAGCTTTTAATTCATGAGTAGTTACCTCTCGCTTAGGTAATTAGTCCAAAAATCTTTATTAGGTAAGACTAGTTATTAAATAAGAAAAGTTAAGAAAGAAAGTTAAATAAGTTTTTGAGAAAATCGAAAAAAACTTAAAAAGTTATTAAATAAAGTACCCCCTCCCTTTGAGCAAATTTGATGAAATTTTTGCTGTCACATCGCGGGTTGATACATACTCTAAATACCCAATTTCAGGTTCGCACGGTTTATAGTTTTCGAGCTAGTCTGTTCACACACACACACACACACACACACACACACACACACACACACACACACACACACACACACACACACACACACACACACACACACACACACACACACACACACACACAGACCATTTCGCGTGACTTGGTTATTTTGACTCAGGGTACCCAAAGACGTGTATTTCCGTTGAAAACCGGAAGTCGAAAATTTTCACGATCGCAATACTTCCACTTACTATATATTTCATATATAGGTAAGTGAAAGTAAAAATTAAACAACTTTAGGGTGTAAGATATTAGTTTTAAACAACAGGAGAAGGCTTGAAAATGTATATTTATATATGTATACAATAAATGATAGTTTTAAAATATGAATAACATGTCGAATTTTAGGTCTGAAGTCAAGTACTAAAATAAAGGAACTCCTTAACATTACTATTATTAACATCATTTCTTTTGATTTAAATTTAAAAAAATTCTACGAGCAACCTTTGCAGTTAAAACAGATAAGAAATGAGCGGTTTTATACAAATTTAGTCCCCGCATCGGACACAAAAAAAAATGGCTTACACAACTACTCACCTCGGGTCAAAATATCGATTTAGATAAAATAAACACCTCCCTTATTTTTCTGACACTTCTAAGATGTAACTAGAGCCAAAACAAAGGATATATCATAGTTTGGTGATCATTCAATGCCAAAGTGGTATAAATAGAATGAAATGAAAGTTGGTACGGGTCAATATGACCCGACGTGAGTAGTTAAGGGTTAATAAATGACTTTTGATGCTAAATATTATGATATAGGGGAGAGTAGCCGATATTGTACCGCCTCTTAAATCGTACCACCGCGAATTTTTATAGAATTAGTGATGCTGGAGCGATATAGCGGCGTAGGAAGAAACAATCCAGTGGTGTAACAAATGAACAACGGACCTCGTGCTGATAACTATTTTGGTTGATAATCAAGGCGAGTTTTTGCGTTTTGCCATAGATTGATGTAGTTTTCAGCTGTTAATCGTAAGGCCACTGTGATCAAATAGATAGGATCACTGTTTTTATAGTAGATGGATCCTTGAAACACAACTTATTCTCTTTATTTTGGTGGGGCAAAGCACGTTATGGGTCTCATTTTAGGTAAGAAATAATTTTTGTTTAAAAAACTCCCAGTTGCCTGTATCGTACCTCCAATGGTGCCCAAATCGTACCGGAAGAAAGTAGATGAAGTTAGTCAGAATAAGCCCACTACTTCATCTTCAGTCTCTGGAACATCATGTAGGCCTATTATAAAAGAAGTAGATGCTGAACAATGGTTTTGTGAAGTTGCTGTAACTGAGCATATGGTACAATGTTTATTATGTGAGAAGTGGGTCCATGAAAAATGTTCTGGGGTAAAGTCAAAGATAACAAATAAGTTTGTGTTAACTGTGAAGCCTAATATGATCCTGACAGAAAAATATTTATGAGAGTAGGCCTAAAAGATAGCGTAACCCACACACCTCAACGTACGACCTAGAATGTTATGTCATCGTATTGCTCTATAGCCCCTAACGATGAAGAAGGTTTCAGTTTTCATCTATAGCCTGTAAGATTGAAGAGAAAAGGAACGGAATTTTAGGCCTCTCGCACAATGTAATTAGCCTACCTTTTCGGGTTAATGAATGAAAAATTTAGTTCGAGCTGCAGACTACCAGAAAGCGCTAGGTTGCGTTTCACTCAATATTTATTCTTCATTCATCAGTTCGTAATGGTTATATATTTCTTCAGCTGTTATTTTTAAATTAATCAAAATTAAGCTACTATAATTAGTTTTTCCTTTGCGTTTTAAAATAAAATAATTATTTTATATCTCTGAAAATCAATCAATCAATGAATTAGAAAATCAATGAAATAAAAAATCAACTGAAAATCAATGAATTAGAAAATCAACTGGATTCCTTAAAAAAGTAATTTTAACATAAGAAGGCTAATTTATCAACACATGACGTTTAATCAATATATAATTTATAAGTATATTTAATGCAATTTGAGTGAACATTTTTAGTAGTACAGAGGGCGAAGAAAAACAAACATAAAAAAAATAAAGGAGATAACTTGACTGAATATAAATCAAAAATAAAAGGTTTGAAGTGTTCTTGGTATAGAATGAAAAAGAAGTTGGTTTGATTACTATGTATATGAACCTTCCAGTTGACAAAATGACTAACTCCAATTTCAGCGTGTTTTCAATAAGATGTTATCACCCCCCATACTTCAGAATAAAAAGAAATATGGTGAAAAATTGTGCCTTCATCAAATTTTTTTATTGGCTTTTTAGTAGTAGCAAGATTCGAGATATGCGATGCATATCTCGACAAATTTGCAGCCAATTTTTCATTTACCATTTTCAACCCCCATAAAGAATATAGGGTTCCTTATTTGGGGGGACTCTGCATATCTCGATCTTACTATTAATACCAAGTTAACTATAGATCCAAGATCTAACTTTCGCAAGAATCTGCTTTTTTTTTTTTGTTCGCCTTATCAGGTTTCTTAGGATTCTATTGCGGGAATCTTCAGGCCTATCGAATTTCTACAAACATAGCTTACCATAATGACAACATTAAAAAAAAAAAAATACTATCTATATAAATAAAGATGAAATTCTGTTTGTTTGTTTGTTCTTTATAGAAATCCATACCGATTGTCCTAAATTCTCCATATTTCGCTCAGTGGTTCTTTCAGACCAGGTGCGAACACCTGTCCATATTAAAATTGCCTAACTTTAGCCGATCTTCAGCTGATATTCTTTATTCTCCAAATTTCGCTTCGTGGTTCTTTCAGACCAGGTGCGAACTCCTGTTCATATTAAAATTTCATAAATTCAGCCGATCTTCAGCTGATATTCTTTATTGTTTTAAAAATCATAATGATCTCACTTTACAATGTTTTTTTACGAAATCGACCGATTTTTTTACGACAGTTTATTTTGAAAAATGAAATCCCCCCTGTGAAACCGGGATATACAGCTATAATCTATGTATATAAAGATGAAATTCTGTTTGTTCTTTATAGAAATCCATACCGTTTGTCCTAAATTCTACAAATTTCTCAGTGGTTCTTTCAGACCATGTGCGAACACTTGTCCGTATTAAAATTGCATAACTCAGCCGACCTCTAGGTATTTTCTTTATTGTTATAATAATCGTTTTGATCTCGCTATACATTGGTATTTACAAAATCGACCATTTGAGTCGATAAAAGTCTCAGTTTATAGATTTTATATATTTAAAAAATGAAATTAAAAATGGATATGCAGCTAGTTGGCATATAAATTAATAAGTGGACTGTAGAAATAAAAAATAGTGAGTTAAATAATTTTCTAGCAAATAGCAGACTACCAAAACTACAAAATTTAAAAAAAAAATTACTTAGGGACACCAGCATGCGACTTCCGCTGGCTGCACTCCTTCTACTTCTTTTCGTAATCTGGATCGCCGCCTCTTCGTTGTCCCTAAGTTTTCAAAAAACCCAATGGTTCGGGAGTACTCACAACTACTTTTAAAAAAATGGTACTCAACCAGTTGAACTCTGACAAGCACAAAGACTGACTGTGAGGAGTTTCTATATGCCATATGGGATTGAACCAAACAATTGACAATCGATACACATTGTTTTATTTTATAATATTTTAATAAAAATTATTCGCGTTGGCGCGACCAGGTATATTTTATTTATAATATCACTAGCAGACCCGGCCACGCGTCGCTGTGGCTCAATAGTTATATCCTAATATTTTTAAACAAATACAGTAATACCAATATTCATTGATAAAGATGAAAACCTTTCAGCTAATCAAAATCCAACGTGATTGAGAATAGAGCATTACACGATTTAAAAGTATTTGGTAAAGCATATAGGAAAGTTAAAGTTTTATTTAAGTTTTTACATCTCATATTTCAATGTAGTTTGATTAAAAAGAAGCTGATTGTGTATACGACTCACAGAGCTGCCAACACTATCGCCCTTTTTTTATGGATCGGTATAAACTAACTCGAAATGGCTATATTTTTCCACTAATTTTAAAAAGGATGACTGAAGTAAGTTTTGATAACCTCAGCCATTGATCTATTGATTATTGGCCTAACACTACTTCAACTTGGTATTGTTAGTTTAACAACAGGTTTAATTTTGCTCAGGGTCATGCCAATCTTGGTTAACGCGTCATATATGTCCTTTTGAAAGGCGTTTTTCTCAATTTCTTTGAGACCTCGATTTTCCAACCCTTCGGCTAATAAGTGTTCGGTAGGAGGGTGGTGTGTTGAAGCTTTTAATTTAGCAATATATTTGAGTGATAATAATACATTACATAATACAATTAAGAATTTTTATTTATTCAAGTACTAATTTGTTCAAAATGTTTTGGGTTAACCTGTTTTTTTTTTTAACACAAACCAAAGATTTGATGGTTTCCATACACGTAAGCAGGCGATACCCATTTCCCACGTGAGTTATGCCATTGCCCAAGGGAAAAACACGGATTTTCAAAATCCAAGTGGACATTGTTTGCCCTTGGGATTTTTTTATGGTCATGGCAAAAACCAAACCAATAGGATATTGAAGCCTTTTCAATTTTATTGAAAATTCTGTCGGTTCCAGGGAAATAGGTGGCAACAGGGCGATATCTCCTGTAAACCTTCCCGGCAACATTTTTCCTTCAATAACATTTCCTGTGATCGTTTTAATGACCAAACGTGTACCGTTGCACAATTGAGGTGGATTTAAGTTACGAAGAAGAATGATCGGTGAGCCAATCTTCCAACTGGAGATTGTTTGGGTGTATATCCAGGGAATTAAAAAATTCAGATGGGAAATTTACGGCTTCGTTTACATTTAGAACATTGTCAATTGATTTTGGAAGTTTATTTAATCGAAATCAACATTTTTTGCTGCCAAAATAGCACGACTACCCAGCCAATTATAGTCCTAATAATTGTTCAAAATATCAGGAAAGACACTTTATATTTCGTAGACAGTTCATTTTTCGTCTCTACAACAGTTCAGAAATTTTCTGGTAATTTGATAAATTTTGAATTTCGATGCAGCTCTATTTCACCGTTTCCAATATAGAGCAATTGTTTAAAAAATATATCTGCCGATGGATTATTTTGCTGTAGTACTCTCATATTTATGGCGGATAAATCTGAAACTTGAGGTTACCCAAATAACAATTATTCCTGTTCAGTAGAGGTGTAATAATCATTAAATGTAAAATTTAAAAAATGCCGCTGTTTGTAATCCTTTCTTAATCAACAATCATTTAAAGATAAGTAAAAAATTGTATTCTGGTGAAATTAACAACGAAATATCATTCCCAATAATAGCCTACTTTAAATTAAAGAAAGGATTAAAATCTTCGCTAACATTTCTTAAATTGTACATTTAAAGATAATTACAACTCTGCTGAACAGAAAGTAACAGCCTCTATTCGGTTGGGATTAAATTTTCTCAACTTTAAATTATTGTTGATAAAGGAGGAATTACAAATCTTCACTGACATTTTTTAAATTTTAAATTTTAGATCTCGGGATAAAAATGATAAAAAGGTTTGGTAAAATAAAAAAACACTGTATTTAAATAATAATAACAAAACGAATAATGAAAATAAAGAAACTTCTGTTAAATAAATCAACTGAAAATATAATATTAAAGTCTTAATTATGCAGTTCTTTAGCAAATCACAAAGTATCCCACAACACCTAATCAAAACACACTCTTTTTGTGAGGGAGTTTTTACGACTGGTTATCCGCAGTGTAGCCAGCTTACTAATTTTCACTAATTTTTGGCAACACTGACTTACACATTTGAGAATTTATTGTAAACTTTTCTTGATTTATTTATTCTTTAATGAAAATTAACAATAAATACAAATTTGTATTACTATTTGTCTGTGGAAAATAATAATATAGGAACAAATAACTGCACTCACATAACGCAATACAAAATTATAATAATGATAACCTGTATTACAGTAGCATGCTTATAAACAAAAACATTATGAAATCGACATATGACGCCATGTTAATAAATCGAAACACGACCTACTGTATTTACAATAATTCGCTATATAAGAATTATTTTGATCACTAATCAAGTTAAAAACTATCCGGTCCGTTAAGTTGGCCAAAACTATATACATTGAGCCAAATTTCATTAAAATCGGTTGAGTAGTTTCTGAGAAATAGAGAGACAAACATCGGGACACGAGATTTTTATATATATAAGGATTAATAAATAATCTAGGAACAATGCATCATAACTAGACCTCGGATTCCCGTACTATTGCATCTATTTATTGGTAAGTCAGAATAAAGCGAACTCAAGTTACTTATCCGAATCAAGCCTAATGAGATGTTTAAATGAAGTTTTATACTGCACGAAATTGCACGTTTTGAAGTTTTATTGCATGAAATTGCATCATTTGATATTTTGAACAAAAAAAAAAAAAAATATAACAAATCTTAATTTTCTTAAATACACATCAAAACAATAGAGGAAAAACAAATGTGAATTTCATAGGGAAAAAAAGGGAACTTGGGAGTTGTAAATAAACACGAAATTACAATTTCCTAGAACTGAGGGTTCAGTAGTTCCTGGATGTTAACATTTTGTTTCTCAATTCTCATCGTATTGTCAGCATCAAAAATATCCTGAACTCAATAGGGATGTTAGTGCAGTGTTTTGTAAATCTAGTGATAAAAACATTAGATGTGAGAGGAAATCACAAATTGATTCTCACTCTAGCACAAGTAAGTATTTAATTTTTTTTAACCCAAGAACGGTAACAGGGGTTTTGCTTTTTATCAGAGGAATTTAAAAATAAGCCTACGCACCGGACATTGCATCTAGTGATTCCATAATTTGAGTAGTATCTTTCCTTTTTTAAGATCTTCCTATTTCTAATATAATTACTGCTCACATGGGAGTATTTTACTGTTTATTCCACATATTTATGATCCTATTTTTTTTATACCGGAAATATTTTCAAAACTAGATCAATAGTATTATACAAAATATCCAAAATTCAGTGATTTCACCAAAACATATACTAAAACCAACATTATAAAAATAATTTGTAAAAATAAAATAGTTTCTATTTCAATTTACTCTCCGCTACGTATTTTTTTCCCAATGTAGCTATTTTTTGTTCACAAAAATAATTTAAAGCCTGATTTTCAAGCAATACATTTGCACAAACGTTTTGAAGTTTTAATTGCACATTTTTAAATTTTTACTGCACGGAATTCCGAGCTTTAATCATAACTAAGAAAACTAAAAATTAAAATGATAATAATTAGACACAGTACGAGTTTTGAGATCTAAGTACTTTGGGGGATAAACGGCCTTATGGCCTGTTTGTTCACACGGTTGTTTGTAGGTGCCTTTACACTCTACGAACCTCATCTCCGAAAAGGTTTCCCCTCGAACCTTGCCGTACCGGCGTTCCACGAACAGCCATTTATACCTAACGTGGCGTTAAGCGAACCAATATGGCTGACGCACCCAACGTTAGCTTATGATGATGAAGAAAAAATTTCCATTATCAATACACTTTATAATATCTGAAAAATAAAAAAATAGGAGACGAATTACAACGGCGCAATAATATCACAAACAACTCCTGTCACTTGGGAAAAACCGAATCAAAAGTGACACGAGCGCTACCCCCGAACACAGGCGAACGGATGAAGTACCTAGAACACCCGAACGGTCGACGTGAAGGCTGCTCGAGGGTGGTGTTCGAAGGTAAAGTTCGAAGTGTGTAAAGGCACCTTTACATCGCTAAACTTAACGAACCCGAAGGTTCGATGCCGACAATACAACTCCCTCCCAGAACACCTCTAACCACCGATCGGTGGCCCTATGATTTTTTATGGGAGTAAAGAGCCATTGGCTAAACCGTTCTTCGGGTAGGACGTAAAATGGAGGTCCCGAGCCTGTACGACGTCAGGTATTCGTTAAAGATCCCTATCCTAGTTACACCTGGATAGGCAAAATTTATTACTCCCACTGTAGCACCGTCCGATTAGCCTTAGCAGCGTAAAGGGACGTTATACAAACAAAATATTTAAACAAGAATTCAAGAACCCGTTCATGACTTGCTCCGTTTAAAGGTTATTTAGAGAAAACTGCCTGGTATGTCATAAATGCCCAATTTTATCCATTATTAATTGTTTCTTTAGCCATCTACTCGACAGCAATTTTATACAGTTTAAGGATAATGATGTATTCCTTGCTGGTTTATTGATATGTGCTCTGAGCATTAATTATTTATTTATGGTGATTAAAATATGCAATCGCTTATCGATCGAATCCCGCCAACAATGTTGACAAATTATTTCAAGGAAACATGAAGGTAATGTTATATCATTACGGGCAATGATTTTTACATACTATCGATATATCATCCCACATAACGAGGTATCGACTGTTAACTTTGATATATCGGTCAGTTAACTTTAATAACTGGTACAGATTATTATTGTTTAAATCAAGATATACAAAGTTTTAGCAACCCAAAATAATTAAAAAAGAAAGGTGCGTTTAACACACAACTTTCACTAACGGATCTAGTTTGAGTAAAAATCAGTATTTTGATAAATGTGTAAACGCCATTCACTAACTTCACAGTTTTTTTTTTCATATGTGTTTATTATTCTCCACAAGTTAAAGGGTATTATAATTATTGAAAACCTTAAGAGTCCTCAATACTTGTCGATTTATTATTAGGTACTTTTTTAGTTTCACCTACCTATGATGTGAAAACGTGATCAATCAATCATCGATTAACATTCAATTATGATAATCGACTCCCAGACTGATAATGTAAATATTATACAAAAGAAAATTTGACTATTAGGCAAACGGTAGTGAAATGAACAAAGGATAATTTGTTGACTGAGCAAACATTTGCGGCGACAACTAAATGTTGAGATTGTAGAAAGAGCAAGGACTCGGATACAAGATAAGATAAAACGTTTTTGGCTAATCTTTGTCCGATACCTTATCAATGGCGAATCCATGGGTGGGAGAATAGTGTGGTTAGGGCCTACGACAAATATTTAATCTATTCACATTTTATTTCAGGAATGATACAATTACATTACATTTTACCAAACCGTAAAAGTAACCCTAGTCCTTCCTGATACGAGAAAATAATCTCGTAAGTCAATTTTTAAACAATAGTATTTTCAGGTACAGGAGAATTGTCAGAAAAGACAGACGGTTTGGGTATGAGACCGGGGGTCATGCAAGAGATGACTAGCTATGAAAAAAATCAACAAATTAAAGACAGTTTGAAAATTTACGTGTGCGAAGGCTATTCAGAGCTTGAAGGGACAGAGTCTGGGAAGTGGTTGTATAGGTGGATGTATAGGTGGGGTAATGCCAAAGTTGACGTAAAAACATGTTCTGATTCATTTCTTAATTCTTCTTTATCGGTATAATTTATACTGATCACAAATAGTTTTTAATTTGAAGGGTCAGGGGGAAAAACCACGGTAGTCCACTTTTTGCTGATTTGAAACAAGTTGTGCCATCTGATAGTATAGGAAATGTACTTTCTTTTCATACTTGTTACAGTCGAGAAAAAAAAAGATAGGACACATAAAATTGATATTTTTAAATAATTTATTTTTTAAAGAGAAAAGATTTGGCTCTGCCGGGAGTCGAACACGGGTCTCCTGCGTTACATGCGAGGATGCTAACCGCTACACCACAGAGCTCGGCTCAAGGCAGAGCAAATCCTTCCTCTTCACTGATACCTACTCCCCCTATCTCACAAGTTTTGCGAGTAGTAGCGGGAGGTGGACAAATTTTGTCCAATTTATGATATTTATTGACATAAGTCAATTTTTCAAATTATTTTAATTAATCTAATCTTGATTTGTGGCTGACCACAATTTTAAATTATTTTTAAAAAACTAATTTTTGAAGAGAAAAGATTTGGCTCTGCCGGGAGTCGAACACGGGTCTCCTGCGTTACATGCGAGGATGCTAACCGCTACACCACAGAGCTCGGCTCAAGGCAGAGCAAATCCTTCCTCTTCACTGATACCTACTCCCCCTATCTCACAAGTTTTGCGAGTAGTAGCGGGAGGTGGACAAATTTTGTCCAATTTATGATATTTATTGACATAAGTCAATTTTTCAAATTATTTTAATTAATCTAATCTTGATTTGTGGCTGACCACAATTTTAAATTATTTTTAAAAAACTAATTTTTTAAGAGAAAAGATTTGGCTCTGCCGGGAGTCGAACCCGGGTCTCCTGCGTTACATGCGAGGATGCTAACCACTACACCATAGAGCTCGGCTCAAGGCAGAGCAAATCCTTCCTCTTCACTGACACCTACTCCCCCTATCTCACAAGTTTTGCGAGTAGTAGCGGGAGGTGGACAAATTTTGTCCAATTTATGATATTTATTGACATAAGTCAATTTTTTCAAATTATTTTAATTAATCTAATCTTGATTTGTGGCTGACCACAATTTTAAATTATTTTTAAATAATTTATTTTTTGAAGAGAAAAGATTTGGCTCTGCCGGGAGTCGAACCCGGGTCTCCTGCGTATCATGCGAGGATCCTAACCACTACACCATAGAGCTCGGCTCGAGGCAGAGCAAATCCTTCCTCTTCACTGACACCTACTCCCCCTATCTCACAAGTTTTGCGAGTAGTAGCGGGAGGTGGACAAATTTTGTCCAATTTATGATATTTATTGACATAAGTCAATTTTTCAAATTATTTTAATTAATCTAATCTTGATTTGTGGCTGACCACAATTTTAAATTATTTTAAAATAATTTATTTTTTGAAGAGAAAAGATTTGGCTCTGCCGGGAGTCGAACCCGGGTCTCCTGCGTTACATGCGAGGATGCTAACCACTACACCATAGAGCTCGGCTCAAGGCAGAGCAAATCCTCCCTCTTCACTGATACCTACTCCCCCTATCTCACAAGTTTTGCGAGTAGTAGCGGGAGGTGGACAAATTTTGTCCAATTTATGATATTTATTGACATAAGTCAATTTTTCAAATTATTTTAATTAATCTAATCTTGATTTGTGGCTGACCACAATTTTAAATTATTTTTAAATAATTTATTTTTTGAAGAGAAAAGATTTGGCTCTGCCGGGAGTCGAACCCTGGTCTCCTGCGTTACATGCGAGGATGCTAACCACTACACCATAGAGCTCGGCTCAAGGCAGAGCAAATCCTCCCTCTTCACTGATACCTACTCCCCCTATCTCACAAGTTTTGCGAGTAGTAGCGGGAGGTGGACAAATTTTGTCCAATTTATGATATTTATTGACATAAGTCAATTTTTTAAATTATTTTAATTAATCTAATCTTGATTTGTGGCTGACCACAATTTTAAATTATTTTTAAATAATTTATTTTTTGAAGAGAAAAGATTTGGCTCTGCCGGGAGTCGAACCCGGGTCTCCTGCGTTACATGCGAGGATGCTAACCACTACACCATAGAGCTCGGCTCAAGGCAGAGCAAATCCTTCCTCTTCACTGACACCTACTCCCCCTATCTCACAAGTTTTGCGAGTAGTAGCGGGAGGTGGACAAATTTTGTCCAATTTATGATATTTATTGACATAAGTCAATTTTTTAAATTATTTTAATTAATCTAATCTTGATTTGTGGCTGACCACAATTTTAAATTATTTTTAAATAATTTATTTTTTGAAGAGAAAAGATTTGGCTCAGCCGGGAGTCGAACCCGGGTCTCCTGCGTTACATGCGAGGATGCTAACCGCTACACCACAGAGCTCGGCTCAAGGCAGAGCAAATCCTTTCTCTTCACTGACACCTACTCCCCCTATCTCACAAGTTTTGCGAGTAGTAGCGGGAGGTGGACATATTTTGTCCAATTTATGATATTTATTGACATAAGTCAATTTTTTAAATTATTTTAATTAATCTAATCTTGATTTGTGGCTGACCACAATTTTAAATTATTTTTAAATAATTTATTTTTTAAAGAGAAAAGATTCGGCTCTGCCGGGAGTCGAACCCGGGTCTCCTGCGTTACATGCGAGGATGCTAACCGCTACACCATAGAGCTCGGCTCAAGGCAGAGCAAATCCTCCCTCTTCACTGATACCTACTCCCCCTATCTCACAAGTTTTGCGAGTAGTAGCGGGAGGTGGACAAATTTTGTCCAGTTTATGATATTTATTGACATAAGTCAATTTTTTAAATTATTTTAATTAATCTAATCTTGATTTGTGGCTGACCACAATTTTAAATTATTTTTAAATAATTTATTTTTTATAGAGAAAAGATTTGGCTCTGCCGGGAGTCGAACCCGGGTCTCCTGCGTTACATGCGAGGATGCTAACCACTACACCATAGAGCTCGGCTCAAGGCAGAGCAAATCCTTCCTCTTCACTGACACCTACTCCCCCTATCTCACAAGTTTTGCGAGTAGTAGCGGGAGGTGGACAAATTTTGTCCAATTTATGATATTTATTGACATAAGTCAATTTTTTAAATTATTTTAATTAATCTAATCTTGATTTGTGGCTGACCACAATTTTAAATTATTTTTAAATAATTTATTTTTTGAAGAGAAAAGATTTGGCTCTGCCGGGAGTCGAACACGGGTCTCCTGCGTTACATGCGAGGATGCTAACCGCTACACCACAGAGCTCGGCTCAAGGCAGAGCAAATCCTTCCTCTTCACTGATACCTACTCCCCCTATCTCACAAGTTTTGCGAGTAGTAGCGGGAGGTGGACAAATTTTGTCCAATTTATGATATTTATTGACATAAGTCAATTTTTCAAATTATTTTAATTAATCTAATCTTGATTTGTGGCTGACCACAATTTTAAATTATTTTTAAAAAACTAATTTTTTAAGAGAAAAGATTTGGCTCTGCCGGGAGTCGAACCCGGGTCTCCTGCGTTACATGCGAGGATGCTAACCACTACACCATAGAGCTCGGCTCAAGGCAGAGCAAATCCTTCCTCTTCACTGACACCTACTCCCCCTATCTCACAAGTTTTGCGAGTAGTAGCGGGAGGTGGACAAATTTTGTCCAATTTATGATATTTATTGACATAAGTCAATTTTTTAAATTATTTTAATTAATCTAATCTTGATTTGTGGCTGACCACAATTTTAAATTATTTTTAAATAATTTATTTTTTAAAGAGAAAAGATTTGGCTCTGCCGGGAGTCGAACCCGGGTCTCCTGCGTTACATGCGAGGATGCTAACCACTACACCATAGAGCTCGGCTCAAGGCAGAGCAAATCCTTCCTCTTCACTGACACCTACTCCCCCTATCTCACAAGTTTTGCGAGTAGTAGCGGGAGGTGGACAAATTTTGTCCAATTTATGATATTTATTGACATAAGTCAATTTTTTCAAATTATTTTAATTAATCTAATCTTGATTTGTGGCTGACCACAATTTTAAATTATTTTTAAATAATTTATTTTTTGAAGAGAAAAGATTTGGCTCTGCCGGGAGTCGAACCCGGGTCTCCTGCGTAACATGCGAGGATCCTAACCACTACACCATAGAGCTCGGCTCGAGGCAGAGCAAATCCTTCCTCTTCACTGACACCTACTCCCCCTATCTCACAAGTTTTGCGAGTAGTAGCGGGAGGTGGACAAATTTTGTCCAATTTATGATATTTATTGACATAAGTCAATTTTTCAAATTATTTTAATTAATCTAATCTTGATTTGTGGCTGACCACAATTTTAAATTATTTTTAAATAATTTATTTTTTGAAGAGAAAAGATTTGGCTCTGCCGGGAGTCGAACCCGGGTCTCCTGCGTTACATGCGAGGATGCTAACCACTACACCATAGAGCTCGGCTCAAGGCAGAGCAAATCCTCCCTCTTCACTGATACCTACTCCCCCTATCTCACAAGTTTTGCGAGTAGTAGCGGGAGGTGGACAAATTTTGTCCAATTTATGATATTTATTGACATAAGTCAATTTTTCAAATTATTTTAATTAATCTAATCTTGATTTGTGGCTGACCACAATTTTAAATTATTTTTAAATAATTTATTTTTTGAAGAGAAAAGATTTGGCTCTGCCGGGAGTCGAACCCGGGTCTCCTGCGTTACATGCGAGGATGCTAACCACTACACCATAGAGCTCGGCTCAAGGCAGAGCAAATCCTCCCTCTTCACTGATACCTACTCCCCCTATCTCACAAGTTTTGCGAGTAGTAGCGGGAGGTGGACAAATTTTGTCCATTTTATGATATTTATTGACATAAGTCAATTTTTCAAATTATTTTAATTAATCTAATCTTGATTTGTGGCTGACCACAATTTTAAATTATTTTTAAATAATTTATTTTTTGAAGAGAAAAGATTTGGCTCTGCCGGGAGTCGAACCCGGGTCTCCTGCGTTACATGCGAGGATGCTAACCACTACACCATAGAGCTCGGCTCAAGGCAGAGCAAATCCTCCCTCTTCACTGATACCTACTCCCCCTATCTCACAAGTTTTGCGAGTAGTAGCGGGAGGTGGACAAATTTTGTCCAATTTATGATATTTATTGACATAAGTCAATTTTTTAAATTATTTTAATTAATCTAATCTTGATTTGTGGCTGACCACAATTTTAAATTATTTTTAAATAATTTATTTTTTGAAGAGAAAAGATTTGGCTCTGCCAGGAGTCGAACCCGGGTCTCCTGCGTTACATGCGAGGATGCTAACCACTACACCATAGAGCTCGGCTCAAGGCAGAGCAAATCCTTCCTCTTCACTGACACCTACTCCCCCTATCTCACAAGTTTTGCGAGTAGTAGCGGGAGGTGGACAAATTTTGTCCAATTTATGATATTTATTGACATAAGTCAATTTTTTAAATTATTTTAATTAATCTAATCTTGATTTGTGGCTGACCACAATTTTAAATTATTTTTAAATAATTTATTTTTTGAAGAGAAAAGATTTGGCTCTGCCGGGAGTCGAACCCGGGTCTCCTGCGTTACATGCGAGGATGCTAACCGCTACACCACAGAGCTCGGCTCAAGGCAGAGCAAATCCTTTCTCTTCACTGACACCTACTCCCCCTATCTCACAAGTTTTGCGAGTAGTAGCGGGAGGTGGACATATTTTGTCCAATTTATGATATTTATTGACATAAGTCAATTTTTTAAATTATTTTAATTAATCTAATCTTGATTTGTGGCTGACCACAATTTTAAATTATTTTTAAATAATTTATTTTTTAAAGAGAAAAGATTCGGCTCTGCCGGGAGTCGAACCCGGGTCTCCTGCGTTACATGCGAGGATGCTAACCGCTACACCATAGAGCTCGGCTCAAGGCAGAGCAAATCCTCCCTCTTCACTGATACCTACTCCCCCTATCTCACAAGTTTTGCGAGTAGTAGCGGGAGGTGGACAAATTTTGTCCAGTTTATGATATTTATTGACATAAGTCAATTTTTTAAATTATTTTAATTAATCTAATCTTGATTTGTGGCTGACCACAATTTTAAATTATTTTTAAATAATTTATTTTTTATAGAGAAAAGATTTGGCTCTGCCGGGAGTCGAACCCGGGTCTCCTGCGTTACATGCGAGGATGCTAACCACTACACCATAGAGCTCGGCTCAAGGCAGAGCAAATCCTTCCTCTTCACTGACACCTACTCCCCCTATCTCACAAGTTTTGCGAGTAGTAGCGGGAGGTGGACAAATTTTGTCCAATTTATGATATTTATTGACATAAGTCAATTTTTTAAATTATTTTAATTAATCTAATCTTGATTTGTGGCTGACCACAATTTTAAATTATTTTTAAATAATTTATTTTTTGAAGAGAAAAGATTTGGCTCTGCCGGGAGTCGAACACGGGTCTCCTGCGTTACATGCGAGGATGCTAACCGCTACACCACAGAGCTCGGCTCAAGGCAGAGCAAATCCTTCCTCTTCACTGATACCTACTCCCCCTATCTCACAAGTTTTGCGAGTAGTAGCGGGAGGTGGACAAATTTTGTCCAATTTATGATATTTATTGACATAAGTCAATTTTTCAAATTATTTTAATTAATCTAATCTTGATTTGTGGCTGACCACAATTTTAAATTATTTTTAAAAAACTAATTTTTTAAGAGAAAAGATTTGGCTCTGCCGGGAGTCGAACCCGGGTCTCCTGCGTTACATGCGAGGATGCTAACCACTACACCATAGAGCTCGGCTCAAGGCAGAGCAAATCCTTCCTCTTCACTGACACCTACTCCCCCTATCTCACAAGTTTTGCGAGTAGTAGCGGGAGGTGGACAAATTTTGTCCAATTTATGATATTTATTGACATAAGTCAATTTTTTAAATTATTTTAATTAATCTAATCTTGATTTGTGGCTGACCACAATTTTAAATTATTTTTAAATAATTTATTTTTTAAAGAGAAAAGATTTGGCTCTGCCGGGAGTCGAACCCGGGTCTCCTGCGTTACATGCGAGGATGCTAACCACTACACCATAGAGCTCGGCTCAAGGCAGAGCAAATCCTTCCTCTTCACTGACACCTACTCCCCCTATCTCACAAGTTTTGCGAGTAGTAGCGGGAGGTGGACAAATTTTGTCCAATTTATGATATTTATTGACATAAGTCAATTTTTTCAAATTATTTTAATTAATCTAATCTTGATTTGTGGCTGACCACAATTTTAAATTATTTTTAAATAATTTATTTTTTGAAGAGAAAAGATTTGGCTCTGCCGGGAGTCGAACCCGGGTCTCCTGCGTAACATGCGAGGATCCTAACCACTACACCATAGAGCTCGGCTCGAGGCAGAGCAAATCCTTCCTCTTGACTGACACCTACTCCCCCTATCTCACAAGTTTTGCAAGTAGTAGCGGGAGGTGGACAAATTTTGTCCAATTTATGATATTTATTGACATAAGTCAATTTTTCAAATTATTTTAATTAATCTAATCTTGATTTGTGGCTGACCAATATTTTAAATTATTTTTAAATAATTTATTTTTTGAAGAGAAAAGATTTGGCTCTGCCGGGAGTCGAACCCGGGTCTCCTGCGTTACATGCGAGGATTCTAACCACTACACCATAGAGCTCGGCTCGAGGCAGAGCAAATCCTTCCTCTTGACTGACACCTACTCCCCCTATCTCACAAGTTTTGCGAGTAGTAGCGGGAGGTGGACAAATTTTGTCCAATTTATGATATTTATTGACATAAGTCAATTTTTTAAATTATTTTAATTAATCTAATCTTGATTTGTGGCTGACCACAATTTTAAATTATTTTTAAATAATTTATTTTTTAAAGAGAAAAGATTTGGCTCTGCCGGGAGTCGAACCCGGGTCTCCTGCGTTACATGCGAGGATGCTAACCACTACACCATAGAGCTCGGCTCAAGGCAGAGCAAATCCTTCCTCTTCACTGACACCTACTCCCCCTATCTCACAAGTTTTGCGAGTAGTAGCGGGAGGTGGACAAATTTTGTCCAATTTATGATATTTATTGACATAAGTCAATTTTTTCAAATTATTTTAATTAATCTAATCTTGATTTGTGGCTGACCACAATTTTAAATTATTTTTAAATAATTTATTTTTTGAAGAGAAAAGATTTGGCTCTGCCGGGAGTCGAACCCGGGTCTCCTGCGTAACATGCGAGGATCCTAACCACTACACCATAGAGCTCGGCTCGAGGCAGAGCAAATCCTTCCTCTTGACTGACACCTACTCCCCCTATCTCACAAGTTTTGCAAGTAGTAGCGGGAGGTGGACAAATTTTGTCCAATTTATGATATTTATTGACATAAGTCAATTTTTTAAATTATTTTAATTAATCTAATCTTGATTTGTGGCTGACCACAATTTTAAATTATTTTTAAATAATTTATTTTTTAAAGAGAAAAGATTTGGCTCTGCCGGGAGTCGAACCCGGGTCTCCTGCGTTACATGCGAGGATGCTAACCACTACACCATAGAGCTCGGCTCAAGGCAGAGCAAATCCTTCCTCTTCACTGACACCTACTCCCCCTATCTCACAAGTTTTGCGAGTAGTAGCGGGAGGTGGACAAATTTTGTCCAATTTATGATATTTATTGACATAAGTCAATTTTTTCAAATTATTTTAATTAATCTAATCTTGATTTGTGGCTGACCACAATTTTAAATTATTTTTAAATAATTTATTTTTTGAAGAGAAAAGATTTGGCTCTGCCGGGAGTCGAACCCGGGTCTCCTGCGTTACATGCGAGGATTCTAACCACTACACCATAGAGCTCGGCTCGAGGCAGAGCAAATCCTTCCTCTTGACTGACACCTACTCCCCCTATCTCACAAGTTTTGCAAGTAGTAGCGGGAGGTGGACAAATTTTGTCCAATTTATGATATTTATTGACATAAGTCAATTTTTCAAATTATTTTAATTAATCTAATCTTGATTTGTGGCTGACCAATATTTTAAATTATTTTTAAATAATTTATTTTTTGAAGAGAAAAGATTTGGCTCTGCCGGGAGTCGAACCCGGGTCTCCTGCGTTACATGCGAGGATTCTAACCACTACACCATAGAGCTCGGCTCGAGGCAGAGCAAATCCTTCCTCTTGACTGACACCTACTCCCCCTATCTCACAAGTTTTGCAAGTAGTAGCGGGAGGTGGACAAATTTTGTCCAATTTATGATATTTATTGACATAAGTCAATTTTTTAAATTATTTTAATTAATCTAATCTTGATTTGTGGCTGACCACAATTTTAAATTATTTTTAAATAATTTATTTTTTAAAGAGAAAAGATTTGGCTCTGCCGGGAGTCGAACCCGGGTCTCCTGCGTTACATGCGAGGATGCTAACCACTACACCATAGAGCTCGGCTCGAGGCAGAGCAAATCCTTCCTCTTCACTGACACCTACTCCCCCTATCTCACAAGTTTTGCGAGTAGTAGCGGGAGGTGGACAAATTTTGTCCAATTTATGATATTTATTGACATAAGTCAATTTTTTCAAATTATTTTAATTAATCTAATCTTGATTTGTGGCTGACCACAATTTTAAATTATTTTTAAATAATTTATTTTTTGAAGAGAAAAGATTTGGCTCTGCCGGGAGTCGAACCCGGGTCTCCTGCGTAACATGCGAGGATCCTAACCACTACACCATAGAGCTCGGCTCGAGGCAGAGCAAATCCTTCCTCTTGACTGACACCTACTCCCCCTATCTCACAAGTTTTGCAAGTAGTAGCGGGAGGTGGACAAATTTTGTCCAATTTATGATATTTATTGACATAAGTCAATTTTTCAAATTATTTTAATTAATCTAATCTTGATTTGTGGCTGACCAATATTTTAAATTATTTTTAAATAATTTATTTTTTGAAGAGAAAAGATTTGGCTCTGCCGGGAGTCGAACCCGGGTCTCCTGCGTTACATGCGAGGATTCTAACCACTACACCATAGAGCTCGGCTCGAGGCAGAGCAAATCCTTCCTCTTGACTGACACCTACTCCCCCTATCTCACAAGTTTTGCAAGTAGTAGCGGGAGGTGGACAAATTTTGTCCAATTTATGATATTTATTGACATAAGTCAATTTTTCAAATTATTTTAATTAATCTAATCTTGATTTGTGGCTGACCACAATTTTAAATTATTTTTAAATAATATATTTTTTGAAGAGAAAAGATTTGGCTCTGCCAGGAGTCGAACCCGGGTCTCCTGCGTTACATGCGAGGATGCTAACCACTACACCATAGAGCTCGGCTCAAGGCAGAGCAAATCCTTCCTCTTCACTGACACCTACTCCCCCTATCTCACAAGTTTTGCGAGTAGTAGCGGGAGGTGGACAAATTTTGTCCAATTTATGATATTTATTGACATAAGTCAATTTTTCAAATTATTTTAATTAATCTAATCTTGATTTGTGGCTGACCACAATTTTAAATTATTTTTAAATAATTTATTTTTTAAAGAGAAAAGATTTGGCTCTGCCGGGAGTCGAACCCGGGTCTCCTGCGTTACATGCGAGGATGCTACCCACTACACCATAGAGCTCGGCTCAAGGCAGAGCAAATCCTTCCTCTTCACTGACACCTACTCCCCCTATCTCACAAGTTTTGCGAGCAGTAGCGGGAGGTGGACAAATTTTGTCCAATTTATGATATTTATTGACATAAGTCAATTTTTTAAATTATTTTAATTAATCTAATCTTGATTTGTGGCTGACCACAATTTTAAATTATTTTTAAATAATTTATTTTTTGAAGAGAAAAGATTTGGCTCTGCCAGGAGTCGAACCCGGGTCTCCTGCGTTACATGCGAGGATGCTAACCACTACACCATAGAGCTCGGCTCAAGGCAGAGCAAATCCTTCCTCTTCACTGACGCCTACTCCCCCTATCTCACAAGTTTTGCGAGTAGTAGCGGGAGGTGGACAAATTTTGTCCAATTTATGATATTTATTGACATAAGTCAATTTTTTAAATTATTTTAATTAATCTAATCTTGATTTGTGGCTGACCACAATTTTAAATTATTTTTAAATAATTTATTTTTTGAAGAGAAAAGATTTGGCTCAGCCGGGAGTCGAACCCGGGTCTCCTGCGTTACATGCGAGGATGCTAACCGCTACACCACAGAGCTCGGCTCAAGGCAGAGCAAATCCTTTCTCTTCACTGACACCTACTCCCCCTATCTCACAAGTTTTGCGAGTAGTAGCGGGAGGTGGACATATTTTGTCCAATTTATGATATTTATTGACATAAGTCAATTTTTTAAATTATTTTAATTAATCTAATCTTGATTTGTGGCTGACCACAATTTTAAATTATTTTTAAATAATTTTTTTTTTAAAGAGAAAAGATTTGGCTCAGCCGGGAGTCGAACCCGGGTCTCCTGCGTTACATGCGAGGATGCTAACCGCTACACCACAGAGCTCGGCTCAAGGCAGAGCAAATCCTTCCTCTTCACTGATACCTACTCCCCCTATCTCACAAGTTTTGCGAGTAGTAGCGGGAGGTGGACAAATTTTGTCCAATTTATGATATTTATTGACATAAGTCAATTTTTCAAATTATTTTAATTAATCTAATCTTGATTTGTGGCTGACCACAATTTTAAATTATTTTTAAATAATTTATTTTTTAAAGAGAAAAGATTTGGCTCTGCCGGGAGTCGAACCCGGGTCTCCTGCGTTACATGCGAGGATGCTAACCACTACACCATAGAGCTCGGCTCAAGGCAGAGCAAATCCTTCCTCTTCACTGACACCTACTCCCCCTATCTCACAAGTTTTGCGAGTAGTAGCGGGAGGTGGACAAATTTTGTCCAATTTATGATATTTATTGACATAAGTCAATTTTTTAAATTATTTTAATTAATCCAATCTTGATTTGTGGCTGACCACAATTTTAAATTATTTTTAAATAATTTATTTTTTGAAGAGAAAAGATTTGGCTCTGCCAGGAGTCGAACCCGGGTCTCCTGCGTTACATGCGAGGATGCTAACCACTACACCATAGAGCTCGGCTCAAGGCAGAGCAAATCCTTCCTCTTCACTGACACCTACTCCCCCTATCTCATAAGTTTTGCGAGTAGTAGCGGGAGGTGGACAAATTTTGTCCAATTTATGATATTTATTGACATAAGTCAATTTTTTAAATTATTTTAATTAATCTAATCTTGATTTGTGGCTGACCACAATTTTAAATTATTTTTAAATAATTTATTTTTTGAAGAGAAAAGATTTGGCTCAGCCGGGAGTTGAACCCGGGTCTCCTGCGTTACATGCGAGGATGCTAACCGCTACACCATAGAGCTCGGCTCAAGGCAGAGCAAATCCTTCCTCTTCACTGACACCTACACCCCCTATCTCACAAGTTTTGCGAGTAGTAGCGGGAGGTGGACAAATTTATTCCAATTTATGATATTTATTGACATAAGTCAATTTTTTAAATTATTTTAATTAATCTAATCTTGATTTGTGGCTGACCACAATTTTAAATTATTTTTAAATAATTTATTTTTTGAAGAGAAAAGATTTGGCTCAGCCGGGAGTCGAACCCGGGTCTCCTGCGTTACATGCGAGGATGCTAACCGCTACACCACAGAGCTCGGCTCAAGGCAGAGCAAATCCTTTCTCTTCACTGACACCTACTCCCCCTATCTCACAAGTTTTGCGAGTAGTAGCGGGAGGTGGACATATTTTGTCCAATTTATGATATTTATTGACATAAGTCAATTTTTTAAATTATTTTAATTAATCTAATCTTGATTTGTGGCTGACCACAATTTTAAATTATTTTTAAATAATTTATTTTTTAAAGAGAAAAGATTCGGCTCTGCCGGGAGTCGAACCCGGGTCTCCTGCGTTACATGCGAGGATGCTAACCGCTACACCATAGAGCTCGGCTCAAGGCAGAGCAAATCCTCCCTCTTCACTGATACCTACTCCCCCTATCTCACAAGTTTTGCGAGTAGTAGCGGGAGGTGGACAAATTTTGTCCAATTTATGATATTTATTGACATAAGTCAATTTTTCAAATTATTTTAATTAATCTAATCTTGATTTGTGGCTGACCACAATTTTAAATTATTTTTAAAAAATTAATTTTTTAAGAGAAAAGATTTGGCTCTGCCGGGAGTCGAACCCGGGTCTCCTGCGTTACATGCGAGGATGCTAACCCCTACACCATAGAGCTCGGCTCAAGGCAGAGCAAATCCTCCCTCTTCACTGATACCTACTCCCCCTATCTCACAAGTTTTGCGAGTAGTAGCGGGAGGTGGACAAATTTTGTCCAATTTATGATATTTATTGACATAAGTCAATTTTTCAAATTATTTTAATTAATCTAATCTTGATTTGTGGCTGACCACAATTTTAAATTATTTTTAAAAAATTAATTTTTTAAGAGAAAAGATTTGGCTCTGCCGGGAGTCGAACCCGGGTCTCCTGCGTTACATGCGAGGATGCTAACCACTACACCATAGAGCTCGGCTCAAGGCAGAGCAAATCCTTCCTCTTCACTGACACCTACTCCCCCTATCTCACAAGTTTTGCGAGTAGTAGCGGGAGGTGGACAAATTTTGTCCAATTTATGATATTTATTGACATAAGTCAATTTTTTAAATTATTTTAATTAATCTAATCTTGATTTGTGGCTGACCACAATTTTAAATTATTTTTAAATAATTTATTTTTTAAAGAGAAAAGATTTGGCTCTGCCGGGAGTCGAACCCGGGTCTCCTGCGTTACATGCGAGGATGCTAACCACTACACCATAGAGCTCGGCTCAAGGCAGAGCAAATCCTCCCTCTTCACTGATACCTACTCCCCCTATCTCACAAGTTTTGCGAGTAGTAGCGGGAGGTGGACAAATTTTGTCCATTTTATGATATTTATTGACATAAGTCAATTTTTCAAATTATTTTAATTAATCTAATCTTGATTTGTGGCTGACCACAATTTTAAATTATTTTTAAATAATTTATTTTTTAAAGAGAAAAGATTTGGCTCTGCCGGGAGTCGAACCCGGGTCTCCTGCGTTACATGCGAGGATGCTAACCACTACACCATAGAGCTCGGCTCAAGGCAGAGCAAATCCTCCCTCTTCACTGATACCTACTCCCCCTATCTCACAAGTTTTGCGAGTAGTAGCGGGAGGTGGACAAATTTTGTCCATTTTATGATATTTATTGACATAAGTCAATTTTTTAAATTATTTTAATTAATCTAATCTTGATTTGTGGCTGACCACAATTTTAAATTATTTTTAAATAATTTATTTTTTGATGAGAAAAGATTTGGCTCTGCCGGGAGTCGAACCCGGGTCTCCTGCGTTACATGCGAGGATGCTAACCGCTACACCACAGAGCTCGGCTCAAGGCAGAGCAAATCCTTCCTCTTCACTGACACCTACTCCCCCTATCTCACAAGTTTTGCGAGTAGTAGCGGGAGGTGGACATATTTTGTCCAATTTATGATATTTATTGACATAAGTCAATTTTTTAAATTATTTTAATTAATCTAATCTTGATTTGTGGCTGACCACAATTTTAAATTATTTTTAAATAATTTATTTTTTAAAGAGAAAAGATTTGGCTCTGCCGTGAGTTGAACCCGGGTCTCCTGCGTTACATGCGAGGATGCTAACCGCTACACCACAGAGCTCGTCTCAAGGCAGAGCAAATCCTTCCTCTTCACTGATACCTACTCCCCCTATCTCACAAGTTTTGCGAGTAGTAGCGGGAGGTGGACAAATTTTGTCCAATTTATGATATTTATTGACATAAGTCAATTTTTCAAATTATTTTAATTAATCTAATCTTGATTTGTGGCTGACCACAATTTTAAATTATTTTTAAAAAATTAATTTTTTAAGAGAAAAGATTTGGCTCTGCCGGGAGTCGAACCCGGGTCTCCTGCGTTACATGCGAGGATGCTAACCACTACACCACAGAGCTCGGCTCAAGGCAGAGCAAATCCTTCCTCTTCACTGACACCTACTCCCCCTATCTCACAAGTTTTGCGAGTAGTAGCGGGAGGTGGACAAATTTTGTCCAATTTATGATATTTATTGACATAAGTCAATTTTTTAAATTATTTTAATTAATCTAATCTTGATTTGTGGCTGACCACAATTTTAAATTATTTTTAAATAATTTATTTTTTGAAGAGAAAAGATTTGGCTCTGCCAGGAGTCGAACCCGGGTCTCCTGCGTTACATGCGAGGATGCTAACCACTACACCATAGAGCTCGGCTCAAGGCAGAGCAAATCCTTCCTCTTCACTGACACCTACTCCCCCTATCTCACAAGTTTTGCGAGTAGTAGCGGGAGGTGGACAAATTTTGTCCAATTTATGATATTTATTGACATAAGTCAATTTTTCAAATTATTTTAATTAATCTAATCTTGATTTGTGGCTGACCACAATTTTAAATTATTTTTAAATAATTTATTTTTTGAAGAGAAAAGATTTGGCTCTGCCGGGAGTCGAACCCGGGTCTCCTGCGTTACATGCGAGGATGCTAACCACTACACCATAGAGCTCGGCTCAAGGCAGAGCAAATCCTCCCTCTTCACTGATACCTACTCCCCCTATCTCACAAGTTTTGCGAGTAGTAGCGGGAGGTGGACAAATTTTGTCCATTTTATGATATTTATTGACATAAGTCAATTTTTTAAATTATTTTAATTAATCTAATCTTGATTTGTGGCTGACCACAATTTTAAATTATTTTTAAATAATTTATTTTTTAAAGAGAAAAGATTTGGCTCTGCCGGGAGTCGAACCCGGGTCTCCTGCGTTACATGCGAGGATGCTAACCACTACACCATAGAGCTCGGCTCAAGGCAGAGCAAATCCTTCCTCTTCACTGACACCTACTCCCCCTATCTCACAAGTTTTGCGAGTAGTAGCGGGAGGTGGACAAATTTTGTCCAATTTATAATATTTATTGACATAAGTCAATTTTTTCAAATTATTTTAATTAATCTAATCTTGATTTGTGGCTGACCACAATTTTAAATTATTTTTAAATAATTTATTTTTTGAAGAGAAAAGATTTGGCTCTGCCGGGAGTCGAACCCGGGTCTCCGTCGTAACATGCGAGGATCCTAACCACTACACCATAGAGCTCGGCTCGAGGCAGAGCAAATAGATTAATTTACATAAAATTGATAGTTTAAAATTGATATAAGGGGGAAAAACAGCTGAAGTCCTGAGTGTCGGGGAAAGACTAACATTACCGTAAAACGGGGTGACATTGTGACTAATGGGGTGACTGTGACAAGCCTATTTTTCTACAGCTTTTGAATTTCCCACCTTAAAAAGAATCAGGTAAGGTAATTCAGTGTACCTTTCAGGTAGTCAATAATGTGCTGCAACCTACTGGCCACATATAACTTTTTTCATTCCATTTACCATGGTGCTTTATTTCATATATGTTTGATTGTTATCATTTAGTTGAAACCTTGAAATAAAGCACCATGGTAAATGGAATGAAAGCAGTTATATAGGTCCATATGTAGCCAGTAGGTTGCAGCACATTACTGATCAACTGACAAGTACACTGAATTGCCTAACCTGATTCTTTTTCAGGAGGGAAATTCAAAAACTGTAGAAAAATAGGCTTGTCACTAAGTCACCCCATTAGTCACAATGTCACCCCGTTTTACGGTAGTCCATTTCTGTGGTGTTTGAAGTGCAAATGAACAGTGGCTTTAGTTCAAGTGAAGATGAATACAAGTCTACAAAATTAACAACAACAAAAACGAATGTCTGATGACATGAAAAAACTCAGACGTTCAACTCACGAGTCAGGTGAAAACTGTTTTTGTAAACGATTTAAGAGTTTTGAAAACGTTACTTTATTTGCCAGAAACAAAATATTATCTAATTTTAATAATATGTTGTCAAGAGATGAGCAAAACGCCTTCCTTAGCGGTCTCATAACTGTTATACCTACCAATCCAAAGTCGTCGTCCCAGAACAAATTCTGAGGTTTTCATACCAAATAAATCTTCTTATGTTTATAAAGTTACAGTGAAAGTTGAGAGCAATAATGATCAAAAGAGTGATATTCAAGTTTGTTTGAAGGCTTTTTATCAATTCATGGCATTAATGAAACTCGAGTCCGGTTCATTAATAAAAGTTTAATTAATACTGGGATGGGGCCAAAAGTTCATCGCGGGTAACATAGGTAACTATCGACCTCACAAAAAGTAGACAGAATAGAGAAACAAATTTGTTTCTATTAGGAAATAGAAATAAATTTTTTACTTTCACTTACCTATATATGAAATATATAGTAAGTGGAAGTATTGCGATCGTGAAAATTTTCAACTTCCGGTTTTTAACGGAAATACACGTTTTGGGGTCCCCTGAGTCAAAATAACCAAGTCCCGCGAAATGGTCTGTGTGTGTGTGTCTGTGTCTGTGTGTGTGTGTGTGAACAGATTAGCTCAAAAACTATAAACCGTGCGAACCTGAAATTGGGTATTTAGAGTATGTATATGCCCGCGATGTGACAGCAAAAATTTCATCAAATTTGCTCAAAGGGAGGGGGTACTTTATTTAATAACTTTTTAAGTTTTTTTGATTTTCTCAAAAACAGCTCTAACGATTTTGATTAAACTAAGTATTTGATCTATTGATATGCCCGAGATATGACTGTAAAAATTTCATCAAAATTGATTAACCGGAGGGGGGACTTTACTTAATAAATTTTGTATCATTTTCACGTGTTTTTTTTATTTACTCAATAACGGTTTTTACGATTTTGATCAAACTTGGTATTTGATGTATTTATATGCCCGAGATATGACTTTAAAAATTTCATCAAAATTGATCAACAGGAGGGAGGACTTTACTTAATAAATTTTGTCCAATTTTTACCTTTTTGGTCGATTATCTCAAAAACGGCTTTAACGATTTTTATCAAATTCGTTATGTTTAATGAAAATTAGTTGTTATTTAATATCAGGTAAGCTTTGTCATTATTAAAATGTTCTGAGGGGGCTTTTTTTGTTTTTCTATAAAGTACCTTTGTTTTAGTTTATATTGGGAAATTATCCGTATCTTATCACGCTTAAAAATAAGAAACGGCTAAATATGATATATGAAGAAAATCAAGTAAACATATACAGGAGAAAAAAAGAAAAATATTCCGTCAACTCATAAAACACATAAACACGCTCACGCATGCGCCGTACGCCTTTGATGACAAACCAATGCGTTATAATTAAACTGTTCTGTTCATTTGAGAAGTGGCAATTAACAAAACGCATTAATTTCTGATCTAAGTAAGTTGGTAAGTGAAAGTTGTGTGTTGCGCGCACGCACCAGATTTTTATTTAAAGTATTATTGTTTTGTTTACCCAAAAAAGTAATAATAATTTACAGGTCACAAACAAATAAGCAGTGGACAATCGTGGTTTTTCCCGCCAACAATGAGCAGCTTGGTGATGTTTTGTTATTTCATTGGCATTTAAACTACTATTTGGTTTTAGAAATTTTGAACAGTGGTAAACAATTATCTGGGTTAGAGGAATTTGTTTTTTGAAACTAATTTTAACTTTTGGAAAATGGATGAAGGGGACCATAAACTTTAAATTTCATTTTTCTCAGAATGTACTATACTATGGACTACAGTGTTTTTTCTCCATGACCCCTCATTTGTTTCATATTGTATATTTCTTATATAAAAACACCTATTTGATAAAAATGCATTTGAAGAGTTAATTTAATCGTATTATTTTGACCCCATCATCAAACTAATAGAAGAGAATAGATAGTATACCTAAATGCACCTACTAACCGGGTTTTCGCCATAATATGACTAATATGTGACATCAATTACCATACATGTACGGTAGCTCAGTGATTAAGCGTATTTAGGCATTATTTATTTGCATTTACGCGTGGATTCATGATCTCCGCTTTGTTGGGTCCTCTACCTAATTGGAACAAAACAAATTTTCTCTTTAAGGCCCAATAAATTGGCATATAATTGTCTTGGTTATTCGCTTTTGTTTTGATTCATACATAAATATACAGGGTGTTTCGGAATTGCACGGACTATTTTAGGTACGTGTTCTCTAACACAAAATAAACAAAAAAGTTCATATTAACATATATCTCAAACTCATTTATTAAACAGATATCAAAGGTTAAAGATTTATTATTTATTTACTGCATTAAGACTGACTGTACAACGTTTAACGTGTTTAATACTAAATAAAAGGTTTTAATCACCTGATAAACAAATGAACGATAAGCAATGACAGTAGTTGCTCATCTGTTTGTCTAGTTCTGTGTGTTTTAGTGTGAGTGAATCTCGTGACACAGTTCAATTTATGATTATCATGGGAGATACCACAAATTTATTCACTTTTGATGAACAAACAGACATGCTTTAAACTTATGGCGAGGTACATACAAACGGTGCTGCTGCTGTTCGAAGATATCGTGAAAAATTTCCTAACCGAAGAATACCAAATCGTAAAACGTTTGAGGCCATTGAAAGACGTCTTAGGGATAATGGTACGCTAAAACCTATACGAGTGAACGCCGGACGACAACGATTTCGACGAACTGCAAACGTAGAAGAAAAAATACTCGATGCTGTACAGTTATCTCCTACTACTAGTACCAGAAGATTGTCACGTCGTTTCGATGTTTCCTCTACCAGCGTATGGCGAACTTTACGCGAACAACAATTATATCCATTTCACGTATCAAGTAGGCAAGATTTGTTACCACAAGATTATAACAAGCGCAGAAATTTCTCCCAGTGGTTCGACCCAGGTTAATTCGACAATGCACACGAGATCCTAACTTCCTGAACTGCATTTTGGTTACTGATGAATCTTGCTTTACAAGAAACGGGATTCTTAATTTTCGAAATACCCATACTTGGGCCGAAGAAAACCCTCATACGACTGCTGTTGGACATTACCAACATACATTCTCTTTAAATGTCTGGTGTGGTCTTCTAAGCGACAAAATCATCGGCCCCTTCTTTTTGCCACCAAGGCTGTCAGGTATATCTTACTTGCATTTTTTGCAAAATAATCTGCATGATATTCTAGAAGATATTCCGCTAGGCATTAGGCAAAGGCTGTGGTTTATGCATGACGGTGCTCCAGCTCACTTTTCTCATAGTGTCACTGATTATTTAAATGCAACTTATGGAGACCGATGGGTTGGTCGAAACGGACCTGTTAAATGGCCACCACGATCTCCGGATTTAACGCCATTAGATTATTTTGTGTGGGGCTGGATGAAGTCTATGGTTTATTCTGCGGCAGTTGACACGCAAGAAGAGCTAAGAAATCGGATCATGGAAGCCGCAGTAACTATCAACCACCATCCTGATGCTATACGAAGAGCCAGAGAAGCATGGATTCGTCGTGCTGAATGTTGCATTCAACAAAACGGAGGCGCCTTTGAACATTTACTCAAAATGTTGTAATAATAATAAATAAATAGTAATAATAAATCTTTAGCTTTGATATCTGTTTAATAAATGAGTTTGAGATACATGTTAATATGAACTTTTTTGTTTATTTTGTGTTAGAGAACACGTACCTAAAATAGTGCCGTGCGATTCCGAAACACCCTGTATAAATAGGTTCTTTTATTTCTACTAGGTTATAAGAGTTATCAACCTCAGTAAATGGTGGGGCTCTTCTAGGAAAGACCGCCCTATTTAAGTCAAAGATTAATAACCATGCTTTTCAAACCTGTCTTCCATCGTTCAACTATGATGTTCTAGAAACCACACGTGTGACCTCTCATCACCACTCTGTTAACTATTTAACAATTTACATCCTAACGAAGGGAATATTATCTTACATCGTTATCCGAGGTCCACAAGCTTTGTTACAGCGGAGATATCTATTACCGCCCTTAAACCCGAAACAGTAGACTATGATCGATGTAAAGCTATAAACGTTAAGCCGGCTCACAGTGGAGGATTTCGCTTTAAAAAAATTGGCCCAAATTCAAGAAAAATATATTTTCTTATAAAACCATGCCTATATTTGTTTTATAATTAGGTAGATATGTGATCCACAAGGCCAGCTACCAGAACTAGGCTAGCTATATCTTTGTTTCTCCATGTATATACACTAAATGTTTGAAATAGGAATGCGGACTTCATAGAATAATATCGGAAAAATATCGACTTTATAGAACCGATTTTTTCTCAACATCCATGTTTTAACAAAACAAAAATTGCTTTAACATTGATGTTTGGTAAAAACCAAGATTATTACTTTCACTCACCTGTATATGAAATATTTAGTAAGGGAAAGTATTTTGATCATGAAAAATTTCACGTGTTTTTTTCATTTACTCAAAAACTGGTTTTTTAGTGTATTTATATTCCCGCGGTGTGACAGCCTAAATTTCATTCCCCGTATTATCATTGATGAAATTAAAACTTTTTTTTAACAATAAACAAATTTATTTTACTTAAGAGATTAAATACGTGATGCTCAAATTATTTAAAGGTGTGAAAAAATATGGTATAAGGTAATATTTAATTAATTATATTTTAGTTTAGAAACTTAGGCTCCCTAATAAATTTCTCAAAAATATAAAGTGATTTTAGAGAAACAGTATTAGTTCTCGACTTGCAAAAAGGAATAAGAGATAAACTTTACTATGAGTCACAAATACATCTCCAATTGATTCATATTCACGGTATATTTACATAAAGCAAATTGCAATAAAAAAAACAAAAACAACCAAGCTTAAAAATAACTCGACTGTTGATGAAATTAGGTCCCTTAAAAAAATAAATAAAATAAGCGATAATGAATCGAAAAGTACCCAGAGTGCATTACAATTTTTGCATTACAGATATATTATAACTTATATAGATATACAAATATAAGCATATAAATGTGGAAATGTGTGGCGTTTACACATTATCGAAACACATCAATTACTAATCTGAGTATTTTCTTAAGTGAAAGTTGTGTTGCGCACTTCGCACCAGATTTTTAACTCGGTAACTTTACTTTTTAATATATGACAGCCAAAATTTTATTAACCGTATTATGAAAATACGGAAATATGTATAGTAGAGGTGAGAGAAAATCAAATGTTCTTCAATTACGATAGGTTAAATGATGGTCAGGATTTTCAGTTTACAATGATTTTATTATGGTAAGCCAACGTTTCGATCCAACTTGTGGATCTTCATCAGGGCTAAAAGAAAACAAATATATGAGTATCTATGCTAGAGGGTGACAATAAATGGATGCATTACAGAACTGATAATAATATAAAAGATGGTGTATACATGAAGAAAAGGTTGGATCGAAACATTGGCTTACCATAATAAAATCATTGTAAACTGAAATCCTGACCATCATTTAACCTATCGTAATTGAAGAACAGTTGACCATCTCTCATCTCTACTATTTAAATATATAATTTACTTACAGTACCAGTCAAAAGTTTAGACTCGCTTGTATTTAATTCACAATCTTCAAGTTTAAAAAAAGTAATTGTAACTTAAAGAGATTACGTTTAAAGATTATATGATTGTTTCGAATACAATCTATATAAATAAGGATGAAATTCTGTTTGTTTGTTTTTATGTTTGTTCTTTATAGAAATACATACCGGTTCTCCTAAATTCTCCAAATTTCGCTCAGTGGTTCTTCGGTACTATGTATTGTGGATGCTGTCATGATAATAAAAGTAAATTGAATTAATAAATTAATATCAAAATATGTAAAGTACTGTATAAGGTCAACCCGGTGGTCAGTTTTACCTGAAGGCGGCTAGGTCATGGAAATACCGCCTTGTAAGTTATTGGGGCCATAAACCTTCTGTTAGAAATTCAAAATAAGCAAAGCATAAGACCGACAATGCTGCCGACAAACATCCAGGGAAATACCTAGGAAGATTGTTAGAGAAATTTGTGGCCATAAACCCTGGTTTTGCCGCGGCAAAGAGGCTGATGGGAAACACGGTAAATATAGAAAGGAAGGGAAATTTTAGGCAGCCAGCCAATCAGAAGAAGTCTGAAACCAACCAATCAGGAGAAATCTGCACTGTCTGAAGAGAGTGGGGGAAAGAAGACTTATACGGAGGAGAGAGAAGTTTGAGGAGGAGTCGAGTAGAGAGTTCGGAAAAGGAGAGTTCGGAGGAGAGAGAGGTCGGGTAGTGTGCCAAGAGGGCGAGAGTGGAACGAGAAGGGCAGAGGACCAGATAGATAGGAGTAGCAGAGTCCAGATAGCCAGACAGGCTCAGAAGGGATGCTGTGCTGAGTCTGAGAGAGCGTCAGAGATGGCAGGGACTGATACAGCAGATAGGCCAAAGAGTGCCCACCAGATAAGGTTAATACATATACAGTACTATTGTGTGGTCAGTATTTATTAAATGTTAAATTGCCAGTCAGCATCCATGAACTAATTTGTGTCAGTAAAATATCTTTATATGATATATTAAAGGGGGTATAAATAATTTACGTTATTGGTAATAGTAACATGGTAAACCTCAGGTTTATTAAAATTAAAAATAGAATTGGTAAACACGTCACCTTTGGAAAAGTATCCAATATACAATTGATACATATTCAATATATTAATTTCATATATTAACTTGATATAAGCTGTTAATGGTAACAACCACCCGCCTTCGAAAGGCGGGAGACCAGGAACCTAGCAACCAGGTGCGAACACCTGTCCATATTAAAATTGCATAACTTCAGCCAATCTCTGGATATATTACTTATTGTTACAAAAATCGCTATGATCTCGCTTTACATTACTTTGTTACGAAATGAACCGTTCTATTAAAAAAAAAATTCATTTCTGTCCTAACGAACTTTTCTTGACCCACTGCTTTTTTAAGTGTTTTTAAGTTCCTGGGGAAACCGGGATATAAAGCTAGTTATAAATAAATTAAATATAAAATTATAGTTGTTACGTTGTCCAATAAATAAAATATTGTTATTTATTTATTTTACAAAATCTGAGGGCGAGTCTAAACGTTTGACTGGTACTGTACATTCTCAAAGTTTTCTTCTTTTTTTTTTTATAATTTATTCTTAGATTTTTTATAAAAATTTATATTTACAAAAACTTTGCATTATTCAAACCTGAAAAACCAACTGTAAAAAGCTTAAATCTATTAAAACATCTATCTATTAAAGAAAACAGAACCTTTGTATGAGAATCGTTAACAACTATCCCCGCTACACGAAAATATCTACCATACTCAAAGACCTAGATCTGCCCACAATCGAACAATTTGTCCTGTCACATACCTCCAAGTATTTCAGTAACACAACAGCCTCTACAAACCCATTAATACAAGAAATAGGAAACTATGACAAAAACTCACTCAAACGCTACACTCACAACGAATTAAACATATATTAAATAATTTATTTTTGAAGATAAAATATTTGGCTCCGCCGGGAATCGAAACCGGGTCCTACGCGCGACATGCGCGGAAGGCCAACCATTACACCACGGAAGTGCCTTCAAAGGGTGCCAAATCCTTCCTCTTTACTGAAACCTCTCCCACGATCTCGCAAGTTTTGCGAATATTTACGGGAGATGGACCTTCGTCAATTTTTTAAATTATTTTATATTAATTTAACCTATAGGTGGTTACCCACAATGATGGTTAAATTAATACTAACATATATTATTAAACTAATCATTTCTGATGTCTCTATTTCTTCCATGTTTATGTATTAAGTTAATTTGTTCATTTGTATTAAGTTTTTTACTTTTTACTTTTAGTTTATTTTTATTTTTTGTAGGTTTTTCCTACTGTCAAACTCAACATTATCCTTATTTATTTTTGCATTATTACTAAATAATCATTAAACGAATATAAGTTGTTGATTTTAAGGACGATATATCCGAAATCATGTATAAATTTGAATGTATGTATGTTGTGAAATTTGATGATAATAAAAACTTTTATCTCTCTCTCTCTCTCATTATTCCAAGAAAATTTTCGTTTACTAATGGCTAATATAATTATATGTTGGCAAAATAGGATTTGCACTGGCAAGTCTTAATAAGATTAAGAATAAGGTTTTTGAAAACTCAATTTAAACTGAAAAGGTCAGTTAAGAGCTTTCAAATAAATCGAATTCTCTTAAACAAAAAAAATAACATAATAAGTTAATTTTCTAATTTGTCAGCCTTATTCCGATACGTTTATGGATGTTGAATGTAAATGTGAGGAACCCTGAAGATAATTGCAAGGCATGCACCGTAGGCGTCACTGCCACCGAAATCGATAGCCTAGATTATGTAGGCTGTGCTACAGTACTTCCTCTGTGGTGGATACCTGCTTAGAAATTATCTACAACTTCCATATATCTCCCTCCCTCCCTTTTTAATTTAAGTGGACTTTAGAGAGCAAATACAAAAAAAAAAAAAAAAATCTGGTACGATGCGCGCAACACTCAAAATTTACTTACCAATTTACTTTGATTAGAAATTGGACCTGTTTTATTAAATGCCATTTCTCAAAGTCACACAATTTTCCACATTCATTAACTTATTTTTGTTTGTATTTGTTCTTTAAAGTACTGTATTATTATTAAATCTAATGATTCGGAAATGCAAGCATAATACCCCAAGTCGTATATAGTTTCCATTAACAAATAATTTCCATTAAGTGAACAGAACATCTTTAATTATAAAGCATTGGTCTGTCGTTAAAGGCCGTGTCTTATGAGTTTTTATGATAACGGAATATATTGCTTTTTTTCTCCTGAACTTAACTTGATATTTTACATATTTCATATTTAGTCATTTCTTATTTTTAGGCGAAACGAGAGACAGATGATTTCTCCAAATAAAGAAAAACAATAGTTTTTTTATAGGAAAACAAAGAAGGCCCCTTCCCCATTTAAGCCCCCTCAGAATATTTTAATAATGATAAAGCTTACCTCATTTTAAAGAATACTGGATTTCTTCATATAAAGAAAAACAAAGGTATTTTATAGGAAAACAAAAAAGGCACCTTTCCCATTTAAGCCCCCTCAGAACATTTTAATAATGATAAAGCTTACCTGATATTAAAGAATACTTGATTCTCACTAAACAAGACGAGTTTATTAAAAATCGGTGAAGCTATTGTTGAGAAAATTAAAAAAAAAGGTAAATATGGGGAAAAAAAATTATGATATAAAGTAAATGAGTGTGGAAAAATGTGAGAATTTGTGGAATGGAATATTTATCAAAATAGGTCAATTTTTGACCTAAGTAAGTTTATTAATGAATGTAGTATGTTCCATGTATGTATGCACCAGATTTTTAAATTCAAATTCAAATAGTAATAGAATTTTTTCGGAAAAAATAATATCGATTTCAAACCCTGTTTCATATCAAACATTTACTCAACTATAGAAATCCGGAGTGGAAAAGTTTTGGAAGAAGAAAATATTCGCTGTTGACAGAGTATGCAAAGTTTATGGGATCTAAGTCACGATTATGTCTCCTCGGCTCCGGCGTGTTTTCTCTGCTCGGTTCGCTCTAAAGTGAAGTTCTTTTTTATATTATATCAAATACCGGTACTTGTGAGTTTCATTGGCTGATTGCAAGCTACCCTCAGGCTCAGTAACCTACACCTCGCTGTCTTTAATGTTCATTAATACCAAATTTAACTAAAAATAACAAATTAGGAAAGGAAATATCATGGTATGAAATGCTAATAAGAACGCTTGTACATATTGGGCCGTTTGCCCAACTAATTATGTTCGGTATTGTTTGCCAGAACTTACGTACAAATCCAAACGGTGTAAAACCGTCACCAAATTTTATTCAAACACCAAATTAGAAGGCCGTTATCACGGGCATCAAATTATCGTCTTTTCTATATCCGCGCATGCAATTCCCAGGTAAATTAAATGTTGTAGAGTTATAGATATTTACATTTATGACATGTTCTGTAAAGCAGACCTTACACTTTCAATAATATTAACAATCCAGTATGGTATTGACAATAATACTGATCCTGTAAGGTGAAAATTTGAGTATTGATGGCAATAATAATAATAATAGTCTTTATTTATATACATATATACATTTATAGTAACAGTATTTACCAGGGATCGAATTAAACAGTTAACTCTTTTCATTTAAAAGTAAAAGTTTAACTTTTATTAAAATGTGTTGATCGATAAAAGTATATTTTTAACTTTTACTTTTATTATCATATGGTCTTTCAAAACAGTTATTTCATAACTTTTATTTTCAAACCTAAATGCATCATGCATTTAAAAACCAGTAATGCATGATTTACCGATTTAATTGAATAAATTGAATAATTGAAATGAGGGTGTATCCTTATATTTTCAGATTATTAGAATTTGAAACATTATAAGTTTAAAGTTTTGGTTGTGGGGGGAAATGTGGGGGGGGGGATGAGGGCGGTGCTAACATTAATTTAAATATTTACTGATTTCATTGAAATGAGGAGTATTAACATGTTTTCAGATACGTGAAAATCGAAAATATTTTCAAATTTAATTTCAGCGGGAGGGGGGGGGGGGCGCCTCAAAAAAAGCCCTACTGGCCATACTAGAAGAATAGCGATAATAGTATAGTTTTTTTTTTTCTTTTAAACTGGTCTTAAATCAATTGAAATGCCCATATTACCAAGTTTCTTAGTTGAAGCATAAAAAAATTACAAGTAAGGAATTATCCAAAAAAGTTAATCCCCCCCCTCTCCCAAGAAATCCATATTATCATTACTTTCCATACATTACTTTCAAAAACACCCCCCAGGATATCATGATGAAATTCCTGAATGTCAAAGATAATAGAAAAGTATAATTGTTTGATATTTTTTAATCCTCCCCCCAAGAAATTCACAGTGAACAGTTCTTTCAAAAACACCCCCCAGGATATCATGATTAAATTCCTTAATGTCAAGGATATTAGAAAAGTATAATTGTTTGATATTTTTGAATTCCCCCCCCCCCCCCCCCAAGAAATTCATAGTGGACATTTCTGTCAAAAGTACCTCCCAGGATATCATGATTAAATTCCTTAATATGAAAGAAATTTGATAATTATAATTTATTTATCGCATAATACATGGATATTTTTTTAGTATGAGAGTATTACCTTGTAAATTTTGAAATAGATATTTTTTTTATAATTTTTTAAGTTTTGTGTTAGAGGTAATAAGTAAAGGTTTAGCTTTTACTTTTTTTTAGATTTATAAAAGTTTTAAAACAGTTAAAACTTTTTTGAGCTAGAACTTTTATTTAACAGTTTTGAAAAAACTTTTATCGCTCAGAGGTTATTAATAAAAGTTTTTTTATAACAGTTATTTTTATACTTTTTCTCAATAAGTTATAACTGTTTCAATCCCTGGTATTTACATTTACATGTAATTTTCTTTTATCGCACATGTATATAGACCTTCCTTTTCAGGAGTTGTTAAAGTCCTTAACGGGGACTATCCGTACTTTGTGTTCGCTAATTTTCATTTTCCAGTATTCCCTGTCCTTGGCTTTTCGTTCCTTCCACCTTCCTTACCTCGCCTACCCATCTTCTTCTTTGCCTCCCTCGGTTCCTTTTCATATCTAAGGGGATCCACTCTGTGAGTTTCTTGGCCCAGTTTTCGTCATTCTTCCTCATTAGATGCTCAGCCCATTGCCATTTTATCTTCTTGATATGCCTGATTACGTCTGTAACCCCGGTTTCTTTCCTTATTGATTTACTACTGAGCTTTTGGCTTCTTTTTATGCCTCGCATGCTCCTCTCCATTGCTCTTTGGCATGTTTGAATTTTTTTCTCATGGCATTTGTTGAGGGACCATGTTTGGCATCCATAAGTCTTAGCAGGTAATATACAGCTATCGAAAGCTAATGTTTTTAGGGGCTGGTTGATATTATTATTCTTCATTATCATTCTTAAGCTCCAATATTTCCGCCAAGCCACAGCTGTCCTTGTTTGAATCTCTGTTGCTTGTCTATCTTTAAAAGAGATCCTTTGCCATAGATATGTGATTTCGTCTACTATGCTTATTTCTGGAATGTCTGTTTTTGCTATGGTGATATGCGAGTTAGTAATTATTTTTGTCTTTGCGAGGTTCAGCGATAATCCGTGTTGGGCACTTGTGTGCATAAGCTGTTTTAGCATGGTCACTATTTCCTCTTCTTTGCTTGAAATCAATAGCACATCATCTGCGTATTTAAGTGTGCTTAGTTTTACACCGTTGATATTGATGCCATATCTCTCCCAATCCATCTCCTTTAGAATAAGTTCCAGTACTATATTGAAGATCTGTGGTGATAATGTATCCCCTTGCCTGACTCCTCTCTTAATTGGAATCTCCTTGCCTTTCCTGTCGCTAGATATAAATGCTTTATTATCGGTATATAATTCTGTTATTATAGAAATATATTTTTCCTCGATACCTATCGACTTGAGAGCTGTCGTAATGCTGCTATGATATATGCTATCAAAAGCTTTGGAGAAGTCAACAAATCCAAGGTAGACGTTTAAATTATATTCCTTGCTTTTTTCTATAAGTTGGTTTACAGCGTGTAAATGATCAATTGTAGACGTGCCTTTCCTAAAGCCTGCTTGGTCCAGAGGTAAATGTTCGTCTATTGTTTTTGTCAATCTAGTTTGGATGATTTTTGTAAAGAATTTCCCTATTGTGGCGCCTAATGATATTGGTCTGTAATTTTGATGGCAATAGTGAAACGAAATTGACGTAAATCTAGATATTCTGATTTCGTAGCGTCAATATCCAAAAGTGGAGGGATATTTATGGTGGGAGGGAGCGCATCTTGACTTCTCGCAATCGGGGGCATCATAAGGTCGGCACGGCCTACTTACAACATTTATTATATCTAGTGAAGAAGTTCTGTACTATGCCATACTGATATGATATTTGGGAAATTATTTAAAACATTTATTTTCATCTTGTCCCGTAGGATATAAGCAAGAATTTCACACGTTTCAATTATTGTTGCAGGTGACATGATGACAGAGAATTTCAAATCTTCAAAAGTTCTACCTGTAGCTAAGTACCTTAGGGTTGTTACGTTAAAAAAAAAAATTAATTGGTTATAAATAAATAAAACAATCGTAACAAAGAAGGTGGTAGATCAGTGGAGACGGGCGGGTTCTTAACTGACTAGTGATTAAAAAAAATTGAAATAAATTAAGGGGCGCCACGCTATTTATTTTAAGGAAATAGCGAAAACCTAAAGCAATCTGAATAAAATAAAAAAAAAATAATTTAAATTTAATAAGTGAAGATTACCTTAAAATCTCGGAGAGGGCTGTACATAAAATACAATTTGCGATTTACACTTATGAACTACTTAATGGTAAGTTAAAAAGAAATTGAACAAAACAAATTAAACTCAAATAAAAAAACTTTTAATTAACACAATCTTTACACTACGATATTGAAAATAAAATTTACTCACAATTTCTGTAGTCAGGCCTGATCAAAATCTAACTCTATTCACACAACTAGAAACAATTTAAACTTATAACTATACATTAAAAAAAAAAAAAACAAGGTTTAACAAAGAAATTAAAAGAAAAATATCTCCAGTCTGTTTTCTTAACTCGCCTGTCTTCTCGTAGCTTTGTTGCCAGTAGCCACTCGGCTTGGCGATTCTCGTCACCGGAATCTCTCCCGTGAACGCCACTATTCTTCAATTCTCTGATATTTAGCGGTATAGACCACAACTACGTTAAACACTAAAACAGTCTCATTTTATCATCACTCGTCGAACGCTAGCGAACATCTGCTGTATTTTCCTTCGTTCTTTGTTAAAAAAAACAAATGCCTTAATAACAGCTGTTTTTCAATTAATGTATAGTTGCTAATCTCTCTTTAAAAGGGAAGCATTCCCTCATGTGTGTGTTCTGCCTTCTCAAGAATGGTTCATGCATTTTTCATAATTTTATAAACGTCCTTTCTTTCATTCTGAAATTATTATTAAAATCTTCTGTATCTGTCAGTCTGATTTCCTTCAGCAGTCTCATATGAGAATATTCTTCACGTTTTTTCTACCAATCTTACATCCATCGATTTTTTGAGCTCATCGAATACTTCCGATAGCCATAATTATGGCTACACACGCTTTCTTTCGATTGGCCATGTTCAAACACTAAATGTCACGAAAAATCACTTCGAAAGACCTTTTCTGAATGTTGGAAACAAACGTCCTGAGATAATTTATTGATATAATTATTGTCAATAATATTGACTGTCTAACAAGGGGACCACCTTACATTTCCCTCTCCGATTTTGATGAAATTTTTTTTGGTGTTTCTGCATCGAAAATAAGTCGACACGTGTCCGGCCGTTCCATTGAATCGGCCATCTGGACTGAGAAATTAAATATTTTATGACCAAAAATCGTTAAAATTGGCTTTCACAAAACAGTCATTGCTCCATTCTACCTGAACCAATTTTAATGAAACTTTCAGGGATTCTTCTACTTAAAAATTTGACACGTGTATCGGGATTTGTCACAATTCACCCTAATAAGGCCAGAGCGTCACATCAACACAATTTACTAACTTAAGCCTCAACTTTGATGTGATTCTCTGGCCTTACTAGGGTGAATTGCGAAAAATCCCGATACACGAGTCTAATATATTTTCAAGTAGAAGAATCCCTGAAAGTTTCATTAAAACTGGTTAAGGTAGAATGGAGCAATGACTGTTTTGTGAAAGCCAATTTTAACGATTTTTGAACCTAAAATATTTAATTTCTCGGTCCAGATGGCCCATTCAATGGAACGTGTCAACTTATTTTCGATGCAGAATAACCAAAAAAAATTTCGTCAAAATCAGAGAGGGAAATGTTACGTGGTCCCCTTGTAAGATGTGGCGATATTGACGGTGGACCTTCAAGGCTAAACGACAGTATTGACAATTCTGATATTGACTTAAGAGGTCGTACAGATCTTTTAGTTGACTCATGTTTCTGGAACATGTTCACGTGCAACAAATGAGAAGAACAGTAAACGATTTACCTTAAACCTATTTCCCTACCTGTGACAGCTACCGCGCGCGGGACTACAGACGTCTTTGTTTGATAATATTTTTTTTCTAATCTTCATATTGTATAAATTGACTTTGTCCTTATTACTCTTTGTATAGACCTACCAGGCGATGACCTACGATCTGTTTATTGACCGAATTACTGCCTTCTAAATATAAGCACAATGATCTCAATTTGAAACCGATTGGAACAGGTTCAGAGGTCACAATCGTGACGGAGACACCTCCAATTGCTCGCTAAATATATCGTGATATATTGGGGTCAATTCGTTGCTTTGTTCCTGCCCGCTACGTTTGACTATCATGGCTACTGCTAAATGGGTGATTCTCATTTAATTTGACCATTTAACTTTTGTAGAAATTGATTTTTGGGTTTAAAAAAATTCAACTTATGAATAAAATTTGATCTGAATATCATCAATAAGATGTTCAAGAAAACAAAGTTGAACAAAGTTTGTCAGTTCGTTCAGTCATAGTATTTTTTATTATTTTTTCAACTCAAAAATTAGTCAAGTGAAGAGCGTTTCTGTATTTTTATTTACTTGTTTTTTGTAATGTTTTTCTTTCTTTTTTTATTCTCTCTCACTCTCGTCACTCCATATCACGGCGTAAAAACTCGTTTGTAAGGCATCGAATCTTGTTTTCCAATTACTTGTACAATAATTACTAGGCTATCGTCTATTCCTACTCCTTTACTTGCTACTAGTTGGCCTATGAATAAGTCGTTCTGTCAAGGCTTAGGTTTTTCGTCGGATATTTACAGCTCATTGATCATCTCGTTGTGAAATATATCTGATTTTGCTGCACAGTTTTTACTCAGTTCAGTATCAGCGATTCACCTATAAGTAATTTGTTAGCTGCTTTACATGTAGGACAAATTCAAAGACTGAGCACTATTTTCACATGCTGAGTAGACTGAATAGTTCAACAAGCTGCCATTTTGCTTATTTTCTTTCTTTAGTCCAACCTCTCTTTTTTATTAAGAATATATTTTCCATTATGTCCTTAGTTTATTTTTTCTGTTCTCTATTGCTCCTTTCTACAGCTTGTTAAAATGGTTATACAAAAGAAATGACATATCTCGGACATATAAATACATCAAATACCCAGTTTGATCAAAATCTTTAAAGCCGTTTTTAAGTAAATAAAAAAAAACACGTGAAAATGATACAAAATTTATTAAGTAAAGTCCCCCCTCCGGTTAATCAATTTTGATGAAATTTTAATAGTCATATCTCGGGCATATACATACATCGAATACCCAGTTTCTTCAAAATCGTTAAAGCCGTTTTTGAGTAAATAAAAAATATGTAAACGTGATAATGGTACAAAATTTATTAAGTAAAGTCCCCCCTTCGGTTGATCAATTTTGATGAAATTTTTACAGTCGTATCTCGAGCATATACATACATCATATACCCAGTTTGATCAAAATCGTTAAAGCCGTTTTTGAGTAAATAAAAAAAACACGTGAAAATGATACAAAATTTATTAAGTAAAGTGCCCCCTCCGGTTGAACAATTTTGATGAAATGTTGGCTATCACAACTTTGGCATATAGATACACCAAATACCGAGTTTAATTAAATTCGTTAGAACCGTTTTTGAGAAAATCGGAAAAAATCTAAGAATTAGACAAAATTCTTTAAATAAAGTACCCCCTCCGTTTGACCAATTTTGATGAAATTTTTGCTGTCACATCGCGGGCATATACATACACTAAATACCCAATTTCTGGTCTGTGCGGTTTATAGTTTTTGAGCTAGTCTGTTCACATACACACACACACACAGACCATTTCGTGGAACTTGGTTAATTGGACTCAGGGGACCCCAAAACGTCTATTTCCGTTGAAAACCGGAAGTCGAATTTTTTCACGATCGCAATACTTCCACTTACTATATAGTTCATATATAGGTAAGTGAAAGTAAAAATACCTGAGGAAAAGAGTCATACAATGAGACATATTGGCGCTTGGCTTCATCCATTTTTAGCCTCCATCATCGAGCTCAATATACTGCCTCGTTTAGGTGTTCCTGGAGCTCTTGTAAAGCTTTAGTGTTATCTTTGTTTGAAGTCAGGATAGCTGAGTCATCAGCGAATGTAGCCAATAAGGTTTCCGGATGTTGGGGAATGTCTGAGCACTATACATATATATTAAATATATTAATTAAGTATATTAAATAATGTATGTGCTATGACTAGGGGCAATATTGCAGTGGGCGCTACTTTGGGCATTTGCGCGAGAGCTAAGATCCAATCTTGGTCAACATGGCAGAAGTTAAATAATGCGTGCGTTATGAATACGCTCCTATATGGTGCGCAGGTCTGGGGGCTCCGATATGCAAATCACTTAGAGCGGGTTAATACGAACTTCTATAAGCGCCTTCTACATTTATCGAGATGCACACCAGGGTATATAGTAGGGCTAGAAACAGGAAAACTACTCATTAGTTATTATATTCTGAGATCTGCTATTAAATGGTTGCTCACGATACTACTAATGGACCAAAATAGACTTCCGAAAATATATAAATACGAATATAAATATATAAATAAAATATAAATACGATGAGCTATTACTGAATACCCAAGCAGGACTAAATTCCTCTATAAAATATAATTCGTACTTGCAGTTGCAAAATGTCTGAAGAAAATCGGCGAAGAAGAACTAGTTTTTACCAAAGAACCGTATTCAATAAAACAAAAAACAGGTGCAATTCTATCAAAATTCCAGTTATATCTCCATAATGCCGATCTAGAAGCTTTAAGTAAATCACTATTCAACCCATTTTATAAAAATATCGCCCCTAAATCGCAATTAACAGCAGCCTATATTAGATCCAATTCCAATATTAATATCATCCGTTTAATAGCACAGCTCAGAACTGCAAATAACCACCATATTAGATTCAGCCACAAGAATAACTTCATAGAAATTACGCCATCTTCAATCTGCCCTATCTGCAATATGAAAACAGAAGAAAACCTCATCCGCATACTCTGCATTTGTCCTCAATATAATAGCGCAAGAAAGTACTTTTTCCCAAATATCACCACGACAAACTTCATTAATATACTCGACCCAGAATCAAAGGATGAAACTACAAAACTGTCTAATTTCGCATCTACTATACTTAAAATAAGGACATTCTACTTAGAAGAATAAATGGAACTGTTAAATTATACATCACTGAAATTATATTAATAACCTTTATTTCATTGTAAAATTTATTGTTAGCATATCCTATTTCTTTTCTTTTTTGTCTTTTGTATATTGTAATTATTATCTCAAAGTAGAACAGAATCCCTTGTATAGGGCCATGCCCTTAAAACATGTAAATAATAAATAAAAAAATTAAAATAATGTCGGACCCAAGACACTTCATATCAGCCTTTTGTAAAATCCCTTGTGCCTCCACATGGCTTTCCACTCTAAAGAAATTCTCCTCATTATTTCGTTCCAATGGCCAGAGGTGCTATTTTTTTGGCCCAGAGAGATAAACTCATCTATGCTTTCAATGGGACATTCCAACGCTCCATAACTTTAAATTAATTTTGATTATTTCAAATTGACACGTTAACTGCGACGAGGGGTCATTTGACCCCATGCGGTGGCTTCCTTTACTGCGAGCCATTAAACGTGTATTTGTCGTTAACTGCGATGCTTGTCACGCATCCTGTTTTAATATTTTTGAGATTTTTTATTTTTTTTTTTTATAATGCACTTATAATACTACTCATATATCGAAAAAAAATGTAAGGGGTCACTTGACCCCTTGTCGCATTATAGTTTAAATGTTTTCCTAAATGCGGCAAAGGGTCAAATGACCCCTTGGTCTTTTAATGCTCATTACACTTCATCTTACTATTGTTTTAGCATATTATATCAAATATTAATGAATATGTAAATAAAAAATATTTTTTCTATTTCCGTAAATGTTTGAAAGCGGTGAAAGCGACAGTAATTTACCGTGAATCACATTTATTTAAGGGTGAATCACAGATTCACCTTCCTTTCTTGTTCTTCGACTGATTCTACTTAGTATTGTTGACACCTGAGCTCTCGTTTATTTGTCTCGATTTAGTAAATAATTTCGATACGTATTCACGTGGTAAGAAACTTGCCGATTTAGCCCTTTCACAGCGGAATTCAACTTCAAGCGAAGATGAAGGAACTAGTTCAAGTTTTGAAGATAGTTATGATTCATATAAGGAAGAAATGTTCGGGCTGTTGTGAAAAGCTAAGAACAGCTATGAGCAGTGCAGAAGCCCAAAAAAAGGTGAAGAAGGTCCGGACATACTATGACGACTGTGCCGACAACCGTCTCTTTGCTTGCAGTGCTTCAATGATAAACATTATAAAATGTAGTTTTCACGTGTTTTTTTTTTAATAATTTAATTTGTAATATTTAGGTTTATTTTTTTAAATACCCAAGAGTTACACCTATGTTCACTTATGTATAATTAAAACATACGTTTGGTTTTATTGTTGATATCTGAATTCTTCCTTTCAGACAATTAAGTAAATTAAAACCATATAGCATACATTTTATGATTGAACTTAAAAGGAAAGAAAAAAATGGTACTTGTCTAATATACGACCGCCACTCCAAAAAATCGATTTTTTAACCTTGATAATTTACTTTGATACAATCGAATATAGTATGTGTAACCTTCTTTAGGTTATTTGTGTTATTTGTTTTCGTATGGATAATGCAATTGATTAATTAAAAATAAAATAAGATTTAACCAAACAAACTTACTTAATTATTATTATCATTATTATTATTAAATACATGAAAATCAATATATCTTGTAAAATTGTTTGAAATAAACATTTTTCCTCTCCAACTTTTTTTCTCCACATAAACTCGGCTAAATAGGATTTTAAGAACTTTCTGTTTGTACCTCGTCTTTTCTTATTTCCCCATTTAACACTGCCCCATAACCTTTTGATATTTTGGGTATGTTGAAGTGATACAGAATCCACAAAATTATATTGATGGTTAACTGTAACATGTTCGTATCCTTCAATATATATACTATTATATGCTTTCCAGGAATCACTGATTATTATGGATCCAGGGCGTAATTTTTGTATAATTATCGGTAACCTTAAGTACCTGTAACCTTAGATAACAAAATACAGTTTATTCTATGAACATATGTTACAATAGAAATTGTTGGATAATCGAAGAATCGATTTTTCGGAGTGGCGGTCGTATATTAGACAAGTACCAAAAAAATTACTGTTAGTATAACACAGATGTTTTGGAAAAAATAAGTAATAAAAAAATATATTCAGAAGCAACAGAATTCAATCCTGCTTCTGTTACGAATTCTTGTACGTCAGGAATTTGTAAAAAAAATGGATTTCACTTTAAAACATTCATCAATGTTTACAGAGAGTTAATTTTAATGTCTAAGGGACAAGGGGTCAATCAGCCCCTTGACGCAGTTTAGCGGTGTGGTAGCATGGGGTCATTCGACCCCTCGTCGCAGTTAACGAAAATCCCAGTTTATTTGCTTCGCAGCTAACGTGTTAATCTTTAGGCCATTATTTTGGGTTCTTTGTTCATTTCTTGAAACATTTCCAAACCTTCTTCTATCGATAAGACCACGTAAACAGTGGATAAATAATGTAAAGAAAAAGATGGGCGGTCACGGACTTAGGGAAGAGGAGACGAAGGACAGGAAGGTGTCGAGGAAGAGACTCAAGAGGACGAGAAGAAATCCTTTTTGTTATTATTATCTTGCCGCAACAACTCGTCGACGAGTCCTGGCCTCCTTCACCAGCTTCCTCCAGTCGTCTCTGATCTGTGTCCAGCTCCTGACTCCCAGGATATCTCTAGCTTCTCCATCAGGCCACCTGAGTTTCTGTCTCCCCCTTCTTCTAGTGCCATGGAGGGGGTCAGTCAGTAACTTTTTAGGGATTGCCTCGTCGTCCATTCTAGCCACGTAGCCAGCCCATCGCAGTCTTCCCAGCTTCATTGTCAGAACGACATCTTTTTAATTAGAAAAAGAAGAAAGAAGAAATTAACTCGATGATCTATTTGCGAAATTTACTTCATTCAAATAAATAAATTATTCTGTAATCACAATGCCTCCAAAGGTCTCTTACCATTCATCCAGTGACTTATTTTGTATCATTATATTTTTATATATCCATCTTGTTTATCTTTTTTAAATTTTCGATTAACACACCGCTTTGTATTTTGTGTGTATGTACATTTCATCTTATTTACTTAGGCTTCGTTACTACAGACCATTGTAACCTCCTTATATGTTCACCTATGCTTTATATATTTCTCTACATTACCTCAGATATCCCATTTTAAGTTTTGTCTCGTTTTCATTTATTACTTTCATCATGGCCTTACTATAATTTTTAAATTCAACAAAAATATGTTTATGATAGGTTAAATGATGGTCAGGATTTTCAGTTACAATGATATTTATTATGGTAAGCCAACGTTTCGATCCAACTTGTGGATCTTCATCAGGGCTAAAAGAAAACAAATATATGAGTATCTATGCTAGAGGGTGACAATAAATGGATACATTACAGAACTGCTAATAATATAAAAGATGGTGTATACATGAATATTAAAATAAGGGGCTGGTTAACAAGATAAAATAGAATCTGATATTTACCTACTGAGTCCAGGTGGATACTAAGACTAAAGGTAAAAATAAGGTGAGAGGTAGTGGTAGGGGGTTAGTTTGCCGACTTCAAAGGTTTATGGCGGGAAAATCCAACGCTTTTGAAGTGAAGGCACATGACAACTGAGTGAACAAAAATATTTAAAAACTAACAAAATATATGGTACTGTATACAAATAGTTGTGTCTGGACTGAATAATAACATAAAAATGAGATAATACATAATGTAACAATGCATACAAATTTGGAAAATATACAGAAAGAAGCATACAATACAAAAAATAATAATAGTACAAGAGGTACAGAGATAATTGCAGGTACCTATGAAATCAAAACTAGGATTTGAGGATGCGGAAGATGTTAGAATAAGTGGATGAAATTATCTCTTTATCTGTTTTGTGATTTACCGGGTTATTTGTTTCTAGATGGATGAAAATGGATTCTGAGAGGAGACGTTTGTCGTGGTTAGATACAGTTGCTAATATGGAGGGGTTCTCAAAGTCGAAGGAATGGTTGTGGGCATTGGCATGTTCTGCTAATTTAGATGTAGACGAATTACGCGTGGAAATACTATATTTATTTTGATAAATACGTTTTTTTAAATAATTTTTTTTTTTATATTTTTTTATTTTTTGGACAGTTGACCATCTCTCATCTCTACTAGTGAAAATATGTTTATGTTAATTTAATCTAACTTGTATAATTTTGTTTAATGTTTCACACACATTTGTATCTGTTTATTTAAATTATCTGATTGGTTGTTTTTTTTCTCATTTAGCCCTGATGATGACCTATAATTTGGGTCGAAACTTTGTCTAGAATAAAATATGTAAATATCACATATTTGTACTTATTATTTTGACCGCACCCCCAACCAATTCCTATTCATTATATCTATGGTCAACTATCTTAAACCATCAAATAAATAAATATAAAAGTTTAGTATAATAGATAGATTGGTCAATATATCCATATATCCAAGAACAAATAGCCATCTTGCCCTGAAGATGGACGAAATTGTCAGAAACGTTGGCGTTATACTATTTTTATGTAATGTTTAAATATATGATATTATTAGAAGATGACATTCACCAATCTATCTATTATATAATTCATGATCTTCCTTTATAAAATTTATACTTGTGATTATGTGATTATATTATAGTTTAGTAATTATTATTACTAGACCTTCATAAAAAATACAAAAAAAAAAAAAAAAATTGCCCTGAAACTGTGAATACACAATGAGACAAACCAATTAATTCTGTTCCAATTTCTTCCAGGCTCTGTTGACAATCCGGGATCCACTTTTCCCCCCTCCCAGTTGTGAGTAAAGTACGAAATCTATTTGGAAACGTTTATTTAGATTCATGAATTAATACGACACGTTTTCGGGATTAATGTTGTAAATAAATCGTGAAAAATTTTGTTAATACACTTCCCATTAGAATAGGGGTGTGCCAACACTGTAACCCTCTCTGACGCGCCCCCCCCCCCCACCCCCATTTTTATCTCTACACTATCCTGCCTTCAACACGTGTTTCAAAATAAAACACATAATTTTATATATATATAAAAATGTCGTGTCTCGAAACTACTCAACCGATCTTTATCAAATTAATTTTCTTTCTTTTTTTATATTAATCTAATCTTAATCTGTGGGTGACCACCTTTTTTAAATTATTTTTAAATAATTTATTTTTTGAAGAGAAATGATTTGGCTCCGCCGGGAGTCGAACCCGGGTCTCCCGCGTAATATGCGCTGATGCTAACCACTACACCACAGAGCTCGGCTCCAAGTAGAGCCAATCCTTCCTCTTCACTGATACATACTACCCGATCACGCAAATTTTGCGAGTAACGGGAGGTGGACAATTTTTGTCCTATTTATGGCATTTATTGACGTACGTCAATTTTTAAATTATTTTATATTAATCTGTGGGTGACCACCTTTTTTAAATTATTTTTAAATAATTTATTTTTTGAAGAGAAAAGATTCCTTTTTTTAGGTTGGGTAAGCAATCAATAGCCAAATCTACTTTTTCCGGATTGGACTTGAAAAATCCGTGTTTTTGCCATGGTCAATTATGCGTTGCCTTTTCACGTGTGGGGTGAAACATTAAATCTAAAAGTTTTAGCAAAAGACAAGTTAACCAACATCATTTTGCCCCTATTAAGTAGCACTACAATAAATAGAAATTGTGAATTCTAATAATAAAAGAAAAATCTAAATTATTATTATATTATAATTATTATTAAAGCTCGGAATTCCGTGCAGTAAACATTTGAAAACGTGCAATAAAAACTTCAAAACGTGCATTAAAAATTTCAAAACGTGCAAAAACATGCAATAAAAATGTATTGCTTGAATATCAGGCAATTAATTATTCTTGTGAACCAAAAATAGCTTCTTTGGAAAAAAAATAGTAGCGGAGAGTAAATTGAAATAGAAACTCTTTTATTTTTCCAGATTATTTTTATAATATTGGTTTTAGTATAGATTTTGGAAAAATTGGAACATAAAATATTTACTGAGAGTAGTAACAGCAAGGTGTGGATTACAGAGTAAAATATTGGCGTGTGAGCTGTAATTACATATATTGGAAATAGGAAGATCTTAAAAAAGGAAAGATACTACTCAAATTATGGAATCACTAGGCGCAATATTCGGTGCGTAGGCTTATTTATAAATCACTCTGGTGACAGGCACTACCACTGTTACCGTTCTGGGGTTAAAAAAAATTAGTTACTTACTTGTGCTACTGTGGGCATCAATTTGTGATTTCCTCTCACATCCAATATTTTTATCACAAGATTTACAGAACACTACACTACCATCCATCCCTATTGAGTTCAGGATATTTTTCAATCCATCCCGCGGTTTTCGAAGACATACTTGCTCCCCTTTTAGGCATTTTTAGTAAGAATATACTCGAAAGAGGCTAGTTTGGTAGTTACAGAACGATCGGAATTGAGAAACAAATGAAAACATCCAAGAACCCCTGAAACCGAAATCGGAAGTATTTGTTGGTTTACATCTCCCAAGTTCCCTTTCTATCTTATTCGTATTTATTTTTCCAATTAAACTTCAATACGTGCCATAAACCCTAAAGCGTGCAATTTCGTGCAGGATAAAATTTGATTAAAACATCCCATTAGGCTTGATTCGGATAAGTAACTTGAGTTCGTTCTATTCCGACTTTCCAAAAAAAAAAAGATGTAATTTCACTGGAATCCGATCCCTAATTATTATTATTATTGTAGAGGTGAGGGATAGTCAACTATTAATCTTTACAATGGGTGAAATGATGGTCAGGATTTGGAGTTTGAAATTTTTTTATTTTTTAAAGCCAACGTTTCGATCCACAAGTTGGATCGAAATGTTGGCTTTTGAAAATAAAATTCTTTTCAAACTCCAAATCCTGACCATCATTTCACATATCGTATTATTATTCAATTTAAGTTTCTCAATATGCAAATGTTGCCGACTGATCATAATTTAACAAAACCAACAAGTATTGCATCGTAAAATGACACGTAAAATGAAACTGCTCATTGTATGCTAATACCAATAACATAGCAAACCGTTCAATGACGGAGTAACGGACATCAGGAAAAAAAAAAACCAACAGAACTGATTTGTGGAAACCTTTCGAAATTACCCCATACCCTTGTAAATTATGTTCTTCAGTCCAAATAGAGAGTCAACATTTTATTCCTTCCATTATTCATTTCTCCTTAACAAAGATAATAAATTCCCTCCGAACAGACCTATTCCAATTAGAATTTGAATAAAAGATAAAAACGATTTGATTTATATCGAGGCACTTAGTAGGTGTTGAAATGCATAACCGTGCAATAAATTTGAATACTTTAATCTGACGCGAGGATTTAAACAGGGCAATTGGATTTTCTTTATGAGTTTTAATATCAATGTAGATTTATAAGTTTATATTTAAAATTATCCCAAACTGATAAATATAAAATTTATTGAGGGTACCAGTAACGATATCTACATAAATAAAGATGAAATTATGTTTGTTTATTTATTTGTTTGTTTGTTCTTAATAGAAATCCATACCGTTTGTCCTAAATTCTCTAAATTTCGCTCAGTGGTTCTTTCAGACCAGGTGCGAACACCTGTCCATATTAAAATTGCATAACTTCAGCCAATCTCTTGGTATATTCTTTATTGTTATAAAAATCGTTTTGATCTCGCTTTGCATTACTTTTTACGAAATCGACCGTTTGAGTCGATAAAAGCGTTACTTTCTAGATTTAAAAAATGAAATTCTCCGAGTGAAACCAGTATATACAGATAGTTACTACATCTAAGCAGGAGTTATTATATGTTATTAGATGGAGTTATTATATTATTTCTAAATTTTTAGGAGCATACATTGATACAAGAGTACTCGCTTCGGCGGTACATATACTAAAATTGGAACGATACAGAGAAGATTAGCACAGATTGATACAAGTAATGGCCGCTCTATTCATGGGAGAAAGAGTTGTCAACTTGTTTTGAAACGTATATATTTCATGGAAGTTATTTGTTTCCATGGTAATTAAATCAAGTTTTCAACAACTAAATAGAGAATCATAAAATCAGAGGCGATGGCGGATGTCATCACAAATAAAAACTTTTTATCAATATTAAATTTGTGATGCTCAAATTATTCAAAGCAGTTTACGGTATGAAAATGTGTGGTACAAAGTTAATCCTTAATCGATTTTATTTTGTTTTAGAAACTTTAGTTCTATAGTACATTTTTGAATGGAATATAAACTGGTTTTAAAGGAACGGTTTATTTAAAGGAAATCGTTCTCGATTTCCGGATAGGCATGAGAGACAAATTAGCTTTTAACTTTCTATGAGCCGTAAACACACATTTTATCGATTCAGCTTCACGGTATAGTTACAAAAAGCAACATACTGTAAAAAAAAACAAGTAGAAAAAAAAAAACTTGACTGTTAAAGAAATTATTAATTTTTTGGACTCCTTCAAAAAGAAATAAACGATAATGAATGGAAAAGTGCTGTGCTTTCAAGTTTTTCAATACAAATTACAATAGCATTTGGGGAAAATAAAAGTAAGTAAATAATCGTGTGAAGTTGCTGAAAGGCGTTTACATATTTACGAAAACATCTTTTTCTAGTTAAAGTATGTTAGTAGGGATAGATGTTAAGTGAAAGTTTCATGTTTTCCTTACTGGTTATATCCATCTTTTTCGTACTGTTTGGCTCATTCTTTTTCTTCTTCTTTTTTCTTTTCTTAGATAGCCAAATCGGGGATTAAAATAAAGGATTGAGTGGTCCTCCAGGCTTCCGTAGAGCTTTCTTTGTATCTCAGTCGGAGTGGACCAGATGTGACTCCTTAGATTAGAAAGGAGCCTGCTTGTTAGTAGGATGTGGTCAGCATTTTGTTCACCCTCTCCACAATCGGAGAAGGGACTGGAGCCAATGTGAAACTTTTTAAACAGGTCGGCTCTGAGCCTATTGTGTCCCGTACGCAATCGGAATATGAGGACCTGTTTTCTTCGAGTGACAGTGACCTGCGTTCTTCGAATTTAGTTCATGGAAGGCATCCCCACGGTCATGATTTGGATGAGTCCTGATCCAACGGTGGCTAATGCCAGCTTTATTTATGGTTTTTTGTTCCTCCAGACTAAGAAAATATTCGAACTGCGGGCTATGGGCCCCCTCCCTGATCATTTGGTGCGCCCTCTCGTGTCCAGCGAGGCCGCGTTGTCCAGAAGCCCATTGTTGCGTCACTTCCTTGTGGATGGCCATCAAGCTTTCTAGTACTTTGGCTAGTTTCCTCAAGCCTGCTCCACACTTCGACTTTAGGGATTGCAAAACTGATCTGGCATCTGTCAGGAAATCGATTTTTGAGTTTCCGGGCCTTTTTATCGACCCAAGTATTCGCCGAGCTACGCAGATGGCTTCCTGTTCGGCCCGATAATTCGTGGATATAAAGCCTCTTGGGAAAGCCTTATCAATAATGTTGCCCGCGGGCAATTGCATGTGGATACCAGCCCCAAAGTTAGTTCTTGCATCTGTGGCCGATCAGTGGGTATATATTCGAGTCCAAAGATCGGTATATCTTTTGGGTACCTGGAGTTTATATGCATAAGCGATAGTGATTTCTTTATGTCAGCGGGCAGGTCCTTCTTGCTTGTGATACCAGGTATCGTGAGTAATATTTGTGGTTTCGGGAATTAAAACCAGGGAGGGTAGTCATCCACCATTGTTGAACGCTCTGCAGTCACCTGTTTTCCGTAGATTTCAGTCACCAGCTTTGATTTGATGTGGAGAAGACTTTCAAGTTTGATTCTACTCTCGTTTGTTGTTCCTATCCTTTTTTGGAAGGGATGATTAGGAGTAGATTTTGCTTTTGTTTCCAGATGTAGGATTTTCAGGTCTCTTCTGTCTTCTGTTTTTTTAAGGGACTCCATTTTTTCAATTTGTGTGGATTTCATTGCTCCAGTCATAATCCTTAGCCCCGGATTTGCTCAGATGAGACCTTTTGGAGATTCGAGGCAGCAGCAATTCCCCAGCTGGTAATACCATACTCCAAGTAGGCCGGACATAGGCAGTGTATAGCGAGCGACCTTAAGAGTTCTTAAGTCTGAACCCCAGCTAGATCCTTCTATTTTCTTCATCCTATCTTCTTCATTCATTCCCTTGCGAATAGACTGCTCGATGTGAAGTTTCCAAGCGAGTCTTCGGTCTAGCTTAATTCCAAGATATGTTGCCTTTTTTCAATAGGCTATCTTGTTGGAATTTGAGGTTTCGGAAATCTGGCATATTTGTAGAGAGGCTAAAGATTGAGTATTCTGTTTTTTGTGGCTTATTTACTCACTCGTGTTTATTTTGTGCACAACAACCGTTAAAAAAATGTAATAATAAATCGAAAAATTACCTAGTTTTGCCATTAAGATTAATTTAAACAAAAAAAAAACAAGTTAATAAATTTTAAAAAAATTGTTGTCTAAGAGGTTGCTAGATGGCGTTTTCAAAAAAAAAAAAAAATAAGTAAATGAATGTAGAAAAATGTGTGAGTTTGAGAAATGGCATTTAACAAAACACTTTAATTTGTAATCAAAGTAAGTTGGTAAGTGAGTTGTGTGTTGCGCGCATCGCACCAGATTTTTATATCTTATATTTTTTCATAAACTAAACGATTTAAATAATTTTAACATCACGCATTTACTCTCTTAAGTAAAAGATTTTTTTTATTGTTAAATAAAAGTTTGTATTTTCATCACAGATAAAACGGGATATGAAATAAAATTTTTGGAGTAAATTAATAAAACACTTAAAAAAGAGACAAAAATTATGAAATTTGGGCAGTTATATCGAAGGCATGCATATACATACACCAGATGCCCAATTTCAGGTTCGTACGGTTTATATTTTTTTAAGCTAGTCTGTTCACGAATTCAGACAATTTCGCGGGCCTTTGTTATTTAGACTGAGGGGGCCCCAAAATGTGTGTTTGCGTTGAAAACCGAAAGTCGAATTTTTTCACGATCGCAATACTTTCCCTTACTTGGGTAAACCGTACAGTTATTGGCCCCCATAAGGCTAGATTTGTGTGGTGAAATTAAAAACAAAAATACTTTTTATGAAGGGATCAAATTGAAACTTCATATGGGTCCTCTGTATCTATCCTTATAACGACTCGAGAGGTTTTTTTGGGTCAAAAGCTCAATAGTTTTACTATATGGCAATATTTATTGTTAAAAGTGCAAAAACTAGTTATTGACACACTGTGGATTTAATGTTGAAATCTTCCTTATTGTTAGTTTGTTAAAGTCTTACTTCATAGATGACTTAGAGGATAAGTCAAACATTAGACTCATGTATATCTTGTAAAAAAATTAGGACTTGTATACTTATTTCTTTAAGTTAAAGTTGGTGTGTCAATAACTGTGCTGAGTGTCAATAACTGTATAGTTTACCCTACATATTTCATACCTAGGTAAGTGAAAGTAAAAATATGTCAATTTCTTCTCAAAGTAGGTTGATAAGTGATAGTTTTATGTTGTGTTCATCGCACCAAATGTTATTTTCGGAACCAGATAAACGTAACAAGAATTATTAAGAAAGTTTTTTCATCGTTCACTTGTATGATTGTATTATTTTAATGGCTATTATAAAAACAGTGCTAAAGACAATATGAAAATTTATAGTTATACGTATACAATGTTGGTATCGTTACACTGTTTGTAAACATTCGCGATACCGTTATTAAAGCTATAAATCATTAGATACAATCGTGAGTCTTCTATCCGATTAATCTTATCGTTTAACGCTGACGGAATGAAATTGTTTTTCTAGATATTTTTTTTCTTGCCAACAGCTCAATATGAGATAGATAGGACTACGTAATGTTCTAGGAACCATAAAATAGACTAAGGAAAAAACAAATCAATAAATCAACAAAACAATGATAAGGGAAAGCATAAATGGGGTATCTCGGAAATATTTGTCATTCCCTCATATTTAGAAATAAAACATAACTTTTTTTTTTAAAAGAATTTCCTTGATCTTAAATATTTCTCACTACAATGTAACAATGGTCAACACAAATAAATGAAATTATTTTAAAAGCGTTATAGGTTTGTTAATGGAAAAAACTGTTCGATTACATGTTTGTAACTGTTAGGGAATAATCTGCGCCTGCCTAGAACCTTCCAGACAGTTCCATTTCAGACTAAATGTAAGCAGCAATGGACTGGAGACTTAGTCTTGTTCTGAATCTCAAGTCATTTATTATTTCTCTGTTAAAAAGTGATAATTATGTAACCTGTTGTTTTATTATTTGTGTTTCAATAATTTGTGTGGCTTCCGAAATTATTATTTTCGTTAGACTAAAAATCGTCTAACCCACAATACACAAACTCATGAAAATATAAATAACAAAGATCTGCAAAAAAAAAAAAAAAAAAATTGTGTCAGCTCTATGAGATATTTTTACTAAACTAAATGTTTTAGAGTGCGCTGATTTCAGAAGTGATGGCCATTTTATCACGTAAGAGTTTTTTGCAAATTCAAACACAAGAAATTGGTAAAAGCTCTCGTTTATTAAAAATTATAATTTTAAATAATATTTTGTATAATATTTTTTACAACCCATAAATAATATAAATATACTTAGGGTAACTGTACCAATGGTTGACAGGTTAAGAAAAAAATATAAGATTATTGACACTGTTTACTAAAATATTGATGTTAGGTTAATCTTTGTTATGAATTTAGTTAGGCCAATCCCTCTTGAAAACTGGGAATACAATATCCTATGGTTTACAGATCCCTATCCTAATTATACCTAGATAGGCAAAATTTAGGACTCCCAGTGTAGCATCGTGCGAAATATATAACAGATATTCCAGCAAGACTCTAGATTAAACTTTTATTGTCAATATAAAATGCTACATCATTATATCAAAGATACTTTTTACTAAGTTTCAAGGACTAACTATAAGATGTTACTATCTGTCTATACTCTCTAACTCTTACTCTCTGTATGTTACTTTGTGTGTTTTGGGGGGATAAATATATTCCGAGCTTGGAGTGGGGATTTGCTAGTTCTGTACTAGAGTGGGGGGAAAAAGTCTTGGAAAGTGCTTCTGATGGGTTCCGGTTGGCACTGGGGGCGGCCCTTGAGAACATCAAGATAAATGAGGACCATCTGAGGGATTATCAAAGAGCAGGATGCAAGTGTTATAGCAAAAAGAGGGAAGGCCAACAGGCTAATAGGGAGAGGCCTTAGAACATGGAAGTAATAACGTTGTTAATATATTGTTGCAGTAACACAGCGGTCATTCAGCATGTAGTGTTGGCCTAGAGGGCCTTGTGGTGACAACCATGTGGATGACATAACTTAATGCCAGCGGACGTGGGAACTGGACCTTAGGGATGGTTAGGGCGGAAATAATGACCTGGGACCATTCACTAATGTTAATGTTATCGTTTATAACAAAGACTAATAAAAATAATTATTAGACTTGAGAATTATTTGTTAACTTAAGATTAGCCTTAGTGACATAAATTGACGTTAAAACAAACATACATAGATTATTAGATTCATCAAATTATAATAGATTAGATATAATGAAAATGTTTAGGTTGATAATTACTTTGTAAGTAATACTTAATATACGTTTGTTTATTTAATTATTTACACTTTTGCCACTAAGGCTAATCGGACGATGCTACTCTAAAGAGTCCTAAATTTTGCCTATCCAGGTATAATTGGGGTAGGGATCTTTAACGAGTACCTGACATCGCACAGGCTCGTTACGTCCCTTGTAGGTCCTATTCCTATGGAATAAGACTGTGTGACTCTCCCGTCAGGACATTATTCTCGCCTGCCCTTCACCCCATTCCTCGTCGCCCTCTCTTACATATTCCATCGACCTCAGCCTCTCTCAACACGAATGTTAGTCGTCTATCTTTGTCCGATTTTATTATTCAGTCTCCTTCTTATTAGTAATACCTTTGAAATATATAGACATTTAGATATTTAGTTGTTATGATATCTAGGAGAAACTAAATTGAAGAGAAAATTAAAGCGTAAAACTCCATAGTTCAATGTAAACAGTATAGGGTAACTGTACCAATAGTTGACAGTTTAAAAAAAAAATTAAATTATTGATGTTGTTTACCAATATATATTGATGATAGGATAATCTTTGTTTTTAATTCAGTTAGGCCAATCCCTCTAGAAAATTTGGAATACAATATCCCATAGTCTGCATTTATGGTTTTTATAAAAAATGATATCTCAGAAACTTCTAAAATGAACCAATATTTGACACATCAAAATGCATAAGTTTAGTAAGTTGACATTTATGGTTTTAAAGTTGACACATGCATTTTTAATTGGCAATAAGGACTGCAATAAAAGTTATTATTTTTTTTTATTTATAGATTATTAAATTCACAATGGAAACGAAATCAATTTTCCACAATTTAATCATTTTAAAGAGAAAAAGCTTAAATGAGACAAAACCAAAACAAAACATATATAAACGAAAAATGAGATCACACAGAAAACTAAGTATGATAAAGAGATTTTAGTAGTGGCCAGAAGTTTCGTTTTTTCAATGTTGGGTTTGCACAAATTTAGACTCTCTTATGATGAACTTCGCTCTTGAAGTGCTCTTTTAGATAATGAAAGATGACCACACAATTTTGCTCTCAATGATCCACTAGCTACAAATTCATAAAATAAGACAACTGTCATCCATACAGACTCAGACTTTCATAAACCACCCCCAGATGGAACACTTTTTGCTAATTCTAACGGTAGTTGACATTGATGTCAACTATTGAAATTAAGGAGCAATTTCTGTTCTAATAGTTGACACCTGCATTTAAGCCCCATAAAATTATATAAATATATTAAAAAGGATATCATATGATTCTCATGAAATTAATGAATACCATAAAAGTTAATTCATAATTGAACTCAAATAAACCAACTAAAAAGCTTATTTAACTTGACTTCCAACCTAATGAAACAGGGAAGCAGAAACCAATTTTTTAGGCCACCCGAAAATTCGTCATTATAACCTCTCACAAATAAGCTTGAGTTTTCATCAGACTAATGCCGTTGGCAGCACAGCTAACGAGTATAACTTGGCAAATGATCGCCAAATTTTTAACCAAAATAATCAACTCTGAATCTTATTATTCACACTTTTGGTACAAAATGTCAACTATTGGAGCACTGTCCACTTATGGTACAGTTACCCTATTCACTATAAATTTCTTTAATGTTTTTAGAGAGCAAATACAAACAAAAATAAGTGAATGGACGGGCAAAAATATGTGAATTTGAGGAATGGCTAATGTTTAAATTTCTAACCTAAGCTAGTTGGTAAGTGAAAGTTGTGTGTTGCGCGCTTCGCACAAGATTTTGTATTCAGGACGGAGGTAACGAGACGGTATTTCTCATAAATTAACAAAAGAAGATAACATATTCGGTGTAGATCCTTATTGACCTATAAGGAAAAACATGAAAAGGTCATATAGACACTTACTATCAAAATCTATTATCATGAGTAATTAATTAAATCTATTTTTTTGGCTAACCAACTTGTTTTAAATTATTTTAAATAATTCATATTTTGAAGAGAAAAGATTGAGCTCCGCCGGTAGTCGAACCCGGGTCTTCCGCGTGACATGCGCGGTATGCTAACCACTGCACCATAGAGCTCGCTCCCAAGCGGAGCCAATCCTTCCTCTTCACTGATACCTCTCCCTTCAATATCGCAAGTTTCGCGAGTATTTACGGGAGGTGTACAATTTTTGGGCAAATTTTGACGATCGTCAATTTTTAAATTATTTTATATTAGCTAGGATTGGCTCCGCTTGGAAGAGAGCTCTGTGGTGCAGTGGTTAGCATACCGCGCATGTCACACGGAAGACCCGGGTTCGACTCCCGGTATAGCTCAATCTTTTCTCTTCAAAAAATAAATTGTTTAATATTATGAGTAAAGATAACAAATCAGTTCGAGGCTTCAATCATTGGAAGATGCCCAAACATTTGTTGTTCACTCAACTGTCTGGTAAACTGTATGTTCGGGTAGTTTCTGTGATGGGTTTTACTTTACATATCACATCTGCAAAGGGTATCTACAGTGTATCAGTCGGAGTGGGATATATAAATGAGGGTGACGGACCTGAAGGATGGGGGAATTTAACTTGCACTTTACTGGAATCTTCATCTTTATTCACAACATAACTCATCCACTAGTTCGCGAGAACTAACAAGAGATCGCATTGAAAACGTTGGTCGCGGTAGTTGGGGGAGTGGGGCGAAGCGCCACCCACCCTCCCCCACCGCTACACCACATAATAAGGACTTTTTGAATATTTACCTTTGCGAGAGGTAATTAGCTAGGAAAAAAAAACCATAGTAATTAGTTAATGACAATTTAGGTGTGCGAGAGCTAACTCGCGACGGTGGTGGTCCCTAGTGGGGTCGGGGATAAACCGCCCCTCCTCCCCAATCTATAGTCTTACCTAATAAAGATTTTTGGACTAATTACTTATGCGAGAGGTAACTAGTCGCGAAAAAAGTGGGCGAAACACCACCCACCCTCCCCCACCGCTACACCACATAATAAGGACTTTTTGAATATTTACCTTTGCGAGAGGTAATTAGCTAGGGGAAAAAAAAAAAAAAAAAAAAAAAAAACTTATCCACTAAGTGTTACCATATTTTAATGGTTACATACCCACCAATATCTGCTGTATGTCCTTTACAACTGTAAATATGTATTCTTGAAACAACTGCAGAAGAAAATAATTTCACATTTACGTTCTTTCCACAGTTCACAGGTGTGTAGGCATGAAATTTCTGGGTACACTTACCACTTTATTGTACCGGTTGGCCAGATGTTCTTCAGCTTTAATGTATTCTTCAATGTTAACAAATACAAAGTCTAAGTTAGATATTCTGATGTTACCATTCAAGCAGTTGCCTTGCATCCATAATTTGGCCCCTGTAGGCTTGCTCTGGCTGCTATTCTGAATGGTCAAGAAATGGGTTGTGTTCTAAAGAAACAATATCATAGGAACCGCTAAACTTCCTACAAGCAACACAAATACAGCAACGCAGATATACATACAACATTACAGATACTGGCCCTAAATGTGTAATGTACCTTGTGAAAAAACTGAATTTCCCTCGTCTTGTAGGACAACCAGCTTTTTTTTTAAAGAGGGGTTTCCAAATATGGTACTATGCGAATAAGAAAGAAAGCTCTCTTTAATTTTGTACAAGGAAACATACAGATTGTAACACTTCTGTGAGTCAAAGAATATTTATTAAACAGAAATATAGAGTTAACAATGCCAACGAATTAATAAACCTTAAATACTTGAGCAGTATACAAAAATGATAACGTTACGACACAATCATGTGACTTGAGCTTCACAGTCAAGACACAGATTAATCTGAGACTAACTCGTTCAGTCACTCGCTCCTTATATATAATCGTAAATAGTCAGGTCTGGAATGGTCCAGAACAATGTGGACAGTTCTACGCCTTCGTGGACTAGGCCACGGAAAGATCTAGACCCTAACAGTTCGTTCTAACCGCTTATTTTGTTCCAACAAACGGTCTGAGAGTTTACGCCATATGTTTTTTTTTTTATTCACTTATCAATTTAACGTTACAATATATAATATCTACATAAAAGGTAATAAAGAAATAATATTCATGTCTTTTTGGTCTTTATTATTCCAATTTAATACAACAGTGAAAAATCCTATCTTCCTTTATTATATGATATATTTTTTCGGTACATTAAAACCTCACAACGTTTGGAGGCTTATTGCCTCACCTTTAGGTGTACTGCAACAATATTTTACATAATTTTTACAATTTTTTTTTTTTTTTAAAGTAATTCTTAGAATCTTATGTTGATTCCTTTCATATGGCCTTCACTAATCTCCATATTCCTTTAAGTTTTGATAGTTTATATTTTACTGGAAGACATTTTAAATTTCTTTTTGTTCTTTATTGTTCCATTTTTATACAACAGTAAAAAATCCTACCTTCCTTTATGATATACATATATTTTTTTCAATAAATTAAACCTCACAACGTTTCGAGGCTTATTGCCTCATCTTAATATTCATGTCATTTATTCAAATTCTGATAACAAAAGCCGTCTATATCTTAACGCTTCTTTAACCTATGAATAGATTCCCTTTAATTTATTTTCCTTGGGCATTGTTATTAATTCCTCTTTATTCATTAAAATTTGGCAAAAATATTTCTTACTAATGTAATTAAAAATTTGGGCACATTCCGCTAAAATGAAATATATATTCTATTTTACTTTTTTTATAGATAGTGCAAATGTAACTAACATCATTTGACCAGGGCTTATTATTTAAGTATACAAGTTCTCCTCTTACTCTAAATATTGCTTTTATAAAGTCCAAACTATTGAAATCATTTATATAGCTAACTTTCCTAGGAACTAAAAATTTATACATAGTATGGTGGGTGGATTGTCGAGCTGTTGTTAATTGATCACCTATAACCTGTTGTTATGTATTATATAAAATATAAACTGGGTGTCCCAGACCTAGTGTAAAAAAAAAAATGGGTAATACTGCATGTTAAACGGGGTAGGTTGGCGCAGAAACGAGTTTCCTATCTCAATCTGTTGAGGATATTTTTTTTTGTTTTATTTTTAAAATCTTACTTTTTTCTGAAAAATGACAGTTTCGTATACTTTGGTATAGTGTAGAAACAAAAACGATGATATTTTCTTAATCAGCATTAAATTTTCTAAAATATGAGATGGGTCTGGTTACTTTACCTCCACTTTCAATGCGACTTTTAACGCGCTAAACGCAAAACATTTATTAAAACTTAAATTTTTAATAGTTTTTGAAAATTCCTCACTCCCCACTGGAGCACCCTAGAAGCTGTCAAATTTCATAAAAACTGCGGAATTTAGTTAGCTTTTTAGTGGTGTAACCCATAATACAAATGAGTTAGAGTTAGTTTTAAGACTAGAAAGAACAATGTATGAATTCTAAATAATATAAAAAGGGTAATAATAATCTAAAATTAAAAAAAAAATCTCCTTAGTTTAAATTTAAAAAATACTGTATTTATAATAAATTAAACTTTTTTTTTCTATAATTATTGTAGAACCATAGTAAACTGGATTATTGCGGCACGTATTCAAAATTTCCTCCATTACTTTGGATGAAGGCATATATTTAACATTTTTTATGTAGGATATATTTTTTATTTAATTTTAGATTATTATTACCCTTTTTATATTATTTAGAATTCATACATTGTTCTTTCTAGTCTAAAGTAACCAGACCCATCTCATCTTTTAGAAAATTTAATGCTGATTAAGAAAATATCATCGTTTTTGTTTCTACGCTAAACCAAAGTAGACAAAACTGTCATTTTTCAGAAAAAAGTAAGATTTAAAAAATAAAACCAAAAAAAATTCTATCTCCTCAAGAGATTGAGATAGGAAACTCGTTTCTGCGCCTTTCTACCCCGCTTAGCATGCAGTATTACCCAATTTTTACTTTCACTTACCTATATATGAAATATATAGTAAGTGGAAGTATTGCGATCGTGAAAAAAATCGACTTCCGGTTTTCAACGGAAATACACGTTTTGGGGTCCCCTGAGTCGAAATGACCAAGTCCCGCGAAATGGTCTGTGTCTGTGTGTGAACAGACAAGCTCAAAAACTATAAACCTTGCGATCCTGAAATTGGGAATTTAATGTAGGTATATGCCCGCGATGTGACAGCATAAATTTCATCAAAATTACTTAAAGGGAGGGGGTACTTTACTTAATAACTTTTTAGGTTTTTTTAGATTTTCTCAAAAACGGCTCTAACGATTTTGATTAAACTGAGTATTTGATCTATTTATATGCCTGAAATATGAGCGTAAAAATTTCATCAAAATTGATCAACCGGAGGGGGGACTTACTTAATAAATTTTGTATCATTTTTACGTGTTTTTTTTATTTACTTAAAAAAAGGCTTTAACGATATTGATCAAACTGGGTATTTGATGTATGTATATGCCAAAGATGTGATAGCCAACATTTCATCAAAATTGGTCAAATGGAGGGGGCACTTTATTTAATAACTTTTTTTCCCATTTATACCTTTCTTTCGATTATCTCAAAAACGGCTTTAATGATTTTAATCAAATTCGTCATGTTTAATGAAAATAAGGCGTTCTTTAATATTAAGTAAGCTTTATCGTTATTATAAAGTTCTGAGGGGGCTTAAATGGGGAAGGGGCCTTTTTTGTTTTCCTGTAAAGTACCCTTCGTTTTTGTTAACATGCAAAAATTAACCGTCTCTCATTAGGCCTAAAAATAAGAAATGGCTAAATATGAAATGTGAAAAAAAATCAAGTAAACATATAGAGGAGAAAAAAAGAAAAATATTCCATCAACTCATAAAACTCGTTGAGCCCACGCATACGGAGTACGCCTTTAATGACAGACCATTGTTCATAATTAAAGCCGTTCTGTTCATTTGAGAAGTGGCAATTAACAAAACGCATTTATTTCTAATCTAAGTAAGTTGGTAAGTGAAAGTTGTGTGTTGCGAGCACGCACCAGATTTTTTACACTTGGTCTGGGACACCCAGTATATAATGAGGAAGAGCTTTTGGAGCTCAGGAAGCTTTTTAATTTTAAATTGTTTTTAACTCAACCAGTGCCGGTACACAGTCCACCGCTTTATGAGCTGTCGCATGCTTTGAGATTTACCACACAAAAAAAGAATTTAAATGGTAAAATTTAGTAAAATAAAGAAAAAAAAAGTTTTGAACTCTACCAGTGCCGGTCCTCAGTCCGTGAGGACAGAAAAGTTTTTATAGGATTAATTAAGCTCACAAAAGATATAAGATGCCAGAGCTTGAATGCCGTAAAAGTACTTGGCACAGCGGGACCACTTGGTGTGTCTACTAACCCGCAACGGCGGACCACCTTATGCACCACTACCTCCGCAGTTGAAGTTTTAATAAAAAATGGAGCCAGTCACGAATTTTCGGCTGGATGTTAATAATTTTACATAAATGAAATAAAACTTTCAAAACATATAATAAAAACGTTATGTGAAAAATGGGACAATAATATACTATCCGAAGACTATAATAGAATTTATAACACAAGATACAGTACAATATACCGATGTTTAACATCATTTGATTCTGATGAAAATTTTTTAAATTTGAAAATATCGTTAAATAAATTAAGATCCATCAGTCAACTTAGGATATCAAGTTGACAGATCAAAAAAGACAGAATCAAGGTAACAGCAAATAACAACACCTACACAATAAAAACCGACGAGCTCTGTACTATCTGTAACATGCATGAAAAGGAAGATCTATTTCATTTATTAATTAATTGCCCTCCATATTCTAACATCAGGTCTCATTACCTACAGCCGTATCTGAAGGACATTGCCCCAAGGCGACCGACATAAAAGGCGATGAAAGAATTAAAATAATGCTTTCTGTCGATTGTTTAAATAAATTAAATTCCCTATATTATTTCTTGTATAGTTCAGTATATATAGATTGTTTAAATAAATTAAATTCCGTATATTATTTCATTCTCGAAACTTTAAAAATAAGATCGTTTATTAATAAGGAATAATTTTCTAAAAAATTATTTACATCAAGTATTTATGGCCCTGCACATTATTTTGGGGGTTTTCAATAGTTTTCATTAAATTCTAATGAATTGAAAAAAAAAAAAGTGTGTAAGGTTTATGTGTAATTGACAATAATTTACATCAAAGTGATTAAAGTGAATTAGTATTAGCTATACTTATAAGAGATAGTGTTGCATATTATTTATCATTTATTATCATATTTGTTGAAAATACGTCAAATGCTTTATTATTGCTTAATGTCCTTGTTTTATATTTTGCTTATAGCATAAAATTGTATTTTATGTTACTAGTTTAAAATTGATAAACTATTTAATTAGAAGATAAAAGATTCGACCACGGCCGGGAATCGAACCCAGGTCCTCCGCATCTACGTTGCGGCGCTCTTACCACTGAGCTAACCGTGAGTCCGTTCCGATCGTGATCGAATCTTTCTCTTCTGTGATCCCACCCACCAGGTCTCGCCACATTGTAGCGAAGTACCGGGGGGCTGAACAATTGTCCAGACAAACGGGATCTGATTGACATACGTCAAATATATCATGAAATGATGTTATTTATTCATGGTCGTTGGTTATACAATTAAGATATAATTTTTAAACTATTTAATTAGAAGATAAAAGATTCGACCACGGCCGGGAATCGAACCCAGGTCCTCCGCATCTACGTTGCGGCGCTCTTACCACTGAGCTAACCGTGAGTCCGTTCCGATCGTGATCGAATCTTTCTCTTCTGTGATCCCACCCACCAGGTCTCGCCACATTGTAGCGAAGTACCGGGGGGCTGAACAATTGTCCAGACAAACGGGATCTGATTGACATACGTCAAATATATCATGAAATGATGTTATTTATTCATGGTCGTTGGTTATACAATTAAGATATAATTTTTAAACTATTTAATTAGAAGATAAAAGATTCGACCACGGCCGGGAATCGAACCCAGGTCCTCCGCATCTACGTTGCGGCGCTCTTACCACTGAGCTAACCGTGAGTCCGTTCCGATCGTGATCGAATCTTTCTCTTCTGTGATCCCACCCACCAGGTCTCGCCAAATTGTAGCGAAGTACCGGGGGGCTGAACAATTGTCCAGACAAACGGGATCTGATTGACATACGTCAAATATATCATGAAATGATGTTATTTATTCATGGTCGTTGGTTATACAATTAAGATATAATTTTTAAACTATTTAATTAGAAGATAAAAGATTCGACCACGGCCGGGAATCGAACCCAGGTCCTCCGCATCTACGTTGCGGCGCTCTTACCACTGAGCTAACCGTGAGTCCGTTCCGATCGTGATCGAATCTTTCTCTTCTGTGATCCCACCCACCAGGTCTCGCCACATTGTAGCGAAGTACCGGGGGGCTGAACAATTGTCCAGACAAACGGGATCTGATTGACATACGTCAAATATATCATGAAATGATGTTATTTATTCATGGTCGTTGGTTATACAATTAAGATATAATTTTTAAACTATTTAATTAGAAGATAAAAGATTCGACCACGGCCGGGAATCGAACCCAGGTCCTCCGCATCTACGTTGCGGCGCTCTTACCACTGAGCTAACCGTGAGTCCGTTCCGATCGTGATCGAATCTTTCTCTTCTGTGATCCCACCCACCAGGTCTCGCCACATTGTAGCGAAGTACCGGGGGGCTGAACAATTGTCCAGACAAACGGGATCTGATTGACATACGTCAAATATATCATGAAATGATGTTATTTATTCATGGTCGTTGGTTATACAATTAAGATATAATTTTTAAACTATTTAATTAGAAGATAAAGATTCGATCACGATCGGAACGGACTCACGGTTAGCTCAGTGGTAAGAGCGCCGCAACGTAGATGCGGAGGACCTGGGTTCGATTCCCGGCCGTGGTCGAATCTTTTATCTTCTAATTAAATAGTTTAAAAATTATATCTTAATTGTATAACCAACGACCATGAATAAATAACATCATTTCATGATATATTTGACGTATGTCAATCAGATCCCGTTTGTCTGGACAATTGTTCAGCCCCCCGGTACTTCGCTACAATGTGGCGAGACCTGGTGGGTGGGATCACAGAAGAGAAAGATTCGATCACGATCGGAACGGACTCACGGTTAGCTCAGTGGTAAGAGCGCCGCAACGTAGATGCGGAGGACCTGGGTTCGATTCCCGGCCGTGGTCGAATCTTTTATCTTCTAATTAAATAGTTTAAAAATTATATCTTAATTGTATAACCAACGACCATGAATAAATAACATCATTTCATGATATATTTGACGTATGTCAATCAGATCCCGTTTGTCTGGACAATTGTTCAGCCCCCCGGTACTTCGCTACAATGTGGCGAGACCTGGTGGGTGGGATCACAGAAGAGAAAGATTCGATCACGATCGGAACGGACTCACGGTTAGCTCAGTGGTAAGAGCGCCGCAACGTAGATGCGGAGGACCTGGGTTCGATTCCCGGCCGTGGTCGAATCTTTTATCTTCTAATTAAATAGTTTAAAAATTATATCTTAATTGTATAACCAACGACCATGAATAAATAACATCATTTCATGATATATTTGACGTATGTCAATCAGATCCCGTTTGTCTGGACAATTGTTCAGCCCCCCGGTACTTCGCTACAATGTGGCGAGACCTGGTGGGTGGGATCACAGAAGAGAAAGATTCGATCACGATCGGAACGGACTCACGGTTAGCTCAGTGGTAAGAGCGCCGCAACGTAGATGCGGAGGACCTGGGTTCGATTCCCGGCCGTGGTCGAATCTTTTATCTTCTAATTAAATAGTTTAAAAATTATATCTTAATTGTATAACCAACGACCATGAATAAATAACATAGTTTAAAATTGTTATTAAGCTTGGTTTGTGTTACTAATATTTTTGTTTAAAATGGCCTAGGGCCAACTCTTTTGTATGGCGGATTCCCCGATGACAAATAAAAAAATAAAATAAAATTAAGGGGCCAAGATCCCGGACTATTAATATATAACTTTTCTGTAGAAAGAATTCAGCAAAACTTTTTCCTGTAATTTTCATTTCTCAGATGGAATACTTCTGGGTTCTTATTGAATAAAAAAAAAAAAAAAAAAAAAAAAAAAAAAAAAAAAAAAAAAAAAAAAAAAAAAACGTCCAGCAATTCGTTTGAACTTTTTATTTTATTGTTACACAGGTGTCAATGTCCTTTGATAGATTTGCGCTGGATGAGTTTATTACCGTACTGTAGATCATACGTGGTCAACAACAATGAAAAACCTAATTAAAAAATAATTATCTTAAATAATTTATTTTTTGAAGAGAAAAGATTTGGCTCCGCCGGGAGTCGAAACCGGGTCTTCCGCGTGACATGCGCCGTATAGCTCGCCTTCAAGCGGTGCCAAATCCTTCCTCACACTGACACCTCTCCCTAGCTTGAAGGCGAGCTCCGTGGTGCAATGGTTAGCATACCGCGCATGTCACGCGGAAGACCCGGGTTCGACTTCCGGCGGAGCCAAATCTTTTCTCTTTAAAAAAAAAATTATGTAAAAAAGGTGGTTACCCACAATAATGATTAAAATCAATATAAAAATTAGTTATTTTCATCACTAGTTAGTGAAAAAAACACACTTTGGTACGTGTTATGAACAATACTTTGCATCATACTGCACATACTTGAGTACATTAAAACAGTTTTATATTTCATTAATATCCTACAGATACAATATAAGAAATTAAATTGACACTTTTTTTTTTTGTTTAAAAACCATTAACAAAAAAAAACCAAAAATTAACCTATAATAGAAGAAAATTACTTATATATTTACATTAATATTTATATTACAATTCTGATTATACTTACCTTTGTTTGGCATTGCCTTTTGGAATATCGATAACTTTTGATCAAAGGAATTGTGTAGCGGTTTTCCCTTTTGTCTTTTTTTAACGTCCGCTTTATGCCACGAGGGCTAATCTGGAAGTCTTATCTACGGGTAACCAACCTCTTCTAATCCATGGCAAGCCGCTGAGTCTGTTCTGTGAGACCGTCACCGAACAGATTCGTGTGGGCTTGGGCGGGATTCGAACCCGCACCGCCAGCGTGGTAGTATGAGACGCTATCCCCTCGGCCACGCCGCGGCCCTGTTTTGCGGTTTAACATGAAGCACAGTATAGCTACAAGTAACCTCCTTCAAACATATATTTATTAATATATATTACTAATATATTAATAGTAATAGTAGTAATAATATATTTATAATACCTGCTACTAGCAGGTAAGGTTAGCGCACCAAAAGGATTTTTCAGGTCTATGCCCGAAAAGCTACTTTACGGACTCAAATCGAGTTTTGAAAACACATGTTTTTGATGCAGTATGATGAAAAATATATTACACTACTTACTCATACTCACTCCAAATGAAGACGATTAAAATTACTAAGGGCACCATAACTTCGCTGAGTATCGGTACAGCTTCATTTGAACAACAACAATTTACGTATTTTCATAACGCAAAAAGTGCACTACTTTTGAAAGAACGTATTTGCATACTAAAGTTTGGCCCAAGATGGTCAAAAGAATGTCAAAGGTTGCCCATACTAGCTATAGATAAATGACGCACGACTACTGAAATGGGCACGTTTGAAAAATATCTAATGTTCTGGAAAAGGCTCTTGTCCGGCCAACATATTTTTAATTATTTTTTCTTAAGTTTTTTATTAACAATGAGCATTATACGTTTTTGCATAATTTTTCGAAAGTATTCTTACCTAATTTTTATTAGGTAGATATATTTTTACTTTCACTTACTTATATATGAAATATATAGTAAGGAAAGTATTGCGATCGTGAAAAATTTCGACTTCCGGTTTTCAACGGTAATACACGTTTTGGGGTCCCCTGAGTCGAAATAACCAAGTCCCGCAAAATGGTCTGTGTGTGTGTGTGTGTGTGTGTGTGTGTGTGTGTGTGTGTGTGTGTGTGTGTGTGTGTGTGTGTGTGTGTGTGTGTGTGTGTGTGTGTGTGTGTGTGTGTGTGTGTGTGTGTGTGTGTGTGTGTGTGTGTGTGTGTGTGTGTGTGTATGTGAACAGACTAGCTCAAAAACTATAAACCGCACGAACCTGAAATTGGGTATTTGGTGTAGGGATATACCCGCGATGTGACAGCAAAAATTTCATCAAAATTGGTGAATCGGAGGGGGTACTTTACTCAAAGAATTTTATCTAATTTTTACGTTTTTTTCGATTTTATCAAAAACCGCTCTAACAATTTTGATTAAACTTGATATTTGATGCATGTATGTGCCTGGGATATGACAGTCAAAATTTCATCAAAATTGATTAATTTGAGGGGGGATTTTACTTAATAAATTTTGTCGTATGTTGACGTGTTTTTTTTTATTTACTCAAAAACGGCTTTCACGATTTTGATCAAACTGGGTATTTGATGTATGTATATGCCTGCGATGCGACAGCCGAAATTTCATCAAAATTGGTAAAACGGAGGGGGTACTTTACTTAAAGAATTTTATCTAATGTTTAGGTTTTTTTTTTATTTACTCAACAACGGCTGTAATGATCTTGATAAGACTGGATATTTGGTGTATGTATATGCTCACAATGTGACAGACAAAATTTCAACAAAATTGGTCAAATGCAGGGGGCTCTTTATTTCATAACTTTTTTTCTAATTTTTACATTTTTTTGGAATATCTCAAAAACGGCTTTAATGGTTTTGATTAAATTAATCATTTTTAATCAAAATCAAGTCATTTTTTTAATATTATTTATAGAAATGGCAATTAAAAAAACATGTCAATTTCTAATGTAAGTTGGTAAGTGAAAGTCGTGTGATTTTTTCTAATTTATTTTATCTTGAAGAGCTTTTGCTTAGATGAGGCAGAGGGAAGGCTTTATTTAGGTCTGACCTTCTTAGAGTGCGGAACGCCCGAAAGCTCTTTGACTAAAAGGGTTCTTTGTTCAGTAAGCTCTTGGAGGAGAGAGGATTGGGCAAGTATATATTTGTATAAGAAGTACAAAATATAAACATGAACAATTATGTACGTATATTCATATAAATATATTTTATGTGCATATTGTTCGGAAGATTGAATAAATTATTAAAGAAACCTATCTGCACTCGTTCAACCCATGGGCGGATCCAGCCGATCGTAAAGGAGGGAGGCTGCAGTCCTAAAGGGAGGGGGCTGCAGCCCCACAGCCCTTCATTCGGATCTGCTAATTAGCTTTTCTACCTTTATGTTCCTTTCCCACAACTAAAATTCTACTTGTTCTGCACATTATTTGTTCTGTAACTTGCTTCCTTACATTAGGTAAAGTCAAATTCTATCTTTAAATGACGAAAAATTTTCCAAAGGGAGGGGCTGCAGCCCCCATAGCTCCCCCCTATATCTGCAGGCCAACACTGACCCAGCGTCGGCCGATAAGGGCAGTTGAGTTATTAAGTAAGTATAGTTGATACTGTCCGAAATCAACAAACAATGTTGCACTGTTGTTTATGGTTACATCAGGTACATTTAATTTAATTATAAATGATCAAAAGAAAAAATTACTTAAATTAAAAAAAAAAATAACTTGAAAGTTGCATCAAATTTATTATTTATTTATGTATATGTATATATAATATTTGTTGCAGGTGGTGGTGGTGGTATGTGCCAGTGTTGCAGTGAAAATAGTTCAGTGTCAATAGTGAAGCTAGTGTTGTGTTGAAAGTGAGGGGAAGTGCTCTAGGTCGGCAGTAAGAAGGTCCTCTATGTGATTTCACAGGTCAGTACTAACATCTCTTATAATAATAAATAATCTTTATATACATATATATATATATATATATATATATATATATATATATATATATATGTATATAAAGATCCCGTGTCCCGATGCTTGTCGGGAGTAAAATTAGAAACTACTCAACCGATCTTTATAAAATTTGGCTCATTATCTGTAGTTTGGTCCACCTAAAAAGATAGGATAGTTTTTATCTCGATTATATTTCTTTTATTGCAAATTAAATGCTTATTATACATCCGAGACATCAGACAGTTATAAAAATACAATCATTTCTTTTTTCACTCGTAGACCAGGGTAATTTAGTGCATTTTGTTTGGATCCCGAGCCATATGGGTATTGTGGGCAATGAGCTCGCCGATCGAGCTGCCAGAGATGCACTCGCGATGCCTGGAAGAGGCTCCGTCGTCCTAACCCCATCAGATCTTAGTAGACCACTAAAGAAGGAAATATCGGACAAATGACAGTTAATTTGGGACGAAAGCCCTCCCAGCAAATTAAAACTAATAAAAAATTCAGTGAAACCGTGGTCTACATCCTGCCGCAGCAGCCGAAGAGATGAGGTCGCCCTGACCCGCTTAAGAATCGGACATTCGGCGCTCACGCATTCCCACCTTTTCACTAAAGAACCGCCCCCGACTTGTCAATTTTTGAACAATGCTCTCACTTTGTGCCGTTAATCAGAAAAATCGGATTAGCCCCAAATTTGACAGCTTGTCTTGGTGATAACGAAGCCTCCGTAACATTAATGTTGAGATTTCTAAAAGAGAACCGGCTGATTTCTAAATTATAAAGCTCTTTATAATCTTTTATAACTATTTTATTTTAATACAACATACTTATAATACTTTATCTTTAATTTTTTTTTCTTTTTCTTTTTTTATTTTTTTTTTTTTTCACTACTTTACTTTTTGTTTGTTCATTTCTGCCTATTTCTTTAGTCTACGAATAAATGTAATCTATAGGCGTTGATGACCTGAGGGTTTTACGCCTCTAAGCCATAACAAACAAACAATGCTTATTATACTACTATTGAGTGCGATTATTTGTAAGTTCTATGAATTTCCTACAGATGGCGATGTAACTTGATTTATTGACACAACACATAATTTTCTTTCGATGTTAAGGGTGGGTAAGCATCCAGTAACCAAATCTATTTTTTTCGGCTTGGACTAGGAAAATCCGTGTTTTTCCCATGGGTAATTATGCGTCGCCTTTTCACATGTGGGGACAACATCGAATCTGTTTGCTTTAGTGAAGAAAAGGTTAACCAAAATCATTTTGTTCCCATTAGTACGACAATAAATAAAAATTGGGAATTATAATAATAAAATAATTTTAAGTATAAAACATAGAAATATCGCTTTCTATGGGACTGAACTATACGATGATTTATATTTATAAAAATGTCGTATAGCTAAATCTATTTTTTCTGGCTTGGACTATGAAAATCCGTGTTTTTCCCAATTATGTGTCACCTTTTCACGTGCAGGGAAAACATCTAATCTATGCGTTTTAGCAAAAGACTGATTAACCAAAATCGTTGTGTAACTATTTGGACTACAATGAATTGTGAAATCTAATAATAAAAAAAAGTATATTATAATTATAAAATGTTGTAAATTAACATTATTTATATCATTCATAAATTTAAATGTTTATGTCTCGCTTTTCATAACCTGTTTCAGGAAGAACCTACTGATACAATGTCTCTTATCATCATGTGTTATATTCTAAATTTCATTAATAATTATTACGACAAAAGACTAATTTAGTACATTTTTCCTAACTATATATTGTTATTTTACCAAACCCTATTCCAATTATATTCTTTATTAGTTCCTTTTACATGCGTGTTATTTATATTTAATCTCGCATCTGCTGAAATAATCCAGTAGGTGCTTAATGAAATGATCATCAATACTTACTATAGTCAAATATGAGCTGTTATAAATAAAAACTTTAACCCTTCTAAATTCTTTACCAAACAATCTTAAAGTTGGCGAAAAGTTCTATTTTAAACCCCGTTGGTTTTTTATATTAGCTGAAACGTTTTTATGATTATCAGTGAATTTTTATTTGACTTGATATAAAAAGAATATGATATAATTAATTCAACGCATTATAGCTACTCAGCCAGAGCAACGCGTGGCCGGGACTGCTGGTATAATATATATATATATATTTTTTTTTTTTTTTTTTTTTTTTCTCTTGCATAGTACGCCCTATGCAAGAGGAGTTTATTGAATAATTGTGCGTACTCCATGTAAAACTACATATTATACGCATACAATGTACAGTTCAAATTTTCTCTGAACAATGTAAAATTTAATAGCAGTAAATTAAATGTTTACCATGAAAAAGATACATGGTTTAATATATATATATATATATATATATATATATATATATATATATATATATATATATGTGTGTGTGTGTGTGTGTGTGTGTGTGTGTATCTATATATATCTATATATATATAAGATATATATATATATATATATATATATATATATATCTTATATATATATATATATATATATATATCTTATATATATATATATATATATATATATATATATATATATATATATCTTATATATATATATATATATATATATATATATATATATATATATATATATGTGTGTGTGTGTGTGTGTGTGTGTGTGTGTGTGTGTGTGTGTGTATCTATATATATCTATATATATATATATATATATATATATATATATATATATATATCTTATATATATATATGTGTGTGTGTGTGTGTGTGTGTGTGTGTGCGTGTGTGTGTGTGTGTGTGTGTGTGTGTGTGTGTGTGTGTGTGTGTGTCTATATATATATATATATATATATATATATATATATATATATATGTGTGTGTGTGCGTGTGTGTATATATATCTAAGTATATATATATTTACATGTACTGATAAAAATAAATGAATGTTTGCATTATATTAAGCTACAATAGACCATAAATTTGGAAGACTGCTTTGGAGGCATTTTATTATTTTCAGCATTGTTATATTTTTCTTTGAAAGGTGAACTTTTTGATCGGTTGCTATTCCTCTAAAGAGTTAATCTTTGAGAAAACGTTGAAGTCGCTAGGGGTAAAGTCTGGGCTATAGGGTGGATGAGGAATTTCATGGATCCAGGGTCCTACATAGCGGCCTAAGAAACCAATGCTGTGTGGACAGTGGCGTTGTCATGAAGGAGCCGGACACCTATGCTTAATTTTCCCCGTCTCTTATCTTTTATGGCGTCTCGCTGCCAGTGAAGTAGGACTGCATAATACTGGACATTCATTGTGATATTCCTGTATTTTTAAAATCAATTAGTTCAAGTACTTAATATATTTTTATATCCACCCCACCTTGCCTCTCGGCACCAAGGGCGTTGACTTTGTTAAGATGTTTTGATAAGGAAAGTGGAGGATCTTAGCAAATATAGCTTGTTAAAAAAAAAAAAATTGTTTTCGTAAAATAAATGTTTTTTTTTTTTTTTTTTACGATAGGTTAAATGATGGTCAGGATTTTCAGTTTACAATGATTTTATTATGGTAAGCCAACGTTTCGATCCAACTAGTGGATCTTCATCAGGGCTAAAAGAAAACAAATATATGAGTATCTATGCTAGAGGGTGGCAATAAATGGATACATTACAGAACTGATAATAATACAAAAGATGGTGTAACATGAATATTAAAATAAATGGCTGGTTAACAAGATAAAATAGAATCTGATATTTACCTATTGAGTCCAGGTAGATACTAAGACTAAAGGTAAACATAAGATGAGAGGTAGTGGTAGGGGGTTAGTTTGCCGACTTCAAAGGTTTATGACGGGGAAATCAAACGCTTTGAAGTGAAGGCACATGACAACTGAGTGAACAAAAATATTTTAAAAACTAACAAAATAGATGGTACTGTATACAAGTAGTTGTGTCTGGACTCAATAATAACATAAAAATGAGATAATACATAATGTAACAATGCATAAAATATTGGAAAATATACAGAAAGAAGCATACAATACCAAACATAATAATAGTACAAGAGGTACAGAGATAATTGCAGGTACCTATGAAATCAAAACTAGGATTTGAGGATGCGGAAGATGTTAGAATAAGTGGATGAAATTATCTCTTTATCTGTTTTGTGATTTACCGGGTTATTTTTTTCCAGATTGATGAAAATGGATTCTGAGAGGAGTCGTTTATCATGATTTGGTACAGTAGCTAATATGGAGGGGTTCTCAAAGTCGAAGGAATGGTTGTGGGCAATGGCATGTTCTGCTAATTTAGACGTAGACGAATTATGCGTGGAAATACTGTATGAACTGTTTTTTTTTTGTTAGTTTTTTTTATCGTTGTTATACGTACGTAACGGCCTGCAAGGACCACGCGAATATCATTTCAGTTTCTTCACACCCTCTGCCTTCCTCTTTCTCCAATATTATTTCATCCTCCTGGACATTTCCCTTCACTCTTCCTCAGTCCATGTTTTCCCTCGTCTTTCCTTCCTAACCACAAAACCCCAACTCCTTTCGGTGTTTCCCTAAAAAGCTCTGTAAAAAGCTTCCCTAAAAGTCCGAGCTATCCGTATCTGTAATTATCAACCTGTCCAGTTCTTCTTTTATTTGCTTAACATGTTTTTCTTTATTTATATAATTAAATGAGGACACAACAAAAGAAAAGGGGGAATGAACTCAAGTGGATTATGAAATTTTCGAATTTTGTTTTTTTAATTTTTCTCATAACTCGAAAACAATTTATCCCAGAGAATTTTGTGTTCTTTTTAAAATAAAAGGGGATAAAATTTCGCGTCGACTCACGGTCCTCTCGGTTAATATCGGTTAAGACTTTTCGCGAAAACTGATTGTCAATTTAGCCACTTCAGCGGAAAAATGAATAACGCTCCAATGTTTCAAAGCCTGCAATTTGAAGAGGGATTCTTCAAATAAAAAATGTTACCCATAATACTTGTAGGATATCAAATTCTGTGCAAAACGAGCTCCTTAACTTTAAAATTAGCCTACTTCCGTGGAGACTAATAAATTAAAACGTGAATGTATTTAGCACATTGTGGCCTAAAATCCCTGAAATTTTTAGGATTTGTTTTCTTTTTCTCGCATATAAATCGGCAAGTACAGATCACAAAGAATTGCTTCCTCTTTACTATAAAAGGCTATACTATTGCGAATAGAATGATATATTTGAAGTTTAAATCGGTTAAGTAATTTAGTCGGGTTTGGAACATCAAAAATAAACCAAGAAATTATTAAGAAGCCTTTTTACTTTCACTTACCTATATATGAAATATATAGTAAGTGGAAGTATTGCGATCGTGAAAATTTTCGACTTCCGGTTTTCAACGGAAATACACGTTTTGGGACCCCCTGAGTCGAAATAACCAAGTCCCGCGAAATGGTCTGTGTGTGTGTCTGTGTGTGTGTGTGTATGTGAACAGACTAGCTCAAAAACTATAAACCGTGAGAACCTGAAATTGGGTATTTAGTGTAGGTATATGCCCACGATGTGACAGCAAAAATTTCATCAAAATTGCTCAAAGGGAGGGGGTACTTTATTTAATAACTTTTTACGTTTTTTTCGATTTTCTCAAAAACGGCTCTAACGATTTTGATTAAACTGAGTATTTGATCTATTTATATGCCCGAAATATGACTGTAAAAATTTCATAAAAATTGATTAACCGGAGGGGGGACTTTACTTAATAAATTTTGTATCATTTTCACGTGTTTTTTTTATTTACTCAAAAACGGGTTTAACGATTTTGATCAAACTTGGTATTTGATGTATTTATATGCCCGAGATATGACTGTAAAAATTTCATCAAAATTGATCTACGGGAGGGGGGACTTTACTTAATAAATTTTGTATCATTTTCACGGGTTTTTTTATTTACTCAAAAACGGCTTTAACGATTAACAAAAATAAGAAATGAATGTAGAAAAATGTGTGACTTTGGGAAATGATAATTAGCAAAACACGTCAATTTCTAATCTAAGTAAGTTGGTAAGTGAAAGTTGTGTGTTGCGCGCACGCACCAGATATTTATTAACTTTATCGATCGTTTATTATTCAAGAACCAATTTGAAGTTAAGCAGATTAATAATCCGACATAAGGGAGGAAAGCTTTATAAAATTGAATGGGAAATATGGCCCTTATCGGATTCCTTTTAAAAGACAAAAGAAGAAGTGCTTAGAGTTGGGGCTCTAACGAATTAATGATATTCGATTTACTCCTGATCTTCCTTTTAATTACTTACCCCCTCCATACTCTGACTGCTTAATATTAGGTTTGTTCCAACAAGCCGTTGTCAACTGTGTTATACCTTTTTGTATAAATTGTAGTATTGTCAACAAGGTTGTTCACTTTTCTTACATGTAAATCTTTCTTTTTGTTGTGTTCTCTTTGTTTTTCATTGTGAAACGAAATTAAAGAGATTATTTCACTGATGTTTGGACAAAAGGGGTTAACTCTTGGAATGTGAGTTTTTCAGGACGATTTTCCAAAGTTTTCAAAAAACTTTTTAAATCCTGCCTAAGAATTTCTTCCTTCAGGAATCACTATATTATCTCATAATGGACTAAACATAATAGCGAAATAAAAACCTAAGTCCACTTGGGTCAGAAATGGGAAGGTTATAATGTTGTTTTTTTTTTACTTTCACTTACCTTTATATGAAATATATAGTAAGGAAAGTATTGCGATCGTGAAAAATTTCGTCTTCCGGTTTTCAACGGAAATACACGTTTTGGGGTCTCCTGAGTCTAAATAACCAAGTCCCGCGAAATGGTCTGTGTGTGTGCGTGCATGCGTGCGTGCGTGTGTGTGTGTCTGTGAACAGACTAGCTTAAAAACTATAAACCGTGCGAACCTGAAATTGGGTATTTAGTGTAGGTATATGTGCCCGCGATGTGATAGCGAAAATTTCATCAAAATTGTTCAAAGGGAGGGGGTACTTTATTTAATAACTTTTTTTACGTTTTTTTTCGATTTTCTCAAAAACGGCTCTAACGATTTTGATTAAAATGAGTATTTGATGTAATAATATGCCCGAGATATGACTGAAAATTTCATCAAAATTGATTTACCGGAGGGGGTACTTAAGTTTAATATATTTTGTATCGTTTTCAAGTGTTTTTTTTATTTAATCAAAAACGGCTTTCACCATTTTGGATCAAACTGGGAATTTAGTGTATGTATATGCCAAGGATGTGATAGCCAACAATTCATCAAAATTGATCTACCGGAGGGGGGACTTTACTTATTAAATTTTGTATCATTTTCACGTTTTTTTTTATTTTTTCAAAAACGGCTTTAAAAATTTTGATCAAACTGGGTATTTGATGTATGTATATGCCAAAGATGTGATAGCCAACATTTCATCAGAATTAGTGAAACGAAGGGAGCACTTCATTTTATAACTTTTTTTTTTCCAATTTTTACCTTTTTTTCGATTATCTCAAAAAGGCTTTAACGATTTTCATAAAATTCGTTATGTTTAATGAAAATTAGGTGTTTTTTAATATCAGGCAAGCTTTATTATTATTAAAATGTTCTGAAGGGGCTTAAATGGGGTAGGGGCCTTTTTTTTTTTTCTATAAAGTACTTTTGTTTTTGTTCATATAGAGAAATTAACTGTTTCTCGTTACGCCTAAAAATAAGCAATGGCTTAACATGAGATATGATAAAAACCAAGTAAACATATAGAGGAGAAAAAAAGAAAAATATTGAGTCAACTCATAAAACACGTTGAGCCCACGCATGCGTAGTACGCCTTTAATGACAGAACATTGTTCATAATTAAAGCCGTTATGTTCATTTAATGGAAAATTTTTCCATATTCCATGTATATTTCTTGGTAACTAAATGAAATTTTCAACAAGTACATAGAGAATTATAAAATCAGTCGATTTTCATTTATATTAAACAAAGTACAAAAATAAGAAGCTTCATCATGTACGAATAACTTTTATTTTTAGGGTTTTTGAAATTAATTCAATAGAAATTACTTGATTTATTTTAAACTTCTGATGGGTTAATACTTGTATAAGTTGTACATATACTTCATTACTTTTATCTTTATTTTATTTCATTTATTATTATTTTTTTTTTTTTTTGTACAAGTCTACTTGTTCTTATCTTTATAAATGTAAAATTACTTATATATAATTATGGAAGGAGAGAAGCGATTTTCTGAAGAAGATGAATGTTTATTTCATTACCTAGTTTTGTATAATTCTGTTTTGTTTTTTTCCCCTTCTGTATTATTCTTTTATTCCGATACGAATCAATGTAAAGTTAATTTTGTTCATTTATATATATTTTTATTTATTTTATTATTATTATATATATTCTTTTATTTTATTTTTTTTTTTGTATCTAAAACTTATTAATTTATTTGTATGCACAATTTATACCTGGAGAACTCTTTGCTACAAGATGTAAAATCTTAAAATCAATAAAGAGGAAAAAAAAAAATCTGGTGCGTGCGCGCAACACACAACTTTCACTTACCAACTTACTTAGATAAGAAATTAATGTGTTTTGTTAATTGCCACTTCTCAAAGTAATACATTTTTCCACATTCATTTCTTATTTTTGTTTTCATTTGCTCAAAAAAAAAACCTAATTTCTTTTATTATTAAATAAAAGTTTTTACTTGTGATGATTCGGCAATGCAAGCATAATACTCCAAGTCGTCTGATTTTATAATTCTCTATGTAGTTGTTGAATATTTCATTTAGTTTCCATGAAACAAATAATTTTCATTAAATGAACAGAACATCTTTTCGTTATATCGCATTGGTTTGTCATCAAAGCCGTACGGCGCATGAGTGAGCTAATAAGAGCGTGTTTTAGGAATTGACGGAATGTTTTTCTTTTTTTCTCCTGTCTTTGTTTACTTGATTTTTTTCATATATCATATTTAGCCATTTCTTATTTTTAGGCGTGATGAGAGACAAGTTATTTCTCAATATAAAATAAAACAAAGGTACTTTATAGTCCTAAGGGACTAGTCGCAAAAAAAAAAGCCGTATTAATTACGGTTTTTAAAATTTTAGTTCGCGAGAACTGACAAGAGATCGCATTGAAAACGTTGGTCGCGGTAGCCAGGAGGGGGGGGGGTAAAACCCCACGCGCCCTCCCCCGCCGCTTCACCACATAATAAGGACTTTTTGAATATTTACCTTTGCGAGAGGTAATTAGCTTGAAAAAAAAAATCCCTAATAATTAGTTAATGAAAATTAACGAGTGCGAGAGCTAACTGAAGCGCGGGGACAACTAGTTGGCGACGGTGGTGGTTCCTGGTGGCGTCGGGGAAAACCCGCCCCCCCTCCCTATTCTATAGTCTTACCTAATAAAGATTTTTGGACTAATTACCTATGCGAGAGGTAACTAGTCGCGAAAAAAAAGCCGTATTAATTACGGTTTTTAAAATTTTAGTTCGCGAGAACTGACAAGAGATCGCATTGAAAACGTTGGTCGCGGTAGCCAGGAGAGGGGGGGGGGGGGTAAAACCCCACCCGCCCTCCCCCGCCGCTTCACCACATAATAAGGACTTTTTGAATATTTACCTTTGCGAGAGGTAATTAGCTTGAAAAAAAAAATCCCTAGTAATTAGTTAATGAAAATTAACGAGTGCGAGAGCTAACTGAAGCGCGGCTAGAGCTAACTGAACCCCTTTAAAGTCCCCCCTCCGGTTAATCAATTTTGATGAAATTTTAACAATCATATCTCGGGCATATAGATACATCAAATACCCAGTTTGATCAAAATCTTTAAAGCCGTTTTTAAGTAAATAAAAAAAAACGTGAAAATGATACAAAATTTATTAAGTAAAGTCCCCCCTCCGGTTAATCAATTTTGATGAAATTTTAACAGTCATATCTCGGGCATATACATACATCAAATACCCAGTTTGATCAAAATCTTTAAAGCAGTTTTTAAGTAAATAAAAAAAAACGTGAAAATGATACAAAATTTATTAAGTAAAGTCCCCCCTCCGGTTAATCAATTTTGATGAAATTTTAACAGTCATATCTCGGGCATATACATACATCAAATACCCAGTTTGATCAAAATCTTTAAAGCAGTTTTTAAGTAAATAAAAAAAAACGTGAAAATGATACAAAATTTATTAAGTAAAGTCCCCCCTCCGGTTAATCAATTTTGATGAAATTTTAACAGTCATATCTCGGGCATATACATACATCAAATACCCAGTTTGATCAAAATCTTTAAAGCAGTTTTTAAGTAAATAAAAAAAAACGTGAAAATGATACAAAATTTATTAAGTAAAGTCCCCCCTCCGGTTAATCAATTTTGATGAAATTTTAACAGTCATATCTCGGGCATATACATACATCAAATACCCAGTTTGATCAAAATCTTTAAAGCAGTTTTTAAGTAAATAAAAAAAAACGTGAAAATGATACAAAATTTATTAAGTAAAGTCCCCCCTCCGGTTAATCAATTTTGATGAAATTTTAACAGTCATATCTCGGGCATATACATACATCAAATACCCAGTTTGATCAAAATCTTTAAAGCCGTTTTTGAGTAAGTAAAAATAACACGTGAAAATGATACAAAATTTATTAAGTAAAGTCCCCCCTCCGGTTAATCAATTTTGATGAAATTTTAACAGTCATATCTCGGGCATATTAGTACATCAAATACTCAGTTTAATCAAAATCTTTAGAGCCGTTTTTGAGAAAATCGAAAAAAACCTAAAAAGTTATTAAGTAAAGTACCCCCTCCCTTTAAGTAATTTTAATGAAATTTATGCTGTCACATCGCGGGCATATACCTACAATAAATACCCAATTTCATCATCGCACGGTTTATAGTTTTTGAGCTAGTCTGTTCACACACACACACACACAGACCATTTTGCGGGACTTGGTCATTTCGACTCAGGGGACCCCAAAACGTGTATTTCCGTTGAAAATCGGAAGTCGAAATTTTTCACGATCGCAATACTTCCACTTACTATATATTTCATATATAGGTAAGTGAAAGTAAAAATGAATGTGGAAAAATGTGTAACTTTGAGAAGTGGCATTAACACAATTTCTAATCTAAGTAAGTTGGTAAGTGAAAGTGTGTGTTGCGCGCACGCACCAGATTTTTTTTTGTTTTTGTTTTTTTTTTTGTGTTAGTTTGTGAAATAAGTTTAAATGATATTAATGTGAAATAAAGTAACGTTGTTAGTTATGTGTTTTTTTTTTACAATAATAAAATTGTAACACTTCTGTGGATTTAAATAATTTTTATTAAGCGAAAATAAAAAATTCACACTGTTTGGCAAAAAATTTTTTTTTTTTTTTTTTTTCCTGTTGGCGCATTAGGCCTAATGAGACCTTTGGCCGCGCAGTGTGGTGGCTTCTTACAGACATTTGTGTTGCCTCGGGAGCACAGACAGCCTGGAGGGGGTAGCCCAAACCTCACGTTGCTGCAAGCCATGGTCACCATGGTGCAGCGGCAGACTGCCCCTAGCTCCATAACCAATCCCATTGGGGCCAATTTGGCAGTGTCCTTCCCACCGATGGCGTCAGCTCTCTCGGGTTCAAGGACAGTGACAAACTGGTCTAGGTCCAAGGATTATGGTAGCTCAGAGTCAGCAGGCCCAGAGGACCTACCTATATTTCTTTCCCTGGAGCATACCTTCCTTGAACCAAACCTCTGGCCGGTTACTAACATCCTGGAAAACCACACCACGATTCTTGATGAGATACACGGGGAAGGTTCATCACTCCTACCCCCGGTCGGTGTGAGTCGCCTCCAGTAGGCTGACGGGCCTAGCATATCCGGGGTGGGGGTAGACTTGGACTGTGTGGTGTTCATTGGCTGGCGGTCACCCGAATTAAGCGGTCACCCATCCAAGTACTAACCACGATGGACGTTGCTTAACTTTGATTACCTATTGCAAGCGCCCTTGTCCACTCGGCCTTACCGGCCCCTTGTTTGGCAAACAATAAAAACTCAAATAATCAACAAGGTTATTAAAAGTATCAACTTTTAACGACTCAGTAATACTAAAATCACCGTCTACAATAAATCAGTCTAGAAGGTTCTCGACAAGCGTAGAAGGTTCTCGAACAGTCACAAACAGGCGCTAGAACAGTTTGCAACTGTTCCAGCAAAAATTCTAAAACTTTTTTCGATCATATGTTATGTGTTTCATATTATGAATGAATGAATGAATGAATGAACTGAATTAAAGAATGAATATACTTTATTTGTTTTCGGGGAATACCCCATACAAGTAGAGATGGCTTATCTAGATAATACATATTATGTCTACCAACAATATTTAGTTAATAATATTTAAGTGATAATAAACTACAATATAATCAACTACAATCAATGATATGGCAACATCTTCTCCTCAAAGCTATTTAAAAACATGTATTATTATTACAAATTATTTAAAAGAACGCCATTAAATATATATAATCCTGATATAAGAAGTTGGTAACCACATAAATATTATTGACATCCTTAAAAATCCATAATTAAATATTATTCAATTCAATTATTCAATTTATATATAATTCAATTAATTATCCATCTAAAATCTAAATATGATTCATGAGTATATAAATTTAAATATGATAATAATGATGATTATTATGATAATATACAATATAATCAAATACATATACAATACAATATAAATAAATAATTAATAAATAACAACATATAAAGTTTAAAAATAAATGGTTACTGTTGTCATTTAGCGGTTCCTACAACCCACCCTTTTACTAGTTATTCATTAACAATGAATGATTTTAGATTACAACATTGCCTGATATAGTAAAATAGATTTTTGAGGCAGTGAATGCTATCGATTTTGAGCAATTCGACCTGTTCATATTGAGTGGGGCAGATAGTGAAGGTGGTAAGCAGAATAAATCGGGCACCGTATCAAAATATGAAATACATCTTCAAGTTCATTTAAGTTGCAGATAGTGCAGTTTTCTTTGAGCTTAAAATAATAATATATATTATTAAAAGTTAATTTAATAATATAATTTCCAGGGAGCCTAAGTTGTACCTGTGTTTTGGTCATAGGAAAGGGGACTTTAAGTGCAAGATAATGGGTGGCCTGATCGTTGTCTTTGTACACAACACGGTATAGCGGACTGTACTTCGTAGGGCTAGTCAGTCTTTGTTTATCGCGCTCTTTCGAGTAGCTTTTACTGACTTAGCTTTTCAATCATCTCCAACAGGAATTGGCCTGCGTCCTCTAACTCCAGAATACTTCGTTAATTAATTAACGACAACAAAGAACTTAGCTGACTCACCCAATTAGACTTAAGTTCCCATTTGCCCTTAATATGTATTTTTCTCAATTCGTTAAAAAAAATTTTAGGCAGTCCATGGCTACTCATTTTTTAAATTTTTACAACCCATTTAAGCGCTAATTTTAATATAACTAACTGTTGAAATCTTTATTTTAACATTTTTTTTTTTTTGGCTAAATAGATCGAGTTACGTTGTAAACTACTCAAGCCTTGCCGGTCGAAAAAGGCTAACAAAGTTCTAATCATTTCATGAAATTATTTGGCATTTACGGGAATGATAGACAAATTAAAAATAAGCAAAGTTGATAGATATATTTTATTGACCAGAGACTAAAATTAACAATGATTATCATTTACCAAACTGCCCCTTTTGACTTTAAGTATCGATATACGTCGATATGGCCCCAGTACCGCGCGAGGTACATCGGGGTCTGTGACAGCATCGACTGCAGGCTGAGGCTGGCCCCTCGATCGACCAGCAGCTGCACCGAAGCCAAGTCCCCAGTTGCTGCGGCCCAGTGCAGCGCCGTCCAGCCCAGCACCTTGTCCTGCTTGTCGGGGTCCTTCGTCATGTTGAGCACCAGCCGCAGCAGGGAGTGGTGTCTCTTCCTATTCAGCTCCAGTTTTGACAGTGTCACGTTCTTCAGCTCCTCCAAATTGTTTGTTAACAAACTAAACTGATAATTTAAACGAAAAAAAAAATCCAAATTCTCCTGATTGTAGCTTGCATCAACAACCACGCGATTAAAAAAGTCCTCCTTGTAATACTCATAAGGATCCCCCCATGAGCCAAACTGAATTTTTATATTATTTGACAGTAAATCATCTTCGATAATTTTGCCTACTTTTGTCAAATAATTATACCTGTTCTTAGAATTTAGGTCGAAGGATTTCTCTACGAGGAGCTTTTCGAATATAGGATGGCCTCCGATTTCGGCATACAACAATGGAGTGAAACCTGCCATGTCCTCCTTGTCCACGTCTGCGCCTTTGTCTATTAGCAGTTTAAGTATTGGTTCGTTTTGGAACTTAGTGGCTACGTGTAATGGCGTAAGGCCGAGGAAACCTTCAGCGTTGACATCAGCATCCAGCTCGATAATGGATCTGACTGTGCCAACATCCTCTGCCATTACCGCTTTATGAAGAGATGTCATTCCAAAACGATTCATCAAATTAACTTCAGCTCCTGCGCCGACTAAGAATTTTATCATGTCATTTTGGTCTAAGAAACACGCGACATGAAGTGGCGGCCATTCTGCTTCATTTGGATTCAAAGCTTTTTTTCCTCTCGCGTAGAGCATTACTTGAAGAAGATCATTATTCTTTTGCCAGACAGCGAACGCGATCGGGCTCAAAGCTTTTCCTTCAATTTTTATTTTGGTGTTGTTCTTGTAGTAATGTTTTAGTAAATCCATGTAACTTAAAATCTTTGTGTATTTTCCTAATTCATTTTTCCAATATCTAGTTAAATCGGGTTCAATGTTCACATCTGCTTGATACTTCAAAAGTAAATCTACGCCTTGAGTATGACCTTTCAATATTGAATAATGTAAAGGTGTACGTCCGTCAATATCGATGGAATTTACGTTCGATCCATATTGAAGTAAAATTTCCATAGCCGTCATTTGTTCGCTTTCCGTAGCCCGATGTAATGCTGAACGATAAACAACGTCCAATTGGTTGACGTTTGCTCCTTTTTTGAGTAAAAGTTCCAAAGCGATCGTATTTTCATACATAACAGAAATGTGCAATGGTGATAACCCGTCCAGGAATTGAGAGTTTTTTTCGACACTGACATTGTACAATGCTTCGACCATATCTAGTTTATTTGAATAAATAGAGGCCATCATTAAATCAGTAATGTCTGCGCTTATAAAGTTGAGGCATATATGATGATTTATGTAAATGTTCACGACTTCCAGCTGATAATATAAAGCGGCTTCCATAACAGGCGATCTTTGGTATATATTTGAAGCATTAGGATTTGCTCCCTTCCTTAACAAGAGATCCACGATGGTATGATGCCCTAATCTTGAGGCGACGTGTAGAGGAGTCGAGTTAGTTTGGTCGACAGCGTTTATGCTAGCATTGAAATCGAGAAGAATTTTTACTGAAGTTAAGTCGCCATTGGATGCAGCGACGTGGAGAGTGCTTGAACCAGCTCCATCAACAGCATCGACTTTCGCTCCAGCCCGAAGCAGTAAGGTCATTTCATCTGCTTTACCGCATTGGATTGCGTAGAGCAAAGGAGTGGATCCATCCTGGTAGATAAAGTTCACATCTACATTATCTTTTATTAAACATTGGACGATATCAGCGTATCCAGCTTGGATAGATTTACGTAATAGGGTGTAAGCATATTTCTGATTAGGTATGAAGCGGGCATCTCTTTTCAAAAACTCCCTCAGGACATCGATATTTTCTAATGATTCTGCAACGACTATTGGTGTTAGTCCTTCATTATTCTTAGCTTCAACGTTTGCATTGTTGTTCAGAAGAT